>OW388294.1:62224134-62574134 GCA_936450465.1 Gibbula magus
GTATTTGAGTTATTCCATTTCGTACGGACGTACGGACGGACGGACGGACGCAGCCGAATACTATATCCCCCGCTTCGCGCTAAACGCGCGGCGGGGGATGCTGTGACCTTGAAAATAATGTCAAGGTCACCAAAATCTATTCAGCCGGTCGTCTTCCCTAGAAGGTGCTTTGAGTAAGAAATGATGGAATTCCAGTGAATGGTTCTTGAGATATTCCGCTGACAAGCTTTACATGTACATTAACATGTTGAAAACTTCAAAGTGCTGCTGTGACCTTGAAAATAATGTCAATTTCACCAAAATCTAATCAGCCCATCATCATCCCTAGAAGGTGCTTTGTGCAAGAAATGATGGAATTCCGGTGAATGGTTTTTGAGATATCCCGTTGACAAGCTTTACATGTACATTAACATGTTGAAAACTTCAAAGTTCCGCTGTGACCTTGAAAATAATGTCAAGGTCACCAAAATCTAATCAACCCGTCGTCTTGCCTTGGAGAAGCTATGTATAAAATATGAAGAGAATCCAGCGAATGGTTATTGAGATATCCCGCTGACAAGGGTAAAATGACAAAGTCTCGTTGTGACCTTGAAATGAAGGTCAAGGTCTCAAACTACTGTAGGAACATTACTCTTCCTATGATGAACCCATATGCAAAATATGAAAATAATCCAGTGAATGGTATTTGAGTTATTCCATTTCGTACGGACGTACGGACGGACGCAAGGACGGACGGACGCGCTGAGCGCTATATACCCCCGACTACTTCGTAGCGGGGGTATAATAATTTGTACTTTTGAAGGTAGTGTTATCCAAAGTTTATCAATGTTGTAGCGGGGGTATAATTAAAAGTTTTATGATCTCAGGTGTCCCGTATGTTTGAACCCGATTTAAATGGGCAGTAGAACGTTTTTTGCACATTGATTTTTTTTAATTTCCCAGTTATAATGATAGTTTATGTCATTTAGATTTAATTTAGAGGTTAAAACATCTTATTACATAAAACACATAGCAAAATTGCAAAGCTGTCATTTTAATGTGAAAATTTTTATTATTTCGAATGACAAACACGATTCCCATGGCTTTAGGAAACCATGAACACTCATTTTCAAACTTGATTTTCTAACAGAGGGTGTTTTACTAGAGATAACATTATTTTTCAAATACAGAATTATTGCATCAAAACACTACTGCCCCTTTAAAGAGAAAACAAGACACCAAATTACAAACAAAAATGTTCTGATGACATACATGTATGTAGGTGTTTGTAAAATCAATAAGCACTTAATTCTTTCTGAGCATTGCATTAGGTTCAATACAATAATAATTTGAACTACGTAGTAATTTCACCCAAAGAACATTTTTAAATTATACATTAGCATATAGAGGTCAGTTAAAAATACCACGCTATTCATATTCATCACAGCTGTTTTCACACGCAAGAGTTTGTTCTCTCCCGTAGACGTAGGTTCATCTTTCTTACATAAATCAACACGTTTTCAATGGACAAATTCAACCATAAACGATTTTCAAATTAATTTTGACATTGACGAATCGCTATATTGGTAGTGTCATTCTGGAATGCATATTGGTTGCCTCTTAGAAATGTTTATGTGATTAAACTAAAACTAAAATTAAAGCGACAACACTCATTTCGACTGTGACGTGTTGATATGCGGAGACCTGAACGCAGGTGTAGGCGAGCACAACAACCCGCCAGAGACACTGCATAAACCGGGACTAGACACAGCCGCCTTCCCTGAATAGCCGTCTGTCTGCTTAGAGAATAGACAGTCCTGTGACAAAACCGTTAACAAATTTGGAGAGCAGTTATTAGACTTGTGTTTTACTCATAATTTATACATTTTTAATGGGAGAGCAACCGGAGACAGTGCTGGTAACTATACGTATATATCTCAACAAGGCTGCAGTGTTGTAGATTATTTTGTTGGTTCCGTCAATGTACACATATTGTGTTATTTAATGTTTGTCGATTCGAATCATTTCGATTAGAATCGAAACACATGCCAGTATGCTTAGAGTTTATAAAAGCAGTTAATAAAGACAAGATTCCCTCTAACTCTAACAACGCTCAGCAGTATGTTTATAGATGGAACCCTTCTCTGTCTGAAACGTTCCTACGCAATATGTCTCTGTCAATTAATTCTCTTACAGAGCTATCGTTGCTAGTGCACTCTGATCTCAATCTTGCTGTAAGAAAATTCACAGATATATTATTTACCTCTGCTGATTGCATGAGGAAGGCACGTGTAAATAGCGATGATAAACACAAAATATCGTTCTATAATAGTAAGTGTGTGGAATCAAAGAAAAGAGCACATCAAAGCTTGAATTTTTTTCGCAAGAACAAAACTCATACTAACAGACGTAACTATTGTAAACTACGAAACTTTTATAAGTATACATGCAGAACGAGTAAATTGTCTTATCAAACTCAGACCAAAGACAAGCTAAAATCAACTTTGTCTGATTCAAATATGTTCTGGAGAGTGCTCAGAAATATCTCCAAAAGACGAGTGGAAACGAACAATATAAGCGATGAAACTTGGCTTGATCATTTTAGTAAGGTGTTTAACGCTACACTCCCAACGAGTTGAACAACTAGTGATGAGAATGTTGTACTTGACGAGACTTATATTCCAGATGACATTGATGATATTGTTTTGGAGGCACCTATTACTTACAACGAAATCAGTTCAGCAATTAACCATTTAAAGAATGGTAAATCACCTGGTAACGATACTATTACATGTTAAATGCTGAAATGTTGTACACAACATATTATGCCATTCTTAGTGTCTCTTTTTAATAAACTCTTCGATTCGGGGTCATTTCCTGAAGATTGAGCAAAAGCTATTATTATCCCTCTACATAAACAGGGTAACATCAATAATCCTGATAACTACAGAGGTATTTCTCTATTATGTGTTGTTGGTAAAATTTATACCAGTGTGCTAAATACCAGGTTACACAGCAAAAATGACTGAGTATCCTGCAATCTGGAAACCAACTGGAAACTGGGTAATAGGAGTATCCACTTGGTATCCATCTGCTGAAACTAGGTAACCTGGTTTCCAACTAGAATCCATTTTGGATTCTATAACATTAAGTATTTCCGTGATGGAAACCAACTGGATACATTGACTATGTGTTTCATGTTGGTTTCCATTCCTGGAAATTGCAATCAATGTTTCCATGTAATGGAAACCAACATGAAACCATAATCTGAAGTTTCATCTTAGTTTCCATTCCTGTAAATTGCAATTATTGTTTCCAGAAAATGGAAACCAACATGAAACTATCAAGTGAAGTTTCATGTTGGTTTCCATTCCTGGAAATTTGCATTGAACGATTCAATTAAATGGAAACCAACATGAAACTACCACAGCACACATGATTGAGTATCCTGAAATCGGGAAACCAACTGTTAACTTGGTAATAGGGGTATCCACTTGCTATCCTATCACTGAAACTTGGCAACCTGGTTTCCAACTAGAATCCATTTTGGACTCCATGATATGTAATATTTCCGTAAGGGAAACCAACATGAAACTATCAAGTATACTTTAATGTTGGTTTCATTACCTTAAATTTACAATTACTTATTCCATTAATTGGAAACCAACATGAATCTATCAAGTGTTATATGGTGTAATGTAGTGTAATGGAAACAGATAATGAAATAATTAAGAACCCGTGTATCCATTTGTTAACCATTTGTTCAAATGAAAAGACCCATAGAAACCAAATTAGTTATCCATTATTTCAAATTGCACATGTTTTCAAAGCAAAATAATTCAATATTAATTATTATGATAAACATGTTCAAATATATTTTTCAGATGAAGCTTTAACAAAGAATGGATAACTATACTTTTGAGAAAAATTAAGTCTTGCAAATGTTATATTTATATAAACAACTAAATAACTGAAACCCTTGATTGATATGATATGATATGATATGTAGCGTATTCCTTTTCATTTCGACAATGCCATAACTTATATCAACCATGATATGTTGTTATTGTATTATTCATTGTATTGCGTGTGTAATGTTGGACTTACTATTTAACATCTAAACAATAATTTCAATTACAAACCCTAAGATTCAGTGCATGAGCCTTAATTTATTAATTAGATGAAGGTCAAATGTATGCGCCGGACGCTCGCTGTCCACCATATGGTGTTATATAATAGCCAGACCACGTGCTCTCTCAGACAAAGAGCTTTGTTCATCATCCACATTTTGGCGGGATTACATTGCCAGTATAACCCGTGACTGATTGAAGAAACAGAATCTTGTCTGCCGGGTGTACGTGAACTTCAATGGCAACAACTGTTGTCATTCACGGAGGGCGAATCAACATGATATTTCTACAACTGCATGCAGGTACAGTGCGCATTTCATGTAATACTTACAGTTCATGTTTTTCTACAACTGCGTGTCCAATATGCTAATGATAGAAATAACTAATTAAATAAAGTTGATCAAATACCTTCGAAATATTGTAACATTGAAAATAAAGTAATTGTGTTTCTGAAAGCAGTCAGGGCACACCCTGTATGAAACGTTTTCATTCTTACATAATAAAATAAATCAAAACATGCAAAACTGAACAAGACCTAAAGTTATTTTAAAACGTTAACCATGCGAATAAAAATCAAAAGTAATACACATAAGTCATAACTCTATATAGACAACCTCATTGATTTTGGACCATGGACTTTTTTCGAAAGGTTTGAAACTAAAATTCACACACAATATATTACTTTGGTCATTATCTATAACAAATTTATTATTAAAAAAAACATCACGTATCTTCCAAATTGATAATTCAAATATAGGGACAAGGGAATATGTTAGAATGTAAATACCATACGACGTTCAGAATTAACAGACTTCAAATACATTATTTAAGAGAATATGGACCATTTTACTAAATTATACAAATGTCATTATGTAGAACATTTCTTTATATTTACTCTGCCGCATGATATATCAGACAGATTGTGTTGTGATGTTTGTTATGAAAGCAAAATGGAATTTTTAATATTTATTATGAAACGATGTCAATGTTAATTGTATCAAGACAAACAGATTCTGCTTTCTTGATTCATTATAACATACGAAAACATAAAAAATACATTCTAAAAAACGACCAAGTAAGAGTTTTTGTACTGATGTATATTTTTGAATATCATATTATGACCTTTTTATTTAGTTAGAATATGAAATACCCCTTTGAATATTCATGTTTCTTTTATTAATTTGATACTGTTATAACATTTCAGCATTCCTGCACATGGGAAACTTGAAGAAGGCGATAGATGACCTCTCACCTTAGTCTATAACAGGTACATGTGTTTCAAAACTTAACCTAAGAACTAATGTAATAATTGCAGTATACAAAATAATAATATCTGGCAAATCAGAATGTATGATTGTGTATCTTACTAAAACACTCCAAATAAGTAAAACTGAGGTTGTACCACTTTCGATTTATGTTGGTCATTAATATCATTTTTATGTTCGTTTTAATTTTACAGCCTAGAAGAACACGAAGGAAGCATGTGGTCGTCAAATACTTCTACGCTTGAAGATGAGCATACCATTTGGTCGAAAGATCATTCCCATTGAGGACAGAGAAAGTATTAAGCTGAAGAGTGTGAAATCACCCCGGAGGATTAGTGATGTAATTAACCCCGGACCGTTTACCCGAGGAAAATAAAACCACCTGTTCCTAACATATATTGAATAGTGATTGGCCGGCAGCAAAGTATAAATCGAGAATATAACCACAGAATTATCAGTGATTTTCTTTCTTAATCAGCAGCAATGCCCTGTTATTTTACCTCGTCATCCAGTTATGACATTTTGCTGGATGATTTATGAAGTAATTTTAAATAAAGCAATTTGTAAATGTATATCTAGGATCTTCATAAATAAGATCACTGTATGGTATTGTGTACTTGATATCATTTGAATACATTCCTTAGATTTGATTGTCAGGTGTCTTCTCCTTATTGCAGCATTAGTCAAGTATTTGCTCTGCAATTGACACTTAAGTAATAAACTTCATAATACAACACACTTGTGTTGTATTACTAGTACAACAGGCAAAATGTCTTTTCTTTTTTGCAATGAGTTAAAATAACATTCCAAGATTGACTTTGCTATTGGCACTTTATGTAATAAACATTATAACAAAGTACAATTAGTTTTGTCATTACTAGAATTATTTTCTCCGAAGCATTATTGCTCTGTATGGAGATAGCAGTTGATGCTGTAGGTGTTAACACTGTATTCATTTTAATCATAACATGCTTGTTATGCGTGTTTAGCACAACATGCAAATGTCAACCATGGACATCAGGTTGAAACCTACAGAAAACCATTACACTGAAACCTACAGTAAACCTTAACATTGAAACCAGACTGAAACCTACAGTAAACCATTACACTGAAATCACACTGAAACCACACTGAAACCTACAATAAAACATTACACTGAAACCAGACTGAAACCTACAGTAAACCATTATACTAAAACCAGACTGAAACCTACAGTAAACCTCAATATGGAAACTAGGTTGAAACCTACAGTAAACCGTAACATGTAAACCAGACTGAAACCTACAATCAACCTAAACATGGAAACCAGACTGAAACCTACAGTAAACCTGAACATGGAAACCAAGTTGAAACCAAGTGTAAACTAAGAAATATGGAAACCAAGTGGAAACCAAGTGGAAACTATCACATGGAAACTGAGTTGAAACCTACAAGAAAGTTATTCATGGAAACCAAATGGATACCACTTGGAGGAGTGGGTAATTATTCGCACTGGATACCATCCGGATACTGGTGCAAAATTCAGTTTCAGTGTTGCGGGAAACCACATGGAAACTGTTAAAAACTGTCTGGATACCAACTGGAAATACTGGTTTCCATTGGGTATCCTGTTAGTTTCAGTGTTCTGGAAACCAGCTCATTTTTGCTGTGTTATCGAATTGGGCTAATTTAAAGGATAAGATATCGGAAACCCAAGCTGGGTTTAGACAAGGTTATTCCACCGTCGATCATATTTTTACTCTTAATCCATAATACAGAAATGTTTATCTAAGAAAAGGAAAAAATTATATGTAGCTTTCGTGGATTTTAAAAAAGCATTTGATTATGTTAACCATGTAAAATTATGGTCATGCCTGAGACGTAAAGGGATAAGTGCTAAAATGTTAACAGCACTCAAGGGAATATACAAATCAGTTAAAGCAAGTGTGAGATTGAACAATAACCGCTGTACAAACTTCTTTGACTGCCCTGTTGGTGTAAAGCAGGGCTGTATATTAAGCCCAATCCTATTTTCCTTCTTTATCGATGAATTGGCAAATGATGTAATTTCAAATGGAAAATATTGTGTGCAATTGTTTCCTGATATGTTAGAAATATTATTGCTAATGTTTGCTGATGATGTTATTTTAGTATCCGATGCTATCTCTGGATTGCAGAGACAACTGAATATTTTGGAAAAGTTTGCTGATACTTGGGGATTAAGTGTCAACTTAAATAAAACTAAAGTTGTTGTGTTTAGAAGGGGCGGCCGTTTGGCGAAACGTGAAAAATTGTTCTTCAAAAATGAATTGATTTCTACTGTTAATACATACAGATATCTTGGTATTATATTCTCTTATACTTCTAAAATGAATCATTGTGCAGCTGATCTAGCCCTACGGGCTAAACGCGCATTGATGGAAATTGTACATAATTTAAATAAGTTGAATACAGTTGACCCTTCTATGTTTTTAAAAATATTTGATTCCGAGGTGTGGGGACTTGACAGATTTGAAAAAATCGAAAGTGTACATATTTTGGCATGTAAAATGTTTCTTAATGTTGGTAAACAAACGCCAAATGCTATAACGTACGGCGAATGCGGCCAGTATCCATTATATATCAACGCCTTATGTCGGGTTGTTAAATATTGGTTGAAACTTATTGAAATGCCAGATAGTAGAATACCTAAGAAATCATATAATATGTTGGTAAATTTAGACAACTATGGATTCTCAACCTATGTCTCATCAATGCGAATGTTGTTATTTAACCATGGATTTGGTTTTGTGTGGATCAGTTGGCAATAAGTTGTTATTTCTTAAAAGATTTAAGGATGTTGCTATAAATATGTTTTATCAGTCATGGACTAGTGTTTTACATACCAGTACAAGATATAGATTGTATAAAGAGTATAAAACCCTTTTGTCTCCAGAAAATTATTTAACTGCAATAACCATGAGAAAATATAGAAATCTGTTTATAAGATTAAGAGCCGGATTACTAAGACTAAAAGCAAATGAAGGCAGATGGTCCAATATTGATTACTGTTTAAGAATATGTCCACTTTGTAATCTAGACGTGGAAAATGAATATCATTTTTACTTGTATGTGATAAATAAACTGATCTTAGAAAACAATATCTTCCACCATATTTTATCTATCTATAACCCAAATATGTTTAAGTTTAAATGCCTCATAATGACAGACAAAGATGCTATGATGTTTAATATTTGTAAATATGTGTATCACAGCCTCCTAAAAAGGCATGCAACCCTAGGGTTATAACTTTTGTATTATTGAATTTGTAATGTGTTATTATTTGTACATGTACATGGGCCCATGGCCTAAACACATGAATAAACATACTTCCTATTCCGGGGGCGGGATAGCGCAGTGGTTAGCGCGTTCGGCTTCAGGTCAACAGATCCGGGGTTCGAATCCCGCCAGGGGCACGGCAACTTTGTCTGCAGTAGAGAACTGTTCTACACGCAGTAAGGTTTGGGTGCAATGCTACACTGAATTTCAGTGCAGTACCACCCATGGTTCGCTAGTTTCAGCCGTTGCTCGCAGGTTTCACCGCAATGCATAGCCACATGGCGTTGCGGGCTTTCTCCCTGCCATAATACTAGCAGCAGTGATATAAGTGAAATACTCTTGAAAGCGGCGTTAAACCCTAAACTCACTCACTCACTCACTTCCTATTCCTAAACTCCTATACGTTAAGAATGTGAGTGAAAGCTTTGACATGTGGCGTCTCTTTCGTTTGTAGAAATACTACTTTAAAGTCAGTAAGCATGTTAAATGTCTTTGATATTTTAAGAGAAGTGTTGGTTTTAGTTCATTATCACTATTTTGGTATCCCCAAGAATAGTCTGAATTAAATTATTAGTATTGGCTGCAGACTACGATTGGCGAGATGTCCCTTCAGGATATACTATTCTGGCTATCGAGGAGGTGCAATTTCACCCTTGCTGAGTCTTATAGAAGTATTGCAATGGACAAGTGATACCATTCAACTCATTCAATGTTAAGCTAATCACAACTGCACTAATGTGCTGCATATTTCGAATTCTCCTTTCAAATGATCGTTTCTTGGGAAACTGAAATCACATGTTACTACATTCATTTTGGTCATAATTTGTAGACTTGGTGATTCTACTACACATTTTGAGTTCCACCGGCTAGAGATTTCATTCATCACTTTTGCTAGATCAAGCTAAATCTCCTAGGAGATATCGTTTTTACACTAGGTTGTGCACAAAGCCCTGTCGCCAACAACCAAATGACATCACAATGTTATGAAATTGATTGAAAATTACAGTACTATGCAGACTCTGAAGAAACGTAAATCATGTCTTGCATGATATGAAGTTAATTGACACTTTCGAATTGAGTGTAGAATAAAGAACAGAGATAGTCATTATCATTCAAATACTATCCTTAGAATCAATAAAGAAATCATCTAGCAATACATGTATCTATGTGATCTCCCTCTCGCAGTTCTTAAAGTTCGCCATTAAGTATCACCGAAGGCGACAATGTTTGAGAAGGTCATTGTCAACTCCATCTATGGATATCCTGGATTTCCTTCTAAACAAGCTGTCATTGTGGAGATTGTTTGTATTGCCTGAAGGCGTTGTAAGGACAAGCACTGTATTGACGTTAGTTTTACAAAATAGTATGCAAAGAGGGTTGGGGCAGCGAGGTAAATATAGGTGAGATGATTATTGATAGAGCACCACGAGAATAATGGCTTTTTTATTTCTCTGTTATATAACACACATTATAACATTGGACATATATGTGACCTCACCAACATGATTATGTCCCTTTAACAATACCAAAGAAATCACTAACAGAGAGTCAAATAACTTTGATCCAAATGACCCTCCATTGAGGTATCGTCGAACATCGATTTAGTTAAGGGCACTGTTGTTTTTGGCTAACATGACTAGTACAACTACAAATCACGCGTATGCATGTGTTTGAATATCATTACTATATATTTAGCACATACTGACAGTTTATGTTCTTTAAATGATATCTTGAGAATCAATAAACAATTAGGCTGTGAATGTATATTAGTGGACCCTCCTCTTGCAGCTCTTAAAATCACTTAATGTCACTTAATCAATTACTCATTTAGACTGAAATATCTGATCCGTGTTTTATTGACATATTCGAACTGGTGTCAATAGCTGAGGAGTAATAGTCTTGCATCATTTTGCTATGAAAGAAGTAGGATTATCAGGCAATTGATAGATCAATATATTAAAAAGGTTTTACAGAATAAATCAATGTCTCTCGTCTTCTCAGAATGTCTGTTTTTATGACCTGTTGTCTCTTTAATCGATTAAGTGCAGCATTAAATGTTTGAACCTTCGATTGGCAATTTTCAGTTTTTAGTCGACATATAAGTAAGTTGATAAGAAAATAGAGGAATTACCAAATGATACAAACTATCCCAAGCTCAAGGATAAATACTATACTCATGAATGCATTTGGAAATACTGTAGGAGAGTGATGTCTTATAATTGATAGCTTAACAACACCACTTTCATTATAGAACTTAATTTCTTGTATATTTGTTTCTTGTTGATCATTAAAACAGTATTTTAAAAACAAGTGCTGTACCATGGTTCTTCTCCCAGAGAGTTCGTGAAACTATCATACCCACATGTGTTTTCCCCCACCTTATTGTGTGAATTAAATACCCAAAAGTCAATATCATATTGCGAACGATAAGAACACTATTAAAACAAATAAGTGTAAAAGCAGAAACGATCAAATTTACATCATGGGAATTTTTGTCAGCCATCACAAAGGGCACATGTTTCATATAGGTTGCATAGCCAAGTTTATCACCTCTACATGAATTTTATTATGGCGAACACTTTTGATGTATAATTCACCTGTTTCCGATGATGCCACTGTTTGGAGTTCCTTCACAGGAAGTATTCAATTGTATCAAAGATTGGTGGAAAACAGCTTTTGCACTTTTTGCAAATAAAAGACCAGTGCTTCGTTGTTTGAATGTTATTGCATTCCTCAATTTCCTCATTTTATATGGCTTATACTAATTATGATAATCACAATAGGAATACATGTCATTTAGAAAGTAAAGAAGAATTACATTGATACATTTTGGATAACATAACCTTCAATAGTACAAATTCTTGTACTTTTTCGGGCTCAGTCCTTAGAGGGGTTCAAACCCACACTCAGAGTATGGCAACTTTCGCCACAACTCACCTTCCAAGAGCTCACCACACAACCACCAGGCCTGGTCGACTTTCGAGGTCTGGCATAGGACAACAAGTTGTGGAATTCACTTGCCCGATCCTCCCGTATTCCTCCGGATCCGACAATTTTTGGGAGAATCCGGAAGGATCAATCAGATTCCACCACTTTGTATCCAGTGTGGTGGTTTTGTGGTATGCTCTTGGTACAGTCAGTACTAAGTTATACAGTAACTTCATATGTACGAGTTACGATTCGTGTTGCATCTTCTGCAGTTTGTCAAAGAAGATTTCATCGAGTCCTGCATACTAGCCGTTACTGTAGTCAAATCTACTCAGTTTCATTCATCTGGTTGGTCAACATGCTTCTATAGTGATGAAAGGACAAACATATCTGTCGAATGAATAGTTGCTTTATCTATGCGATGCGCATATATTGTTTATAAGACTATGGTTGATTGGACAAACAGTGTTGTGAATTACATCTGTAGGGATTATGTAAAGATCTTGAACTATGGCCTATATGCAAAATAGGTTAGAATCGATAACTCAATGGAGTAGCATCTGTTGGAAGAACATGCATTTCTTGATGATTTGAATTTTTTCTGAAAGAAATATTCCGAACTAATATACACCGTCCTCGTATATCACTAATTACTAGTTTTTAGTTCTACAATGAGTCAGCTCTGCAGCACAAGTTTAAGAATGTAATTATAGCGTATAGTCCTACTGTTTCACCTTAGGACAGTGTTGGAGTTCAGCCGTATGTAATGATCTATTTAGCCAAGGGCTGAAGGAATGCTTTTGAGATATTTTAATCTTATCCAAAAGGAATCGTTTACAATTTACACCTTGGGGATTTTATTGCTTAAAATGTAGCTTTAGAAGACAGAATTGCCTATGAAATAAAATTGATTAGTAATAGGTAAAGTTATATAGGAATATACGCATTTCAAGTCTTTGTGGCGCAATTAGAAGTTGAATACATGAGAAAACAAGATTTTCTGGATATCAAATTCATTAAGAAGACATAGAATGTGAATGTGGAATGTTAATTTTTTTCCCCGAAATATGCATTCAAAAGAATCAACATGGACTGCAAACAATGTTAGAAAAAGTAGTAAACAACAAATTCAATTTTAAGATGAAAAAGTTTGAATATTAAAAATCCAAAAGTACGTATGTATTTTCACTGACATGACAAAAACAAATACAGAGAAACCCCTCTGAACGGAGATCACATAAGATTGAGTAAAATGTCGGTTGAGAGAGATCCTGGATTAGGAGTATTTCACATGTTAGCAATTGGAGTCAAATTTATGTGGATTTAAAGGGAGTATCGAAAAATGTTGCTGGTTTAGAGGAAGTGCATGTACGTGTAGACTGATTGTTACAGTAAAGCAGCTTACAGGCTAACAACACACTTCTTAAACATGTCGCATGTTATCATCTACCTGTGATTTAAGCCATATTGATTACAGATCATTGTTCGTTAAAACAATTCGTTTGTTTGTCAATCCGTTAAAAGATCATTTGTTTCTGTTAATCATCTTATTGAGTAACTAATCCGTCATACTGGGAAAGTCAACACAATTGAAATCAATATTAGAATACAATTGCAGATTATTTTGGGCTCTAAGCAGAAGTCATAGAATTAGTGACCCTGTGACCCCAAATATGAAATGCCACAAAAATAAGTGTACAGTGAAATGAATGTCATGGATAGCAATTTGCTTGTTTAATGTGGTAAATGACGGTCAGTTAACCTTCTGCTTATTATATTGTAGATATACGACTGAAAGGTACCAAGAGCTGAAATCGATTCATACTTTTGCTTCAATGATGAATAGCAATATGTGGCAATGGCATTTTTTACATAACCGTGGTTATATGTTTCATTCCTGACTAAATTATCATAAAATATCCATGATGCTTAATGTAGTGGAAATAAGATGTCTGGTCACAAATGGCAAATGCTATTTATGCAGGTTTAACTCTGCGACAGAAAACTATTGGAGGAATATAAACATCAGTACTGCATTGATGTCTTTAACCCTTATTTGTCCTAAGCAGTAGAATCAGTTCGATTTACAAATCAAACTCCTTGTAAATATCATCAGTTGACCACAGTACAGTTCAATAGTAAGAGAACAAGGATATGCAAAGAATTAAGATGTCATTACCTTCATGGGAATTCGATTCTTTCTAAATACAATTATTGATTGCCGTTATGTCATAGGCTTAGTGACACCATGGCTACTTTTAGCATCATTTAGTAGCATTGCGTTGCTATCTTGCATTGCAACTTAACAGTTGCTAGTTCGTAATAGTATTTATATTTAAGTATTTTGTACCTAAATAAAGACCTTTTGGAAACATAGTTCAGCAATCAAATACATTTCTTAGTGAAAGTATGCATCCGTTTAGAGTCATGCTAAACCTCAGAGTGAATCACAGTTACAGGGCAGATAATGTATAACTTTTCGCAAAGTTCCCACTGTTGGAGATGTCACATGATTCTATTAGTGAACTATCAGAATAAAACTATACATGAACTTTGGTATGAATTTATCAGCTGAATTTTCATAATCCTTTAGTCTGCTTCAATACCTTTATATCATATTTCAAAACACTTTACAGATACAAACATTACCACTGTGTGACATCAAACAATAACCCAACTACAATAGTTTCCTACTCAACATGAAACTATCTTATCACTGTCAACAGTCTACACGCAGAAGTAGTGCTCATCATTTTATGTCTATTCAAGATCCGCTGAAAATGCTTTTACAAGTTCATCCTACTGTTGCTGCAATCGTATTTTCCCAGAATGGGCACTTGTTAAGTGGAACACCTGCTGTATTAGTAATCAATTTAGACGTTTGTTTGTTTCTGTAATCGTAATATGATAACAATCACATTAGTCACTCGGATTTTACACCAGCAGTTGCATGTCATGTGTCGCATTAAATACAATGTAATTGATAACTGTTTTTCAAATGTACATCTACGTTTTTTATGGACATTGTTTTATTGTTCTGTTACTAATTCTCCACGTTATAATAAACATAGTTACATTGCCAATACTAACCTTTGAAATAACTATAGCAAAAACGAAAAGGGGATGTCTTGATTATGTTAAACAATTTAAAGACAATGGTGCAGGTAATTAATGATAAATTAGTCAACTGTAGTATTTGGAAGCAAATCTGTTTCGCTTCATATAAACACTTGTTACACTTGTTTTGTTGTATACATAACAGAATAAAGTATTTTGTCTTTTGAAAGATTCATTATATTCTTCAGTTAATAGTAAAAAATCACGTAGAATATCTTAAAACTTCCTAATGATCTCGGAGAATGTAGCATTTATAGTGATATATTCCAGTTCTGTAGAAACCTAATAGGCAATATTCGTTCTGTTGACCATCACACAGATTTTAGCCATTAACTGAAATCTGGTATATCTAGATAATTTTTACATTGTATCTTTGTTTAAGTTTTCTTTATCATTTATGACCAACAAAACGAATATTTATGACCAACATAAAGAATATATAAACGTGTTTAAGTAGTCTTTCGATAATAGTCATACTGACTCGTTAGTGTATGTATATAAAACATCATGTTCATACATAGAATACTAAACAATGTCCGTCTGATAACATGTTTATGAAACGAGTGAACGGTTTGGTATTTTAACGAGTCAAAGCGAGTTAAATTCCGATGCTATTCGCGAGTTTCATAAACATGTTATCAAATTGGACCGAGTTTAGTATTTCATTAATTATTCAATAATGTAAATAGAACTGAGTTCATTGTTAAATCATTGTTAGTGACGCTCACTTGCAATTGGATAACCCGGTTTTGCAGTGACACGGCTAACATTGCGACGCCGACCAAAAACGACTATGACGTCACGCACCAATCATGACGTTGCAGCACCACGCAGTGGTATCACACATGTGTGTAACCAACCCATTGTTATCTAATGAGTAATCTCACCACGGTTGAGTAATAAATATAAATTTACCCTATGACCTTGACCCTGTTTAAATCTTTGTGGTGTGACGAATACTAGGAGACAAAGGTTATAGTCACTATAGTTAACATTATTTTTCAAATACATTTCATCGACTTATTGCAGCAAAAACACTACTGCCCCTTTAAAGAAAAAACAAAAGACACCAAATTAAAATGTTCTGATGACATACATGTATGTAGGTGTTCAAATCAAAGAGCACTTAATCCTTTCTGAGCATTCGCATTACGTTCAATACACTAATAATTTGAACTACGTAGTAATTTCACCCAAAGAACATTTTTAAACAAGAAAAAAGTGAGCATGGATCACACCACCCCCCCCCCCCCCCCCCCCCCAAAATAATTTTAGGAACTGACCGTTATTACAAAATTTCATTCACCTAGATGTAATATTTTTCAGGTAACTTAATTTTTCCCATTTGGGCATCACACCGGTAATTTTTACCAGTTCCATTACAGATTCAAGAGCTTCATAACTCCGTAAAAAATGATAATTCGGACCTGGACTGTGAACTACCTACATGTAAAATTTAATTCACCTAGATGTAATAGCTGCCGAGAAAACTTATCCCCATTGGAGCATCACAGTTCTTTTGGCACTAAGTTCAATTTCGGATTCAAGGGCCATAACTCCGTAAAAAATAATGTTTCGAACTGGTTTTCGAACTCGATAAAGAGTATTGTCATGAGTATTCACAACCAAAATTTTATTCACTTAGCTTGAACAGTATCCGAGAAAACTTGCCCCATTGAACACAATAAAACTAAATTCCAAAAAGTGACGTTTCCATGAAAAAAATATAAATCTCAGAAAATTGAAAATTGTCTGTGCGCGATCGGGAGATCATGGTTAACATCTGTACAAAGTTTGGTTGATGTACCTTTGACGGTTTTTGAGAAAATTGACTGGACGGAAGGACGGACAGACGGACGGAAGGATGGACGGACGGACGGACGGAGGGAATAACCGCTATATACCCCCCGCTTACGTCGTAGCGGGGGTATAATTATACATTAGCATATAGAGGTCAGTTTAAAATACCATGCTATTCATATTCATCACAGCAGTTTTCACACGCAGGAGTTTGTTCTCTCCCGTAGACGTAGGTTCATCTTTATTACATAAATCAACACGTTTTCAATGGACAAATTCAACCATAAACGATTTTCAAATTAATTTTGACATTGACGAATCGCTATATTGGTAGTGTCATTCTGGAATGCATATTGGTTGCCTCTTAGAAATGTTCATGTCATTAAACTCCTATACGTTAAGAATGTGAGTGAAAGCCTTGACTTTCGAGAAAGGTTTGTAGAAATTCTACTTAAAAGTCAGTAAGCATGTTTAATGTCTTTGATATTTTAAGAGAAGTGACGTTTTGAGTTCAATATCACTATTTTGGTATCCCCCAGAATAGTCTGAATTAAATTATTAGTATTGACAGAAGACTACGATTAGCGAGATGTCCCTTCAGGATATACTGTGTTATGTTCTGGCTATCAAGGAGGTGCAATTTCAACCTTGCTGAATCTTATATAAGTAATGCAATGGCAAGTGATACCATTCAACAGATTCAATTTTAAGCTAATCGAAACTGCAATTCCTCTTGTTAATACCCTAATGTGTTGCAAGTTTCGAATTCTCCCTTCAAACGATCGTTTCTAGGAACTGAAATCTTGTGCACATGTTACTACAGTCATTGACAGGGGTTTCATTGATAGCCGGGTGCAGGGGAAACTTCCCCACCTGTGCGAATATAATTAATTAATGTATCAATTAACACCCGGTCACCAACACACCACAATATATCACAATGCTATGAAATTCATTGAAAATAAAATTAATGAAGAATGATTTTGGATTATAAATATGATAGAATAAATCAACCAACGTGTCTTCTGATATAAAAATGTTCACATATATGGTATTGATATATTTGATAACAATAACATAACAATTTAGCCTGACTATTGCAAGGGAATAACATGAAATATACTGAATCCTAATCTTTATTTGCCTTGGTCTTTACTGAATGTTATAATCACTAAGGTAATGACCAAGCTTGGTGTTTCAACAATTCTTACGATAACACTTCTTCAGAGGCAATGCTTTGGGTCCAAATACCCTTCGATTGTGGTTTGACAGAAAATTGATAAAGCACAGTTGTGCTTGACTAAAATACACAATGTCGAATGTTAGAACAACAACAAGGCACAGTACTTTTCAGACTCTGAAGAAAAGTAAAAATGTCTTCCATGATACGAAGTTCATTGACACTTTCGAATTGAGCTTAGAATAAAGAACAGAGATAAAGATTAATATGTGAACTTAAATATGTGATCTCCCTCTCGCAGTACTTAAAGTTCGCCATCAAGTATCACCGAAGGCGAAAATTTGAGAAGGTCATTGTCAACTCAATCTCTTGATACCTGGATTTACTTCTAAACAAGCTGTCATTGTGGAAATTGCCTATATTGATTGAAGGCGTTATTAGGACAAGCACTCTTTTGACGTTTGTTTTACAAAATAATGAACATATGCTTTTGGCAGTGGTGTGAATATAAGTGAGGTGTTAATTGACAGAACGCCACGAACATGTTTGTCTACATTTATAATAACAGTTGTGATAATACGTTTAGTATTCTATTGTTATTTTCTTGTGATTATCATTGTTAAAAAGATAATATTCAAGCTTGGTGTTTTAACAATTCCAAAGAAAACACTGACAGGGAGTTTGGATCTAAATAGCCCTCTATTGAGGTATGACAGAAAATCGATTGCAGATAAGGGCACTGTTGTGTTCAGCTGTAATGTCTAGTACAACTACAAATCCCACGTTAAACCAATACTTCATGCTTTGAAAAAACGTAATGTTGTTCTCTAGCATAAACTGACAGTTTATGTTCTTTAAATGATATCTTGAGAATCAATATAAAATTAGGCTATAAATGTATATTAATGACCCCCCTCTTGCAGCTCTTAAAATCAATGTCAGTTAATCAATTACTCATTTGGACTGAAATGTCCGATCCATGTTTTATTGACATATTCGAACTGGTGTCAACAACTGAGGAGTAATAGTCTTGCATCATTTTAAAGAAGAAGTATTATCAGCCACTTGATTTATCAAAAAATTCATAGGAGGTTTTAACGCCTATTTTAAAGCCTCTGATCTTCGTAAAAAGGATGTTTTGTGAACTCAGTCGCTTTAATCGTTTAAGTGCAGCATTTTATATTATATGTTTGAACCTGTCACCATCGATTTTTGATTTGAAGTTAAGTCAATAAAGAAGTAGAGCAATTACCAAACGATACAAACCAGCCCAAGCTCAAGGCTAAATAGTTTACTCCTTTAGGAAAGATGGGACCCAGGAAAGAAGTAGAATTACCAGCCAAGTGATTGATCAATATATTCAAAAGAGCTTTTACGGAATAAATCAAAGTTTCTGGTCTTCTCGGAAAGTTTGTTATTTTGAACACAGTCACTTTATAAGTGTAGCATTAAATGTTGAACCTTCGACTGTCAAATTTAAGTTAAATGTCGTTATATAATTAACTCGATAAGAAAGTAGAGGAATTTCTAAATGACACAAACCATCCCAATGATAAATATTATATTTATAAATAAATTTGGAAAGACTTAGGAGACTGACGTTTCATAATTGATAACTTAACAAGAGTACTTTTATTATAGAACTTCCTCGTATATTAGTTTCTTGTTGATCATTGCTGGTTTATAAGAGCATTTTAAAACACTCGCGGTACCATGGTTTTTCTTCCAGTGAGTTCGTGAAACTTTCCACAGAGTCCATACATACTATTATGGCGAATCTTTCTTGTGTATCATTCACCTGTTTCCCTTGATGTCACTGTTTGGAGTTCCTTCACATAAAGCATTCCATCGTATCAAAGATAGAAGGAAAGAAGGAAGTTGACAGCTTTTGCACGTTTGCACATAAAAGACCAACGTTGTTGCCTTCCTCAATTTCTATTTTTTTCTGTGGTTTGTACTAGTTAAGATAATCACAATAGGAATACATGTCATTTTAGAAAGGAACAAAATACAACATTGATAAACTTTGGATAACACTACCTTCAAAAGTACAAATTATTATACCCCCGCTACGAAGTAGTCGGGGGTATATAGCGCTCAGCGCGTCCGTCCGTCCTTGCGTCCGTCCGTCCGAGCGTCCGAGCGTCCGTGCGTTTGTGTTCCACTCATAACTATGACACTAGTTGTTCACATTTCACGAAACTTTTGCCTATTGGCGGTGTGAAACCAAATGAACAAGATGAGTTAGCTAAACAATATTGCCCCAGGATATAACCAAATATTTTCGATTTTCTGAAAGTAAACAACGTGCTACTACTAATACATCATGCATATGGTCAGGTTAAGTATAAATATATAAACTATATACCATGTACCATATATATGTAGTCCTCTACTTTCTGCTTCCATGCATGGTATGGAAATCTTCCTCTAAGACAAAAAAAAACCAAAATTGACAAAATTGTAAACACCTCCAGTAAAATTTGCAGCTTAAATTTTGAACATATTTCATTCAAGTTTGATTCTAGAGTTAAAAAGAAGGCACTAGCCATTCAATCAGACACTTTCTAAATATATATTATGAATTTCTACCATCTGGACGTCGTTTCAAAATCTGGCATTTAAAAACTAACAGAGCATCAACATCGTTTGTCCCATACAGTATAAAAATTCTAAACCTTCACACCAAATATCAATTATGTAACTCTTGAAACACGACATGGTTGATTAAAGTATGGCATAGGTATATGTCATATTTAATACCCATCAACACAATGTATGTTATTATTGTTTTGTTTTTTTATATTGTATTCATGTATTGTTATTTTGTATTGTATTCTACCAAAGACTCTTTGAGTGTAAGACGAATTTCCCATGGCTGGATTCGAACCACAGACCTCTTGATCCACAGACCACTTCACCATCCCGCCTCTATCTAATATTGGAAAAATAGACTCCTTATGTGATTGTTTTAGAATGTATATATATAAGGAAGATACGTCCAACTACACTCATTACTCGTGTTAAAATACATACATAATAAAGTGTTTGATCGTAAGTTTGAAGAAAATTTACAATTATACCACTAGGCACTTTCGGTAACATGGTATGTATGACCACCACATTCAGACAACGTTTGTCTTCAAGATGGTGTATATTGCATCTTAATACCATGTTTTTGAAATTCTGGACTTTATTGACAGTTTTGCTACTGAATTGCCACATTTGTGAAAAGTGTTCACAAGTTGGAGATTACCCAAGCCATGGAGTATCACTGAAGACAATGACAATCAATGAACAGCCATTTACCTACAGTCGTGCAGAGTTGTGTGAGTTACGTAACAACTCATGCTGCTACAATGCCTCATTAGTAGAGAAGCTGCAAGCCACTAGTGTACCACTTAGATCACTCAGGAAAACTTCCCGAGGTCGTAGAGCGGGTCGAAAGGTATGAAGGCCAATCAAAGTAGTTACATCATATCAAAACTGTCTTGAACTACAAGTCGAGAAACAGAATGATAACATCAATTATGATAACCTAATCAAGGTTCACCCAAAGAAGGTATCTTCACTGTTAAAATGTGCTCTGTGGAATGCCCAATCTACTCGCAACAAGACTATTGACATCTATGATGTGCTACTTGATGACGACCTTGACATACTATTTATTACTGAGTCTTGGTTAACGGTCAATGGTGACGAAACTATAATGCAGCAAATGACTCTACCGGCTTACAATTTGCGTCACAAACCCTGCACCTGTGCTACCGGTGGCGGACTTGTGATTATTCATAAAAACACTATCAAAGTGACTGAGAATAATGGTCCTGAGTACGAGTCTATTGAGCTTATGGACATTCAGCTATCAGTGGGACGTAGGTCTCGTGTATCTTTATACAGGCCACCTCCATCAAAATCAAATAAACTCACCTACTCGGACTTCTATCATGAGATGGAAACACTTTTGGAAAACTTACCTCATCAGAATGTTATTATACTTGGGGACTTTAATCTTCATTATGATGACCCTTTAAAACCTGATATGAAAAAGATTCTTAACCTTCAAGAAAGCCATGGGATGCACCAATGTGATGGTTCTCCTACCCACAAATTAGGCCATACCATCGACTTGATAGTTGTGAGAAGTCAAACTGAGTTGATCAGGGACATTTTTGTGGAAGATAAGCAAATGTCTGATCATATGTTTATTACATTTTGTATTACATGCCAAAAGCTGAACCCAGAAAAACAAGAAGTCAAGTGTCGGAATCTGAAGTCCCTGAATCATGAATTTAACACTTGTAACTTCTTGTATGAATACTACTTAAGGAATAATAATAATAAACAACAATTATTAAATCTGGCAAAATTTTAATGCAATGATAGCACCAACAGTAAACTTGAAATATGCAAATAAAAGAATTGACTTATAGTTTTTTGAGACTAACAGGCAAAAAACTAAACCCTATATATATATATAGAGATATACATATAATGAGGTATGACATCAATACAAATGCTGGGAGAATGAAAATAATACTGTTGCCGGTTAAAGGTAAACATGTGAAACAAAAAATATGCCAAAGCCATGATATATATGCTTGCTGAATGCTGTATGCTTATCGAAATGCTTAGCCAATAGACCCTGCCAATAATGCTACTGGGGAGGGAATGGGCGGGTAAAAAGATAAGCCACATTGCGATGCCATGCATGTGTTAATGGCGCTATGACTACTGCGCATGTGCTAGAAACAAGGGACATAACTCCTGTCAAAAGTGAGTTGATTGAATCAACTACAACATTTAACACTTGTAACTTCTTGTATGAATACTACTTAAGGAATAATAATAATAAACAACAATTATTAAATCTAGCAAAATTTTAATGCAATGATAGCACCAACAGTAAACTTGAAATATGCAAATAAAAGAATTGACTTATAGTTTTTTGAGACTAACAGGCAAAAAACTAAACCCCAACCCCAGACTTTTGAGGTGTATAAAGAAGTACAGTAAATGGTACTACCGGTATTATGAACGAGGTAAAGAAAAAGCAAACAACTCTGCCGCTTCAAATCTCTTTGACAAAGAAAACTCAATGTAGCGTTTATATGCACTGCTCTTCCAAAAACCAAGGTGCTGGATGGCCTCTCCTGACAGACCAGCGTGAAAAGCCCAAGTGGCACTGTTCTATACAATCTTGGAAGAAAAAATATCTTAAGATTTGGCCTATACCATCTTGGAATATTTTTATATTCCAAGATGGTATAACAAATGTTAAGATATGTACGGAAATCTTAAGATATGATCTAAACCTGAAACCTCCTGTTCAATCTTGGAATATTTAAATATCTTAAGATTATTTTGTTCAATCTTGAGATATTGTAATAAAATGACTTTGAAAATTGTTTACATAAATTTATTTTAATGAAAAAATGACATTGATGGGGAAAATGTCTTTGATAAGAAAAAAGTGACTTTGGTGAAAAAATGACTTTAATGAAAAAAATGTCTTTGATGATAAAATGACTTTGATGGAAATATTGACTTTGATTTTAAAAAATTGACTTTGGTGGAAAAATGACTTTGACGAAAATGTTGCCTTTGATGAAAAGAAATGACTTTGATGGAAAAAGTTACGTTGAAGAAAACAAATAAATTTGATGAATAATATTTTTTTGATAATGATGTTGACTTTGATTAAAAAAGTGTCTTTGCTGAAAAAAGGATTTGGTAACAAAATAACTTTGATGAAAGAAAATAACTTTGAAAAAAACTTGACTTTGATGAAAAAAGTGATTTGGTGAAAAAAAGATTTGATGAAAATATAACTCTGATGAAAAAAAATGACTTTGATGAAAATATTTCTCTGATGAAAAAGAATAATGAAAATATCTACTTTGATGAAAAAAGTGATTTTGGTGAAAAAAATGATTTAATGAAAGTTTTGACTTTAATTAAAATATTGATTTTAATTAAAATATTGACTTTCCTGAAAAAAAGTGCCTTTGATGGGAAAAAAAAGACTTTGATGAATTTAATTTTTAAAAAGTGATTTTGGTGAATAAATTATTTGATGATAATATTGACTTTGATGAAAAAATTAACATTGATGGAAAAGAATTACTCTGATGAAAATATTGACTTTGATGAAAAAAGAGATTTGGTGAAAAGAAATGACTTTGATGGAAAAAGTTTCTTTGAAGAAAACAAATAAATTTGATGAATAATATTTCTTTAATAAAGATATTGACTTTGATTAAAAAAGTGTCTTTGCTGAAAAATTGATTTGGTGAAAATCTTGACTTTGATAAAAAAAATCTTGACTCTGATGAAAAAAGTGATTTGGTGAAAAAATGATTTAATGAAATATTGACTTTGATTAAAATAATGACTTGCTGAAAAAAGTGACTTTTATGAAAAAAATTACTTTGATGAAAAAAAATGACTAATGAAAAAAAAATGCCTTTAATGAAAATATCGACTTTGATGAAATTAATGATTTTGGTGAAAAAATTATTTGATGAAAATAATGACTTTGATGAGGAAGTGACTTTAATCGAAAAAAAATACTTTGATACAAAAAATTTCTTTGGTGAAAAAATGATTTAATGAAAATATTGACTTTGATGAAAATAATGACTTTGCTGAAAAAAGTGATTTTGATGAAATAAAATGACTTTGGAGAAAAAATGACTTTGATTAAAATAATGACTTTGATGAAAATGTTATTTGTATGAAGAAAATTACCTTCAATACAAACTGTGACCTTAGTTTAAATATATTACCTTGATGAACTGTAAATTTGAAATTAACAGACAGAAAGATGAAGATATTGCTATAGATACATAAGTACTTGTTTATGGACGAGTTTGTCATTTGATGAAGAAATTATTGCCATAACGGCAGAGTTACATTGGAAACACAAGTTTGTATGGACAATTTTGGGAATGACAGGTTATTAAACATATACATGTACATAAACAATACATACAAATACGTGAACATAAACACTTGATACATATTGATACACATTGCTAAACAGATATATAAATACATATTAAGTTTTAAAAAGTTAGATTATCAAGTTCCTTTGTTAGGGGATTAATTAACAATTAACGAGACAACAAGAGGGATTAATTAGGATTAATTAAGGGACTGCCAGGGGATTAAAATAGTTTAAGACAGTTCACTGAAAGAGAGTTCGATTCAATATTTTATTCTGTTTCACATCGACACATACCATAACACAAAAATACATTTCTTCATAATAAACGACCAGAATCAGTAATTATTGTAAGCTCTACTAAACATTTTCCTATAAAATATACAACATTTTCAGTCATTTTATCATAGAATGTACAAGTCATCATCAAAATATTGGTCTATGATCAGTCTTCACAAGATCCTTCAAATTCACTAGGGACTTGTCTCTCCTTTCCTGGACCTGATTCTAAAAGTTATGTCATCTACACACTAAATTCTTACATTTTGTATCATGTTGAGGCGATACTTGAATAAAAAAATTTGTCTATCTTTCTGTCCGTCAACTAAGCCATGAAACTGGCCCACTCGATTAAGCCTATTAGGGTCGTTAATTATAATCCGATATTCGTTAACTGTCCAGGGATTAGAAACTGGCATATCGGGGCGACTCCCTGCAGCACATGTTGCAATTTTATTTTAACTGCAAGAAGTATGTGTTTTAGTCGATAGTCCCTTACCTAGTTTCTTCTGCTTCTTTTCCCATTTACTTATAACTTTTTATGTTGTTTATATGTCGATATCTTTTAACAGTGTTTCATAAGACAAACAGGTTGTTAGCATACTTAAAATATTCTGTCATATTTACATTCATTTCAATCATAATTTGTGACACATTTGACAGTCCTGTCTCTTAATCGTAAATACTTCAGGATTCCGTTATTTCATTCATGTGGCAGATAGAATAAGAGCAGGAAACGAATTTATTTAAGTTGCTATGAGAAAATTAGACCACTGACGACAAATATATACTTCATATGTCAAGATTTGCCAATCAGTGAAAGGCGACAACTATGTAATGTCACCCTGTCTAACAGGATGCAACTGTGATTACAACAATTAGCGTGGTGACAGGACAATACTGTCCCAACGTAATCACATGATTCATTATGGCATTTCACAAAGCTGTTATTTCAGCATATACATATAAATTAATGAGGCATAGCGTTATAATGTGGGGAGAGGTGATTCAAATGTGGCATTTGATGATTAAACCTTTCACAAACTAGATGCACTTGATATGCCAAGATTGAATGGCCTTTTCAGAGAAAAGCGACAATTATGAAACTGCCATTCTGTCTGACAAGAGGCAACTATGATAACAATGGGATGTACAACAATATGCATTGGGACGGGATTCTATTTTCCTGGCGTAATCACTTAGTGATTCGTTATGGTATTTTACAAACAAAGCTGTGATTTTAACATTTATTTCCAAAATATTCCTATTTGATTATTACATCATTTGCGACAGATATTCACTGCATATTCCAAAACTGTATGGCCATTTCTTGGAGGGAGGTTTGTCCACATAACAAACAGGTCATATACTCGGTTGTGATCTTAAGATACATATTCAAAATATGTAACATGTAGTGTAAAAATATCTTCAGACTTTACATGAGTTTCGTATTTGACTATAACACCATATGCGACAGATATTTCAAGATTTGTATAGGTCATTTCTTGGAGGGAAGTTTATTCATGTATCATAGCATAGAGTTCATATGCGACAGATATTCACAATATTTTCCAAGATTGTATAGGTCTTTTCTTGGAGGGAAGTTTATTCATATATCTTAGCATAGAGGTCATATGCGACAGGTATTCACTAGATATTCCAAGATTGTATAGGTCATTTCTTGGAGGGAAGTGTATTCACATATAGTAAAGTTCATATGCGACAGGTATTCACAATATATTCCAAGATTGTATAGGTCAATTCTTGGAGGGAGGTTTATTCATATATCATAGCATAGAGTTCATATGCGACAGGTATTACATTGATATTCCAAGATTGTATAGGTCATTTCTTGGAGGGAAGTTTATTCACATATAGTAAAGTTCATATGCGACAGGAATTAAATTGATGTTCCAAGATTGTATAGGTCTTTTCTTGGAGGGAAGTTTATTTCATATATCATAGCATAGAGTTCACAGCAACAGGTATTCACTAGATATTCCAAGATTGTATAGGTCATTTCTTGGAGGGAAGTTTATTCACATATAGTAAAGTTCATATGCGACAGGTATTCACTAGATATTCCAAGATTGTATAGGTCATTTCTTGGAGGGAGGTTTATTCATATATCATAGCATATAGTTCATATGTTACAGGTATTCACTAGATATTCCAAGATTGTATAGGTCATTTCTTGGAGGGAAGTTTATTCACATATAGAAAATTTCATATGCGACAGGTATTCACTAGATTTTCCAAGATTGTATAGGTCATGTCTTCGAGGAAGGTTTGTTCACATAACACAGAGTTCACATACTAGGTTGTCATCTTAACATACATATTCAAAATATGTTATATACGGTGTAAGAATATCTTAAGAGTTAATATAAGTATCCTATTTGAGTATTACACCATTTGCGACAGATATTCACTGGATATTCCAAGATTGTATTTTTGGTAATATCCATCTGAACACAATTTTATTAAACTGTTGCATCCTACTGACAATTATACCGTTCTGTATTTTGCCTAATTTAACAAACATTGTATGCAAAGGAAATAATCCATGTCCTGCCTCATTCACTCATGTAGACGTTAATTATCTATTAATGTAATGTAGATGAGGGGTTCAAATCTGAAAAAAATTCTGATCTGTTCTAATAATTTACTGGTGTTCATTTTTCGCAGGTCAGTTCCACTATAACTACAACCCAAAGTTAATCCATAAAGACAACACATTATAACAACAAACTAAATCAAAAGTATTTTACCGATTCTAATTCCGGAAAGACACCATCTCCATTGTGCTATGTGTTTTAAGGCATTAATCTCAAATACAAAAATAAAATGTATAGAACAGACACAGTCTGATTAAAATCGACGGTTTTCCGTGGAATAAAAATTGTGAAATAGTGCATCTACCGGGATACGAACTCGTATCGTTCGTGGGTTTCCACGCCAAACAGTCTGAAAGCACCCCGTACACTAGCGTGTTCGGGCGCAATTCAGCTAGCCAATCAAAAGATGCCCAACAAATGCTTTCGGTGTGAGAAACTAGGGGCAGATAACTCCAAACAGTTATCCTTTTGTCTGTTCCGAATGCTTTCAAAACAGCGACCGTTTAAATATTGTGATGTGATTGGTCAGCTATTTGACTGGGTTTTGGCTGCGCTAAACTGGTTCTGAACACACGCCTATACGGGGTGTTCTCAGACCTTGTGGCGAGGAATCTACAGAACCTGTTCGTATCCCGGCAGATGCAAAATTTTGCAAATTTTATTCCTCGGAATAAGGTCGATTTTAATCAGACTGAGAACAGACATGTAAACATCATGAACATATCATAGGGGACCATAAAGGAGGGGCAACTATTATCAATTTTGTACAAATTTTATATCTGTATTCATTCTATGTACATATGGTGAGACGCTACTAAACAATCAGTCTGGCTGTCTGTCTTTCTGTGATTATTTGTTCAATTAGCTTGTAATAAAATTATGGTAAGTAGTAAGTATTTCTGTCTGAATGATGTCTTCACTTGATACCAAGCTTGGTTAATCCGTGTGATAAACTGATAAATTCGAAATGTCATTGTGTGTTATAATTACGGTAATATGGCATTAACGAAATATAGTATGCAGTCTCAATGAAATTTAAATTGAAATCAGCAGTATCAGAGGTTGAGAGATTCAATTATTAAATGGTGCCGTAATGTTCATTTATATTTTCCTTCTAACGCTTAAGAACCTTTAAAGCACGGTGGCTTGCGTCTAACTTTACTTCATTTTAGATAAATTGCGACTTATTTTAACTCTCCCGTTGTGTAATGTGACAAAAAGCTGCGTAAAAGATAAGTATCACACTGTACGTGCTAAACATGAACAACGAAAGCTTCATAACCGAAATACCATATACCGTTGACACAGCGCAGTACACAGAGCGCGACGAGAAATAGTCCAAGGCTGAGACAAGCGTACCGAGATAATGGCGAGACGCATGACGATTGATTAATTATCCCACTTGCTTGAAATTCTAAAACGCTATACACGACAGTCTCTACACACAGATAGTTAATTAAGGGCGCTCCAGCAAAATTCATATTTGCCATCACGGTAATTATCAATAGTAATGCTATGCCTACACAGTGCAGTGTGAACGCCAACCATGAGGTTAATTAGACACCTTAGAGCCGTACATATCTTAAGATTTGTTATACCATCTTGGAATATAAAAATATTCCAAGATGGTATAGGCCAAATCTTAAGATATTTTTTCTTCCAAGATTGTATAGAACAGCACCACCCCGTCGGAAGGAGTGACCAGTGAGCTTAGTATCAATGCAATTGTTTGACAAAGTTGAATTGACTAGTTTGATAAACTTATGCTTCGTTAAAACATGTCCTGAGTTATCACACAACAACGGCACCTCACGGTCAGGCGAGACATGCCGGTCTAACACTGCCTGCACTGCTTGAACAGGACACAGAGGGTGGTCTCCCATATAAGGGAGAGTTATTTGCAATACTGTTTCTCTATACTGCAAAGTTTTAGTCCACCGTAAGTTCACAGACAAACCATGTTGGTGCGTTTTAACGTCCTTTGTCCGAAGGTCTTTGTTTACATCAAACACACCACCACTAAGAAAATTCCCTGGTCTTAACAAACCAAAGAATCCAATCAAACATGCTGCCCAAACAGATATATGCAGCATTTGGGACAAGTCCAAGGACCTGAAAATTAAGAAAAGTAGATTAGGGGTCACAGGTGCTGCTGGCACTTGAGCTGTACCAAGCTCTCTTTTCACACCTTTCAAAACATGCTGTACCAGCCAATTGTTACAAATAGGATCCGGTTTTCCTGATGCTTTGTGGAGGTTTGTAACTGAAGTCAGATAAGCCCGCACCGATGAATAGGAAAACTTTTTGAAATCCACCAAATATGCAATGTAGAGTGTAGCTTGGTCCCCCGAAATTGGCACCGGTGCAATGTGGAGCAACTCACAAAAATCAAAATAGCACTTTAGCTGACTGGAATACGTTCTCTGTGTAGAGACGGCCCAGCCTTGGTCCGCCAGTCTCGTCACTGTCGACGTCAACGTGTCGTGTATCACCTGGTCAGGTGTGTGCTGACCCTCAAGCCCATCTGGAATTGAAGAATTTCGGCGACATGTGATTAATCAGTTCCTCACGGCAGAAAGGGATCATAGTAAAGCTTGGCAACACTTCAAACACTTTACCCAACATTCCAGGTTGATCTAATCTTGACACAGCATCAGCTGCCACATTATACCTTCCAGGTAAATATACTGCCGTAACACACACATTATGCACTGCTAGCACCCAAAATAACTGCCTGAGGTAGAACATACTTGAACAACTTCGTGATGTACCTTTGTTTATGGCATAGTAAGTAGCAATGTTGTCGGTATATATAACAACTCTCTTATTCGCCACAAATTCACACCACCTACACAAGGCAAGATACACTGCTACTAATTCCTTCACATTGATATGTTCATGATACATATTGGGAACATCCAACTCCCAATTCCAGTATGCACAATCCCCTTGAAAAACTGCCCCTGCTCCAGTGTTACATGCGTCTGTCTGCATTGTAGTGAGCGGCACTTTTTCTATGAATTTATGAGTACCATTGAATATATCTAGGAAGCTGCTCCACCACAACATATCAGCTTGGAAATCTTCATGTAAGACAGCTTTCTGGTTAGACAACTTAATGGAATTCTTAGTTTCTATAATTCTGCGAAGATATGTCCGCCCACCTGGGACAACCTGTGCCGCCCAGCTCAGTTTTCCGACCAAAGTTTCCAACTGCTTTTTCGTAGCTCTCTTCTTATCTAAAAACATTGAGATTAAGTCCTTAAAGGCTACGAGTTTGTCATGGGGCAGAGAGAGGGTCAATGAGCGTGAGTCAATCAGTACACCTAAGAATGTTAGTTTTTGTAGTGGTCCCTCCACTTTTTTCCAGCTGATTGAAAAACCAAGGTATCTTAATACAGTTATCAGTTTACACAGGCCCCATGCACAGGACTGTTTTGTCCGGGCCACCAGAAGGAAAGCATCCAAGTATGAAATCACAGAAATATTCCACCTGACCTTCAGGATCCTACACACTGCACTGCTTAAGGTTTGAAATATGCGTGGACTTTTACTCGCACCAAACGGCAATTTACGGTCCACCAAATACATTGTAGCATTATTGTACTTGAAATGCCACCTCAAGCCTGTAACACAAAAATTTGATGGGTGAATACCAACTGACCTATATGCACTACGAAGGTCAACCTTTGCTAAGTAATCGTTCTGCTCAATTAACCTCACTGCATCTCTCAGGTCCATGTATGAACAATCAACATCGTGCATCAATGAATTCATGCAATCATTAACAGGCATACTGCCGTCATGAATGAGTCTGATGTCCCCTGATGGCTTGGGCACTGCTCCCAGGGCACTAACTATGGCTGGTTTTTCTGAGACTGCCACATAGTTGCCTAAGTCCATTTCATCTAACAAATGTTTTTCCACCGAATCAGCATCCATCAATGCAGAGCGGTGATTGGGTGTGTAGACACTCTTATCTGGCAACATATCAGTCTCCACTAATTTAAATCCTTCTTCGATACCACCCAATATGTAAGATCTGTCTCTGTCAGACACAGGTAACAAAAACGTCCATGCGTCATAGTTTAGATCAGTAGCTAGCCCATGCTGACTGATCTCGAATGTTACTGGTTTTTTGGATGGGCTTTTTCAGACACATGCTGGTTAGAAGCATGAGGCCCGTAACATATTGAACAACAGTGGGCCATGCTGCAGTTTGTCATGACACAAGCACTAACATTAAAGTGTCTGCATATCTCCTTCCCGTCAGGTGTGAACGGTCCCTTGAACCGACGACTACTCTGCAACTGACCATTGGTATTCTGCCACTGACCACTGGCATTCCACTGACCATTGCCCCTTCTGCCTGTCTGCTCTCTGTTAATGTTCTGCCTTTGGCTGTTAAAATCACGTCTATCACTTTTTTGGACAAGCTGAAACTCCCTTAGTTCGGGGTATGGTGTACCCCAGACAAAACCTTCCTCATTCTGCTTTTGCCTATATTCATACAGCAGCACAGAAGGCCATGCATACTTGTGAGCTAGACGAAAAGTGTCCATCATGTGCTTCATGTACTTTTGTACGTCTGACATATTCATATGATCTTGGATGATTAACTCCTGCAGTATCTGTAGACTTGCATATCCCCACATTTCAACCGTGACATTTCCAAGTGGAACTTTAAGTTTATTTCGTAACTTTAATTCAGTGCCCTCTAGTGTAACGGACTGACTATTGTCTTCCTGCAAGTCAACGGGCAGAATCCACACATAATCCTAAATTTTTCGTAATTTCGATTTGCCCTCACCTTGAGGTAGGCCGCCGCTACTCGGTGTCGCTGTAGTCCTGGGTCTAATATCAATCTTTCGTTGCAAATCCTCAATTTCGGCTTTTAGCTCCGATCTTCTAGCTTGTAGTCGCAAGCTTGACAATTCTGCCTCTAACTGCCTGCATTCCATCTCCAGCTGGGACCGCACAATAGACTGACCTGCCCCCGTCCTCGGTTCCGACAACGACATCTGACCATGTGCGTAGTCTCCATGCAGCCGACTGGTCGTCGGGGTGTCACTTTCAGGCCCTCGTGTCAAAACACTATCCGTGATTTTGAGGCCAGGTTTTAGATCCGCCAGTATGGTGGGCAGTTTGCTCCCGACGCCAGACCTCTTTGTCTGTCTGTTGCCATTACTTCGTTAGTCACTACTTATTTTTGAACAGAGAATAAAAAGATAAGCCACATTGCGATGCCATGCATGTGTTAATGGCGCTATGACTACTGCGCATGTGCTAGAAACAAGGGACATAACTCCTGTCAAAATTGAGTTGATTGAATCAACTACAACAGCTTTTGATAAGGACCTCTTAGAAAGTTCACTGATTCAGACTCCACCGACTGACCTTGATAAGTTGTGATGTGAATGATACTACTTTATCACAGTTATTCGACAATCATGCACCCTTCATCGTAAGAACTGTGTCATCCAGAGCATCTTGTCCATGGTACGATAACGATGTACTTGTTACGAAAAACAAACGCAGGAAAGCAGAAAGACGTTGGAGAAAGTCGAAGTTGGAAGTACATCGACAGATATACAGACATGAGAGAAATGCAACTACCATGCAGATTCGAAAGTCAAAAAGTGATTATTGTCACTCACAAGTGGACACATGTGCTGACAACCTTAAGAAAGTGTTCAACTTTCTCTTTACACTTCTTGGGAAGAAGAAAGAATGTGTTTTGCCGCCAACGGAAGATTATGCTTCCCTTGCTGAAAACTTCAATTCTTACTTTCTGGATAAGATTGTGAAGATTCGAGCCTCGCTTCAGCAACAGTTGTCACATCAAGAGTAAAGTCCAGATTTCTCTGTGACTTCACACAGGAAGAGATTCTTAAAATCATCAAGGACTGTAAACCAACAACATGTGAGCTAGATCCTTTACCAACTAAGATTCTGTTGACTCATCTACAGACATTGTTGCCAACAATAACTGACATAGTGAATATGAGCCTGCGGAGTGGATATGTACCTACTTCGTTCAAGAAGGCGGTTGTCAAGCCAAGCATAAAAAAGGCCAACCTGAAGACAGCAGAGTTAAAAAACTATCGACTGGTCTCAAACTTATCTCTCCTTTCAAAAATTCTGGAAAGAGCCGTGAAAACTAGGATGCTAGATCACATCTCAAGACACTCACTACTAGATAAGTACCAATCAGCATACAGACCAGGTCACAGTACTGAAACAGCTTTGGCACGAATCATCAATGACCTTCAAGTTGCTGTGGATAGAGGAAATGCTGGTCTCATAGTTCTTTTAGATCTATCTGCGGCCTTTGACATGATCGATCATGATAACTTGATTCAGAAACACCATCATCGTGTTGGCCTGGATGACATTGCACTACGCTGGATGAAGTCTTACCTCTCTTGATCGATCTCAGGCGGTCATAATCAATGGCGCAATGTCAGAACACAGCAGACTGAAGTACGGTGTACCTCAGGGGTCTGTACTTGGGCCAATCCTGTTCATACTCTACACTGGAGAACTAGGTTCCCTCATCACAGAAAGAGATGTTGCTCATCGCTTTTATGCGGATGACAGTCAGTTGTATGACAATTTCAGTCCTCTAAGCTCGCAGGATCATGTAAACAACATGGAAAAGGGCATCGACATTGTCAAATTGTGGATGAATGAAAACATGTTAAAGATCAATGATGACAAATCTGAAGCTATGATGGTTGGGACAAAGAAAAGCCTAAACATCATCCAGCAATCCTCCATACAAATTGGGAGGTCAGATATTAACTTTTCTACTAATGTGAAAAACCTCGGTGTGACACTTGATTCAGAACTCACAATGGACACTTTTATCAACAGTACTGTCAAATCATGCAAATACCATTTTAGGAATATTGGCGCCATCCGCCATCTCCTTCCAAGAGATAGTGCGCACACGTTGATGAGATCCCTAGTCCTCTCCAAATTGGACTACTGTAACTCAGTTCTCTCTTACTCAAGCAAACAGCAGACGACAAGACTGCAACGAGTTCAAAATAAAGCAGCACAAATTGTGACGAGGACCAAAAAGACTGACCATATTACACCAGTGCTGCAGCAACTACATTGGCTACCGATTGAAGCTCGGATAGAGTATAAAATCCTTTCTCTTGCCTTTCAGTGCTACAACCAGGCAGCTCCAATATACTTATGCGAGCTCGTTGAACAGTATAAACCAAACAGACAGTTACGTTCTTCTGATCAATGTCTGCTGTCTGTCCCCAAAGCAAGACCAAGGGGGTTCGGAAAGAGATCATTCGCCTACAATGCCGCTGTGTTGTGGAATGACCTTCCCTTGACAATAAGGAAATCTGAATCACTGGACTCATTTAAAAGAAGCATCAAAACATTCCTTTTCAAGAAATACCTATGTTGACATGACATATCTTCCATCTGTAGCACTACGAGCATCCACATAGTGAATGGATTTAAGTGCTATATAAATGACCTTATTATTATTATTATTATTAACATAAACAAATTTTCGTTCATCTTGTCAACATATTAACATGATATAAGGCATTTGCTGTACTTTTATCTTAATTGGTTCATCTCACTTCCCTTTGATGTTTATTGTGTGATAACAGTAAATTTGTTGACAGTCTCGTGGATTAAAACAAGAAGAATGTATTATTTTATGAAATTATAACATCAAAAGCATCTTTGTCTTAATTATCTTCTTTCCGCAACGGATTTATCATGGTTCACTGTATGTTTCTTAACTGGGAAATTGTATCTAATATACGTGCGTCCATTTTAGTTTCCAGAGTATTTTGGACCTACTGAGTGTCGTCTTAGGAAAACATCTGCGTTTTGTATTATTTTTTTTAAAAATTGACAAAATATCCCACTCCTGACATTTTCCTTTCCTAATTCTTAAACTCTTAGTTTCTTATAAATAACAATGACATTGGTGAAGTATTTGAAAAGCAATATTTGATATCGTTTAATCGTATGAAATAATTAATCTTTAAAAGCTTAAAAAAAGACATATCAAGGGAAATTTAACATAACATAGTTACTTCATAACGAGTACCATGGAAACAATATGTTCCTCAAAGATTCTCCCTCACTCATTCTTAAACTACTCTTTGACTTCCTAATCCATACTGTTGTGGATGAATGCACTTACCGACACTTAAAATGGCAGTAGCACGCTCAAATAAGTTGATGAAATGTATTTGAAAAAATAATGTCAACAATAGTAACACACCCTTCTCTCTTAGGAAAATCTAGTTTTAAAATTAGTGGGTGTGGTTCGGTTAAGCCATGGTAATCGTATTTTAATTCGAAATAATAAATTGTGTTCACAAAAAAATGGTCGCCATGGAATTTTTGCTTTAAACGCAACATTGTTATTACCACTAAAATAAGATGTTTTATGTAACGTGCTACAGCTCCTTTAATGATATCACTTGAAAATAGTATAGGTGTCTCCATGTCATATGAAAAAATGCAGAAATGTGCTTACACAAGTGGGTTTGCTAACTGCTGTCACCACGCAATAGTTACAAAGAAAAGTGACGAATTGGCGTTGTCCATGATTTCAAATTACTGTATATGTATCAAATGGAACGTATTAACCCGGATATGTTCGCCATAGATGGTACTAAAATGTGTAAAGGCATTCTTCATAGAAATGTTAATTTTTCAATGAATTAATATTATCCCATGTTCGTAGTGTTTTCTTATCGTTTACGGATTTAATTGAAGTTCATTGTGGTTCGATGAGTAAGCAAAATGAGGCAACACTTCCAAGCCACAATTGGAGAAGTTAAAAGAAAACGAAGGCACAAGCAAAACTCGTTGGAGCTTTCCCTTTGTGTGTGTCTTAAGATCATCTCTCAGTTGACGAATTGAAATATTAAGGTTACGACTCACATTTGAGTGCGGACATATATTTTTAGAAGGATGGTAATTAATCAAGATTAATATGTTTGTACCTGTAATATACGTGTGTTTGACAGTAACTGCGTGTCAGTTTCACATTCTAAAGTAAATATTCTTACAAGAAACTTTTCTCATACATGCGCTTTTAGCAATTGACAGGCAAAAAGTTCTTGAGACATGGTTTTCCAGTAGATTCCGCTATCATTCACAGTGTACATGTTCCAGACATAGTGGTAAGTAGCTAATATTGAGACTTCTGACATCTTCATTACATAATGCAAGTTTTTTTTCAATGGAGTTTTCTGCCACCTTGCGTCATACCCTTTCCAACTGACTTGTCAATTGTTAGAATGTGATGGTACGTTCAATACGAAACGTTCCTGAGGTGCCCTGGTTGAAGAAATCCCTTCATGGTTTCACATCCCAAGAAACGAAAGGACCTTATGTACCATCTATTGACTCTTTTTGATTTGTCGAGTATTTAATGTTTCATACAAATCCTATCAAATGGACGTTGTTACCACTGTCAATGCTGTTCACATATATATGTGTCTGGTGGAGTGGCTGTTGCAATACACACATCTTCTGATGAGTTCTGGTTGAACCAGAGATACTTTCCCCTACTGATTAATGCCATATTGTGCTTTTAGTAAATTAAATAACGGTGGATGAAAAAATGCCATTAAGGCAGACCATTTTGATACACGAATAAGGTGTTGGAATGAAATAAAGATGATGTTTGCATGTAGTAAGTAAACAGTAATTGCTTTTATCTTTTTACTCTAATTTCAATACAAGGTCATTCCATATGTATTTAATTAAGCGTTGTAAGTACAGAAATTAAACACTAAACTATAACAAGACATATAGGTGAGGTGAATTGAATTAAGGTTTAACAGCCCTTTAAAGAATATTTCACGATTGTTAGTATTATTGTAGGGGACAAACCCGCAACACCATTGTTGCTATGTAATACCGTGAAACCTCCGAGCATCGACTGAACCATGGCGAACCATGGATTGTACTACACTGATGAAATTCAGTGTAGCATTGCACCCAAACATTACTGCATGCAGAACAGTTCTCTGCCGCATACAAAGTTGCCATTCCCTTGGTGGGATTCGAAAATCGGAACTCTTGATCCAAAGCCAAAAGTGCTAACCACTTTGCTATTCCGCCCCTACCAACACTTCAAGAGAAAACAAAACAAAAAAATTCATTTAGAAATCTAACCACAATTTGGACTTAATCTGACATTAGATGACACTTTTATGACGTTGTATGTTGTAAAACGAATTGCCATTACAATGATTAACGTCAAACGTCAAATTATAATCCTCAATACACATTTTGCAATCCTTTTCAAATTTAATCATTCTAAGCATCTGTCTGCTTAAAGTATCATCTATGGTATTTTATTGAAACTTTGAATTTGCAGTGTTTAACTATAAAATTGAATTCAACGCTAATTTAAAAGTAAATGATTGATTTCCTCTTGGGTATTATTTTGTCTACTAAAGTGCCCTGAATCCAAATGTGTAATTTCGCCCAAAACACACGTTTAAAATGGGTCAGTAGTTCAAGAAAGTAGACTGACCCTTAAGCCTTATAACTAATAACAAAGAAGTAATATTGTAGTAAAATTCCACTCTTTGTTTTATGTCTTTACTGTCTATTACTTTATGGTGTTATTGCAGTAAAACTGAATTGCAGGGATAATACATCTGTAATGGTATTCTCTCTTTGGTGAACACCCTTAGTTAACCATAATACTATCATAATTGCGAAAGATTATCCCATGTGTCATGAACACCATGCTATCTGCATTATTTATATGTGTTCAAAGTCGTTAACCTCTAGGGATTTATACATAACTTCTTTGGGATCATGAAACAAAACGATAACGTTTGATCTTAATGAAATCGTGTTTTATCTTTGAGGTTGACTGGTTAATCATCAAGGAGAACATCAATTGGGATATATGTTTTTGGAACACAAGCAAAGGCAACCGCATTGATACACTTATAATTATGTTATATATAAATACATATGTAATTATTATTATCAAGTAATAAGTTTAATAAGCTTTTCCTCAAATATCAGTTTTGATCAAAGGAGTTAAATGGAAATGTATATAAAGTGTTTAATTTTGTTCAAATTGTGTGATCATCCTTATCCTATTAAAGTATTAATTATGAGTCATGTTTCCAGGCTGATTTCGCTTCTCAGTAAAAACACACATTATTATTAGATATGAGTTTCAATGACGGATTTGTAATGTTCAGGGCATTCAGTATATCCTCAACCTAACTTGGCAATTTGATGACTATACGACATGTCATTAAAGAACAGACCTACATAAAAACATTAACTGTTATTGTATAACATGGTTATCTTCGGGATAGTACAATAGTACAAATTCTTGTACTTTTTCGGGCAGAGTCCCATGCGGGATTCGAACCCACAACCTCAGAGTAAAACAACTATCACAGGCATTGACTGTACCAACAGCTTACCACACCATCATTTCGCCTCGTTATTAAACACAGAGACAATTGATATTCCTAGCAAAAAGGTGTAATAAGGACGTTTCATTTTCACATTCATATCTCTAATGAAATAAATAAGTACATACATGTTTACTGGTTTAATGAACACATCCAGGACATTGCATGTTTCACCTTCATATCTCTAATGAAATAAATACATACATACATACATACATACATACATACATACATACATACATACATACATACATACATACATACATACATACACTTTTATTAATTCATTCATATCTATCACATTTTAACATAATAAATTATTATCATTATTATTATAAAATACATTGTATAGAAAGTCATTTGAATTTCATCACCTATTCAAGTTCGATCTTTGTCACATTTCATATATTGCAAAGTTTGTCAATCGAAAATGTTTCTCACATGTCCATCACAATGCCGAGTTTCAGGAACTGTCTGACAGCATCTAAGAACTGGAACGATGATTTATGTTCGTCCTTCAGTCGACACATTCGAATCTCCACCTCCCTGTACACTCTCTTTCTGCTGGTAGGGGCTGCTCCCTTCTCTTCCTCAGGTTGCTGACAGACTTGATCTTCCGGGTGTCCTCTGAGTATTGCTATGCTCTGTAGCATTCCTGAGAACGACTCCAACTGTCGTGACTCTCCCTCTACATGTAGACTGGACACACTTCCAGTGAACACAAGTCTGTCTCTCAACATTCTTGGTGTGAAGAAAGCAATCCAGTAGAACTTCCTCTCTGCGACATGACAAACTCAGCATTGCCTTCGCAAGTGGAAACAATCAGCAGTCAGCAGTCAGCAGTCAGCAGTCATAAAACTTTTACGTGCGTTTCACAAGTTTAACCTCATCTACACACTGAAGTCTGGTACAACTACAAACACATTGCGCTGCAACAGCGCATTAAACTTCTGAATAGTTGACACAAAGACTTCAACAAGCATGGCAGCTAAAGACATGTAAAATAATCTTAACAAACTTGTAACAACATAACACCACCCAATCGAAACTTTATCAATATTCCATAGGATAACATGTAATTGCAATAATTCATTTTTCAAACGATGTTGACTCGATAAGTGATAATACCACTGTCTCTACATCTGATGGCGTTGTTTCGTAACTTTGTACATGTAATTTTAATCAATACACATGTCTGTATGACTGTAATTTTATGGATCTAAATCAAGTAATCTCATAATTTTAGGATCAGCACATCATTATGGTTCTATTGCCTCATTATACTTTTGAACATTCGAACTTCCATAAGAATCAAAAGTGACCATTAGAGTTGGTGCGTGACACGTGAAATATGCTTCTACAGACCAGTTGTAATTTTAATGGGACAGATATTGTACAATGGTGACCAGATGTGATCTAGTGAACTCGTTCCTGAATATCATGAAGCATTATACTGCAAAACAATTAAAACAATTTAAATTCGATGAAAGGTGAGTTTGTGCGTGTTAGTTCTTAGCATTTGATACGAGTACATTCCCTCAATCATCTGCAGTTCATATCAGGTCAGTCTGAGTCTGCATACCGCTTACTTGCAGTCAATACAATACTCGAAATGGACCAGAGGTATCTGTCAACCACAAACGATGTTTAATCTGCCTAATTCTAATGATATTGAATTCTTATAATCATTACCCATTTTTATAAAACAGTTGATGTCCCTTCTAAAATCCCGAGTAAATCCATTATCTATGTCATGTGAGCTCAAGCTGTATAAAACTGATAAAATTTCAGTTATTCTTTTGACCACTGGTCCTTTAATGTTCAATAAAACCTGCCTGGGGATTATCATATTGTAAGATTATTGAAAGCCTCCAGATCAAAATTTGTAGGCGGTTTCTTAGGGTTGGCAGAAATGTAAGTAGTAGTATGGTTTTAGGTGAATCTGGTAGGCTTCCATTGCAGTTTAACTACATGTCTAAAGCTATCAAATATTGCTGTAGGTTAATCCAGTTAGGTTCACATAGATTACCCTTCCAGAGTTATAGTATGATGAAATCACTTGATGATTCAGAGAGGATTACCTGGGCTACACATGTAAAAAATATATTATTTAGATTTGGTTATGGATTTGTATGGGTTTCACAGGATGTTGGAGATAGTAAGGTATTCATGGAGCATTTTAAACTAAGACTTTCTGATAATCTTAAACAATCATGGTCTACTTCTATACACAACTTGTCAGATTCTTTTGCTTATAAGGTTTTAAGTCACTGCTTAATGTTGAAGGCTATCTTTCTATGCCATTTTCTCCATTTTTGACATCTCTATTAGCAAAGTTTAGGTGTAGCAATTTTGGTCTAGGTATAGAGGTAGGAAGGTACAATAATACACAAATGGCTGATAGACTGTGCGAGTACTGTAAAGCAAATAACATTAATTGTATAGAGAATGAAATGCATATTCTTTTTTATTGTAAATTATATAAGGATGCCAGAACTAAGTTTATTACCCCATTATGTCAAATATTATCAATCTACACATTTTTGTGAATATCATAAATAGCAATAACCATGAAACTATCCGAAATTTCTGTAATTTCTTGCACCATGTATATAACATTAGAAAAAAATGAAATCATAAATATGTAATATCAAATTGCGCATCAAACAAATTGAACAAACATACTGTATTATGGGCCGTTGGCCTTAAAATATTGAATAAATATGTCTGTCTGTCTGTCTGTCTAAAACCTGCCTGTATGTCTGTTTGTCAAGACAATTGCAATTGTAACATCAACCGTATAGTGTATGCTAAACATTGACAGTTTAATGAACAGATATTTATATACAAGCCTTCCAAGAGTGATTCAATTATAATGTTTAAATACATTTCATCAAACGTTTATTTGCCTTCAATAGTTTATCTAACGAGATGTCATCCATCGTGTTGTTTCCTGCATATATTCAATGGGAAACGTTTTTATTATTGTTATAACTTGGAATGTGCTTGAAAGACATGTTTAAGAAAAAAGTCAATTACATTACATAAACACATGCAGATTTTCCAAGGATGATCAGATAATGCCTGGTTTATATACCATTTATCAGAATTAATGAACATTTTACCAACAGATCTGATGAGTCTCTGAATCTAATGTAATGTTCTTTGCATTTAAACTATTGATTAACTGGCGGTAACTGTGACAGAAAATAGGCTTTCGCAGAATTGATGGTATTGAAAGTGGTTAATAGTTGGCAGACGTTTCCAGACGTTTCCAGACAGGATTACTGCAGAATTTCTGCAATAACCTTAAGCTAAATCAATAGGACATTGAAAGACAAATTACCAACATCACTTACGTTAGTAATTTCAAGTTGTTTCTTTGTGGTTACATGGAATTTTAAATTGATTTGAATCATTATCCAATAATGATAATACTAAATCATAACCTGTACTTATGTTGTATTCCGGAACAATACACATCAACGATTTAATCGAATTGGGGTTTTGGTTGGGAATAACTTGGTGAAATTGTATGATTATATAAAGTGCCACTGCATTCCCTTCAGAAGGTAAATAGGAACCGAATGCATTAGAACTACTACAATTTCAAAGGATCAAAAATAATTAACTGATTGATATGTATTCACATTGGATCCTTTGATCACCTGTTAGTTAATTGCACATTACAAAGCATTCAGACTTTCACTATCGAGTTCCAATGAGTCTGCATGTAATCAATGGTGGACTCAGTATAATTGATGTTTCAGGAAATTGGCTTTTGCAGGATTGAAAATAATTATAGGCGATTTACAGTTGGCAGACATTCCCAGACAAGATGGCTGCAGACTCTTGATAGAAGTGAAAGCAGGTTATGTGAATAACGCCAATTAACAGCAGTTAAACTATATGTCATTGAAACTTTTATCATGGTGACAACCCCCCTTTTCCCCATTACTGCAATTCAATTCCCATCCTTCAACGACGGGCTTGTAATCGTAATTGTTAATTCAAATTTGAATGACGATACTTGATACATGATACATGTCTATCCAAATCACCATCTTCGACTGAAAGGATGCAAAATCATATACTCAAGGATAAATTAAGTTCAAAGTTACATGTAAAAGCATCTACCTCACACAGTGGGTCTGTGAATTATTATCAAAACCGTTTCAGTCCACTTCCCTTCTGATATGGGTTTGACACGAATTCAATGGCATTTACTATTTGAATTTCATTTACCATGCGTAGAGAACACACAGGCTAACTGCATGTGGTTTACACCTGGTCAGCAATCCACCCCCTGAACCCTATCCTCCTATGCAAGACGTAGCTTGTAAGTGTCGGATTCTTATTTTGTGATTAATGCATTATTATGTCATGATAAATGTTTTTGCTAAAGCAACTGATTATATAAGTGATCACATATATAAATAGATATTCAAATCTATGATTCACCCTAATCCAACCAGGTATTTATGTCTTGAAAGAGTGAGACTGAGTTAGTGTTTAATGCCGCCTGGGCAGTATTGCAGTCATTTGATTTAAGTGGCTTATCTAAACATAATAGTAATTGCAAAATAAACCCCAGAATATAATTGACACGAAGCCCCTTAAAACATCTCAAAAGAAAAAGGTCAAAAGCTGTTGGATCGAAGCTTTCATGTCCTCTTTGTTGTACAATGTTAAGGTATATTTTGGGGTGCAAAAATACAACCATTATTCATGATACGAATGGTTGATATAAACCTCGCAAGCGTGGTTATCTAGGAACAATTGGAGGGAAACATTGCCCAATCACAGATCGAGGTTATTCCACGAGGTGAGAAAAGAAACCATATGTATTTGATTCCTCCATACAATACATTGAAGCAGATAACAGTATTGTAACATACCTTCCTTTTTAGTTTTCATAGGAACCTTTAGAATATTGAGCAGTGAAGAATATTTTACCACGTGTTCCTGGAATTGGAATTGGAATGAAATTTACACCAACATGACCCCTACCATGTTTAAAATGTTGTAAATGTGTGCAAGACGAGGCAAATGTATTGATTTTCACACAGAGTATGTGTTATATGTCGATTAACAGTTGTGTTTTATCAAAATTAATTTTGGAGAATTTTAAATTTCAAAATTTTGATTTTCAATTATTTTTTTTAAAAACACGTAAAACAATTCTTTGACTGATTTAAAATTTTGTACTTATTTGCAAAACAATTCAGTTTTGGAATACGACGTCTAAAACTCGAGAAATTTGACTTTAAAAATTATACATATGATAAAAACAACTGAGGTGTGATGTTTCTTTTGTGCTTCAGTTTAGTAATTTGTTGTCCGATTTAAGAAATTTATAATCGAGCAATTATCAAATTATCAACCCAAAGAGAGTTATCACACTATTATGATATAACAAAGGCTATAGCTTATTCCTCATGTCAACAAATGTTTTGTATCAAATGGAATAAAAAGAAAGAAAAAAAATTGATTTAAATTTACCCATATTAACAATGCCGCAATCAGCGCGGTGATCCGCTTTTAAGACAATCCTTGAGGAGTAACTGTGATTAGCAACAGATGGTTCAGGCTAGACTGCTTGTACGCTGAGCCTCATTAATTAATTACCTAGTAATTCGATATATGGAAAATTTAAGTTGTTTTCTTCAAGATTGAAGGTTTGTTTGTGGAATTAACACTAATTAACTAAACAAAATTAATTAGGGACCACAACCAGGTGTTCATTCTAGCCGCCGGGGCTAAATTTGGCGTTTAAAAAAAAAGCTCTGTAGGGTAAAAATTAGAAATTTAAAATCAAGCAAATTGAAATCGAATTTGTGACCATATGGCATGATATCTGACTATTAAAATAGAAATTTATTTATAAATGATTGTTGTCAATGAAATTGTTCAAATAGTCCCTAATGATTACATAATCTGATTATCTCATCCACAACCGTGTTCCTCTTAACTAACCCCCTATCCCAAGCCCCTCCCCCCTGGTAACTGGTGTGTTCAAGATGGACTTAAAAACTTATCAAAGAAAGCTTCAGAAATAACTAGTCTTGCAGTAGCAAAATTACCAATACAGGAACTCCTCATAAGTATTTGAAAACATGGAAGAGTTTTGTCTTTATTATATATCACTTGCATATCAACGGTGACATGTATGATCACACCAAGACAGTGAACAGTATCAGGAAAATCAATCTTTGTAAGATCTTAAAATTTCAAAACGTGGTGTAGATGATATGAATCATTGCTAGAAAATCAGATAACCAAAAGAGAGGCAGTGCTGTTCCACTCACATGTTTCCATCATTTTACATTCACAAATAGCATTTGGACGGTTTAGATGTTTGCGAGAGGTGTCGACAAATAACATTTCATATACTCAGTCTAATTTGGAAAATTTCAAGTGACAAGCATGTTCGTCATAGTTTTTCTTACAAGTGTTTGTGTTGTCATGGTGTCACCAATACATACAAAGAACTTTGTGTCATTCTGGAGTGAGTGTCAACATCCGGTGAATTCAACTCGAATATCAGTCAATAAGGCTGAATTGGACATGAGTTCATGTATACGAAAAACGAAGCCATGGAATAGGACAATTGTTGGTATTTTGCTTATAACATTTACAAAAACATGTGTTGTATTTTCACAAAATATCAACAATCAAAAGGACGATTGGAACTTTATTATTCACATAAGAACACCAAAAGACAGATTCCTGACTGGTGATATTGCCATCAGAGAGAAACCAAACAATATGTCCGAGACTAGCAGTGTGATAGAACTAATCTCGAAGAATGAAGAAGCAAGTACATGGAACACATCTTCTTCAGTTGAACCAATGGAAAAAGAGGCGAGAAAAAACAAAGACATCAGATGTGGTAAAATCTGTAAAATAATTTCGGCTCAACACAAAGACCTTCTCTTTGTTTATAACCCCTTTAAGAAATGGTTACGGCTCTACGTTTATTCTTTTAGGCATTTCCAGAAAATTTATTTACCCCTTAAAAACATTAAAGGAAATTCATTTTCGGACATAGCTGTTGATGCAAAATCTGAGATGTTCTATTTAGTGCGTATACGCAGTATTGAATCAATTAGTTTTGGTGGAAAAAGGAAACTCCTAGGGCAATTAAATATAGATGAAAATTGTTTCATCATATTTCATGATCACTCAGAAGACATTTTGATATACCAGTGTTCATCAGTCTGGAAAACTCTTCATATTTCTTCAAAATCAACAAAAACCTTTGCACGCAGTAAATGCGAAAGTCATAATGGTGACATTCACACACGTTCCAAAACAATCTATTATATTTGCCCCAATAGGGAACGATTGTATTCACTTTCTTACCAAACATGGCGCTCATCACCTCATCTCTCAAGATCCAGGACTGTTTGTAATGTGCTCAGTGTAATTAGTTATGTCTCGCTTGATCCCATTGAACCTAACATTGCACTGTGCACTGTTAATACTGGTGCAAAACGGTTCTATCTGAAAGACCATAAATTACAAAAACGGTATCTAAGAGGCAATAAATGCTCGAAAATTTTGTATGTAAATAACTATATTGTTGTGAAACATCCTCCCCCTGTGTTTAATTTGTATCACAGAAATGTAACATACATTAAACGTATGCGAGGATTGGGAACGGATGACATCTTTTTAACGGGTTGATATTAACGTTTTGGTAAAGGTATTGTTGATTTATTTTTTATTTTATTATAGAGTTGCAATGGATCGATATGTCCCTGGTTGAAATGGTACATGCAAGAGGACATGTTGATATTAATTCTAGTAGATAGTCGATTTTAATTAATTGATTTGACAAATTAAAACCTCTCATCGGGATGGTCTACTTTCGTATGTATCTGTAAGATAAAATAAAAGCATCCGACACGAAATCTTACAATTTTATTTTGAATATTGAAAATACTTAAACACGCATTTTGCATTTGCATTAACTAATATCTCAATGTGTTTCTTCTAAACCTTATCATATTATTCTAAAATAAGTATCGCTCTATGAAAAACGATTATCATTTTAAAAATATTGTCATTACAATATTATTTCTGATTCATGAAATACTCATATTGCTTTGATGTCATGAATTTAATTAGATATAAATTCTATAGAACATTGTTTTGTGTTCTTGTTATAATACTTCCCTGTAAATTTACATATTTTCTTGTACTGTTTTTTTAAATAAAACCAGATTGTTCAATAATGTATGTGCGACTGTGAATTTCGATTGTGTATTTGATATTGTTGTTTTATACAATCATAAAATCTGTCATCAAAGTTCAGTTGAGTTTAACATACAAAAGATGCTTATAAATGATTCAGGAAATTATTCGTACAGGTCAACTTGCTTCTCAAAGAATGAAAAAGATGGTCTAATAAGAAACTGCCGAAAGCTAAATTGTCACTCCTACTGTAAGTTCACAGAATGCAAGGAAATGATCGTCTTTAAACCAGTGTATAATAGAGTATTAAAACGAAAGATACAGGACAAAAGAAAGACAAATATATATTATAAGTCTGAAAATCCAAATGCAGACATGTATTTCTTAACGAATGCTTTTTCCGAGACAGGTTGCATATTTAGACATCCACTATAACTCATTTATATGTTTAATACTTTAAACATACCTAATGTTGTAAGTCGTAGAGATGGATCTGAAGGTACAAACAAACAATTAAACAACCACATTATATTATAACATTTGATCTTGTCAAGTTGTTTTAGTGCATTTAGAAGTGGAATAAATAAGAAAATAATATTTTCTGGATAACAACTTCTTTATTGTGAACATGAACATACTACTAAAGAAACCAAAGTTTGCATAGAATGCAGACTGATTTATCATTGCAAACAATCAGATGTATATAGATATTCAATACATTTCAGACAAATCACATGTATTTTGAATATTTATTATTAAAGAGACCCAAAGAGAGACTTATTCTTATTGTTAAAAATAAAATGATGATAGATGTTTCCTCTTGTTAACTATTTATATGTCTTTAAACATGTTCATAGCAGGTACACTTCGTACATTGAAAATATTTCCTAATATTAAGTTTGCAAAGGATGTAGACTAATTCATTATTGTGATAAAATCAGAAAAGGAAACTGAAGACGGATATTTCCTCTTGTTAACTATTTATATGTGCATTTCTGTTTAAATCAGTTACATCTCGCACATTTAATATATTTTCCTTACCAGCAAAGAAACCAAAAAATTGCAAAATATGCAGACGGATATATCATGCTTAAATATGCAATTATCAGTGAAGTTAGATGTTTCGTATTTTGTATTACTATAGTTCCATGAGTGAACTAAGCTAAATCAATACAACATCAATTACGTTTGTAATTTAGAGTTGTTTCAGTGTGGTTAAATGGAATTTCAAATTGATTTGAATCATTATGCCATAATGTTAATACTACATCATAACCTATACTTATGTTGTATTCCGGAACAAAACCCATTAACCATTTTAACAAAGTGGGTTGTTTGTTGCGAATAAACTGGCAAAACCGTATGATTACATAAAGTGCAACTGCATTGCTACCAGAAGGTAGGGAACGATTGCATTAGAACTACTAGAATTCCCAAGGATAAAAAATAACTAACTGATTGATATGTATTCACATTGTATCCTTTGATATAGTTTATTGCACTTTACAAAGCATTCAGACTTTCACTATCGAGTTTCAATGAATCTGCATGTAATCAATGGTGGACTCGGTATAATTGATGTTTCTGGAAATTGTCATGCAATGAAAGCAGGTTATTTCAATTATGTCAATTAAAAAGCAATTAGAATATATGTAATTGAAACTTCTATCATATTGACAATCTCCTTTTTCCTCCATTACTGCAATTCAATTCCCATCCTTCACTGATTGGTTCGCAATCGTAATTGTTAATCAAACTTTGAATGATGATACTAACTGGATATATTGTTCGTAGTATGCAAATCACTATCTTCGATGGAAAGGATGAAAAACTTTATCCCCAAGGATAGAAAGTTGCAGAAAAATCATCTACATCATCAAACAGTGTATATGAGACATCAGTGATTATTCATAGTAAGAACAGTTGATATAAACAGCTAGTTACTTTTGTCTAGGGTAACAACGACCAATCACAGATCAAGGTTATTCAATATTGTAAAAAACGAGACAAATGTATATGATTCATCCATAAAATTCATCAAAGCATGACTACAACATTTTTGACAGTATTGTAACTTTCATAGGAACCTTTCGGATATTGAGCAGTGAAGAATATTTTACCACATGTTCCTGGAATTGATACATTTCTTAGAAAATACTAAGCATTTAAAAACGAACTTGTAATTCCATTGTTGATGAGTTTAATGAGCATTAATGAAAAAGTTTTGTATTATCGAGTTTTGAATGTTGGCGTGCAGACAAATGATTATAAGACTTGCCTTGATATTAATGAAATACAAAATAAAGAGCAGCGAACCCTCCGTAGGATTAAGAAGCCATTAACTGTCCGGATTTGATTTCTCTGACAATCAATGTCTAGACGGAGTCATATATTTATCCATTGCTTACTACTGAGTCTCTTCTTTGAAAATTACAAATTCATCAACACTTCTATTTTATATTTCAATGGCTTTATGCTTGATTCGTTTAAGCGACGTATACACCGACCACGTGTCCGGCGTACGCCGTTCCTGGACCAGGCTGAAGTTGAAACAAATGAACAAATGTATCGGCGCACAGACAGGAAGACGTCATCATCCCTCAAACTAGCTTCAATAAACATGTCATTTGTATCATACAAGTATGTTTAAAAATTATTTCATAACTTGGATTAATATTATATTAGCTTGTAATGCATTGTTTTTAAGAACCAGTAATATTTAAAAATAAATTAGTCAACTTTCCAATTATCAATAGCAAATTCATTAGTAAGTGAATGTCGCAAGGATAACATTTGTCCGCCATTATACGCCAGTCATTTCAAATCGGCGCATTTAGAGTACGCCTAAGTGTATGCCGGGTTCCAATCAAGTGATTCGCTGGTTGCACCGCTTCTGATGGCGTACGCCGGGTAGTGCGCCGTGTCCCAAATCAAGCATAGCCAATGAAAATAGCCATCATATCAGCAGAACGATATCATTAAATGATATCATATGACTCGACCAATTGTTTGTCATGAATGGTTGAATAACGAAACTTTTGAAAGTTACATGTATAGTTTTGTTCCTTTGATTCAATTACACATATAAATCTCTGTTCAAATAGACATTGTGTCAGAAAATAAAAAGTATATTATGATAAAACCATTTTCTAGCATTTTCAATACACATATCTCATATCATTGATTTCTCTTTTTGGGATATTACTTCGTATTCAGAAAAGGGTATTGTGATGTCCATGAACATCTTACATGTACTTCAGTAAATCAGGTCATTGTTTCATTGACGTCAGTTATCTCATTCATTCAAATGAGCATATGTAATTTAAAGCGATTATTAACATTAGCATGCTCCTCCTTGCACTTGAATTGTCCCCGCTTAGAAGTGACAGTTCCTCACATTTCACAAGATTACGAATGCTTAGACATACTGGGAAATCGCCAAAAATCTATATCATTGAAATATATATATTTAAAATTTGCAGATTTGTTTGATAAAAATAGAGAACTCGCACTAATTTTTTCAAGTCTTTATATATATCCAATCCATTATTTTCAAGTGCAAAGCATTGTGGTCTACTCGCTACTGTAAACAAACAGAATAAAGAGAAATAAATTGAATTATATAGTTTTTGGCGTTTATGTATTTACTATTTGGTTCAACTATGTATTCCTACAGATATTGAAGTAAGCGTTTTACGTAACTAGATATTTTGTTTTATTGTATAATACATGGAAATATAAACATAATTCATGCGTCATAGTTTGCTGGTATAATGACAATAACATTACCATTTAACAGGTAAAGTATCATTACATTTATTTCACAGGCCATTTAGAAACATCAACTGTTCGAGGGGCATTCTAGAAGTTGGTGTAATGGAAGGTTAAGGATATTTTATGGTGCATGATCAACTTGTTAATTTACAATGGCAACGTTTCGGTATAGATCCTCATGCTCGATAACACTATAAGGATCTATACTGTCGCCATTGTTAACTAAAGAAGGTGATAATCAATAAACTAGGCCTGTCTTTCCATTTAGAAACATGTTTATATAACAATCGCCACATTCAGTAATGTGTTACAAGGATTAAACTGCAGGACGAAAAAGTTGAGAAAATTAGCTATGACGATGGTAAAATGGACAAAACTGTATGACTCATTTTATGACATAAGATTTCACGTGTTAATGAAGGATATTTGAAAGTAAACAACAACGGAATGTGATATGAACATTATTTCTAATATGGCATGTCGTACATTTCTCTAGCGTTTGATATCATACTATCATAGTCGTTGACTCTTAAACCATTGGATCGACTTCAATTTGAAGTCAGACAGACTATAGACGATTTCGGATCCAAAGAACACAAAGATAATTTATTTCAACCCAAAAGGTTATCTAATGTTCTAAATAAATCAAAGATTTTGGATTGAAGGATCTGTTGGTAATACTGGAAATTAGGTGTACGTTTTTATACAGAATTTAAGTATTGTATTAATACAGAAGTTTATCTGTCTGAAATTAAATCATCACAACTTAGGCGTGCGCTTACTAACTTTAGATGTAACGTCCATAACTTCAAGTTCATAAGTTCAAGAAGTACGTTTTACCAAAAATGTTAACGAAATAAATACTAACTGTCCATTTTGTATTAACTCTCAAGAAGATGAGTACCATGTATTCCTTATCTGACCGAAATATGCAGAAATAAGAAAGAAATATCTGCCGTATTTTTTCTATAACCAGCCATCAAGATTTAAATTCCGTATACTTCTTCAAGCAGAAAATACTGAACTACTATTTAAACTATCCCTTGCTTTGTACCATATATTTAAATTAAGAAAGCTGTTTGATTGTTGAAGTGAATTGTTGTTGTCATACAGTTTGCGCAAACGTAGTTTACAAACTTTTTATACTTGTACTATTGGCCTCAGGGCCACCTATACAAATAAAATCTGTCTGTCTGTCTGTAATTGGGTGTTAAATGGCTGCTTGATTAAGCATCACGTTACATCACAGTCTTCAGCCGTCGTGTCTAGGTCTGTCTGCCAAATGTAAAGCTCCTATAATTACCGCCAGATCTGTAAAAGGCTATTTCCTATTACAGCAATTGCATCGAGTTAATCATTTGTTGGCACCCAAGGGTAAATGTGTGTAAGGCAGACTGATTCAATAGAGTGTATTAACACTGTAATGATAAAGAATTGCACACAGTCTAGATGACACTGCCTCGTCGTCCTAGGCCTTGCCCGGGTGTGAGTCCCTAGCACGTGACACCATGTTATCTTGCCATTCTCGTATAAACCTCGTGGTGTGTACTTGTCTTGTATTAGTCTGTGTGTCGTCAATGTTGCAGCTGTGGTCTCTTTACAGAAACCATCACTTATATATATCAAATACAAATATCGCTAGTTTTAACTCATTATCGCCATTATATATTTGTTGTCACCTTATTCTGTCTCTTCCTTTAAAGCAAATGTTGCATTGTCCTCGTCAGTATTTGTCTATCCGTATCTAATTTAACGATATTGAATATTAAACATAATGTTACCATTTCCAGCTCCAATCTCAAAATGTGTACACCTACTTGTGTACCTTATTGCAAATACCATGTATTTTTAATTCATTTTAAAGTCATTTTCATTTCCATAAATGCACTGATAAAGTATCGCACTATTTCCATTTCCAAAAACATCATTATCAACACGCCACGTGATTGCCAGGTCAGTGTTGCAAGGTTTACAACTTTGGCATGATGAAAAAGACTAACAAAATGTAAAATTCCAATTTCTTTATATTTGGATAAATAGTTACAACTCGACTGTATGGGAAAACATCCACCACAAAACATTTGTGAACAACGGAAGATAATTGACTAATGTTTCTCGTAGTAAATTCGGGGAGGAATGTCTAATTCCAAACACAGTTAAATTTATCATTGGTGTCTTTGATTTTCATCATGATCAGGCGTACTGATCGATTCTGCTGATCCGATTAATTTTTCCACAGGAATGGAGCTTGACTTGCAGCTCTCGACGGTCATATTCAGACTGTGATACTACTGTGATACACTGTATACTTTGAAGGAGTACATGTGACTTATGTATTGATTAAAGGCGCTGTAGCACGCCTTTCGTACTCTATCTTTGAAAATCGGAATGTTTTCAAAATTGTACATATTTATATCTCTCAAACTAAACGCTTTGTCTAACTTACTCTTGTTCATATCCTCACCACCTGTGCATCTTTTGTTGTGCATTGTTGTGATATCAAAGTTGTAATTACCTGGAAAGGGCTTTTATAAGTTGGATAACTTGTGCCCAATACCTTTCTTGACTGAATACAATATGTTTCAATCAATCATACTGAAATAAAGTGACGAAAAGGTAAATAAGTGTTACCAATGGCTAGATAATACTCCACAATCCAGAAAGAGAGATTTAAAATGAATGCACATTCATTTTGTTGTCTGAACATTCAAATTCGCACGAGACCGACAAATCTACCTCTCACACTGAAGAGTTTCACACTTTTTACGTTGCACAATTTTCTTCCAGTATGGATAAGCATTTTATATGGATAAATGTTACGTAATGAGATACATGTATTTCACCCTCTAACGTAACAATATACTGTATAAACTTCTATACTTGAGGGCAGATTTACCTTGTCAAGACTTGGTAATAAATAGAATTGAAATTGTTCGTGTCAATGTCAATAAAGAGTTAGGACATTGATGCATGACTATTAGTATATACATGTACCTCACTCTCGCTTGGGAACTGAAAATATTCAGGCCCTCGTGTTGTAAACATTACAAGCAAGTATTCAAATATTATGCTTTATGTATTAGCAAAGTTTAATGTGTATAGTATACCATTGGACGTATCCAATCGAACAATTCATCACTTTTGTGTGTGAACATCGACCGTCTGCCGTCTATCATACATCAGGTATCGTCATTAAACCGTATACCTTTCTGCTGGAACTACTACAACCCAAAGCTGAAAGTTTGTATATTTGAATGACACTCCTCGTCACAGAATTGTGTTTGGTTGACACAATGCAGTGTTGACAGATTATGATTCCAGCAATGCGTAATGCTAGACACGGAGGCTCAATCTTTCACAATATAATATTGTTTTAAGACGCAGAGTTGTAAAATTCATTTTGGGTAAATAATAATTATAATGCCTAAATCTGAATGTATGTAAACATAAGAATACAGCATAATGGGTCATTTAGGTCAAACAGAGTGACTTGTGATAAGTGTGTTTTGCATACATGCGTAGATATGAATGTGTATGATGACAGGAGGGGAAGAGGAGAGGTTGGACTGGGGGAGAAGGTTAAGTGGGGAGGAAGCTGCGGTTTTGGTTATATCTTGGGAATCTCTTCTCTGATGTAAATAGGACGCATATAAGTATACCAGTGTAACGTATAAACAGAAATACTTACAAAACATTGTGTCATGATCATTTTGGGGTATTTGGCCTGTGAGGACCTCTGTTGGCGCAACAGAGTCTGCAAATTTATAAATTATAATCGCAATGGGCCAAGGAGTTTGTACACAACATATCAGCCTTCATGTGTTATTCGTTCTTGAGAATAAAACAATAATACTATTTGTTTAGGTCATGGCCTGAGGTCCTTTTTGGGGGCCAAAGAGTCAACAAATCTACAATTGATAATATCCACTTACTAAGGAGTCTGTACACAATAGTTCAGCTGTTCTGTAGAGGCAGTTGATCTTGAGATGAAGTCGAAAAAGGAAAACGTTGACAGACGAATGGACGGACGTCATAGTATGCCATTAGACCAGATCCCGTGAATGCATTTTCCTCAAGAATGACAGATTATTACCTCTCCGTACATTATATATTGGAATCAATTGAGCATAAAATCGAGACAATATACACTTGGAATTGATTATCAAGTTGATTTAAAAACTATTTTACTTGGATATGTAGCCAAAACAATGACCCTTTAAATATAATCATTCTTGTACCTAAGAAACTTATCTTGAATTGCCATAATACAAACTCTAATCTCACTATGGATAGAACCCAAAGAGAGTTATCACACTATTATGATATAACAAAGGCTATAGCTTATTCCTCATGTCAACAAATGTTTTGTATCAAATGTACACTGTACCCAATCTGTGAAACCAACGAACGGTGAATATTTGTAAACCTGTGTATAAAAAAAATGTGGAATAAAAAGAAAGAAAAAAAGTTGATTTAAATTTACCCATATTAACAATGCCGCAATCAGCGCGGTGATCCGCTTTTAAGACAATCCTTGAGGAGTAACTGTGATTAGCAACAGATGGTTCAGGCTAGACTGCTTGTACGCTGAACCTCATTAATTAATTACCTAGTAATTCGATATATGGAAAATTTAAGTTGTTTTCTTCAAGATTGAAGGTTTGTTTGTGGAATTAACACTAATTAACTAAACAAAATTAATTAGGGACCACAACCAGGTGTTCATTCTAGCCGCCGGGGCTAAATTTGGCGTTTAAAAAAAAAGCTCTGTAGGGTAAAAATTAGAAATCAAGCAAATTGAAATCCAATTTGTGACCATATGGCATGATATCTGACCATTAAAATAGAAATTATCTTATAAATGTTTGTTGTCAATGAAATTGTTAAAATAGTCCCTTATGAATACATAATCTGATTATCTCATCAACAACCGTGTTTCTCTTAACAACCACCCCCCCCCCCCCCCCCCCCCCCCCCCCCCCCCCCCCCCAAAGCCTTCAATCCCCCCTCCCAACACACACACCACGAAGAAAGTAAATCAGTTTTCATTCAAGTAAATCTAAATTTAAATTGTTGATTGTATATTGTTCAATTGATGTCAGTCCTTAGTCCTCATACGAAAGTTCTGTGTCCCTATAATAAATATAACTAATGGTAACTGGTGTGTTTAAGATAGACTTGAAAACTTATCTAAGAAGGTTTCAGAAATAACTAGTTTTGCAACAGCAAAATTACCAATACAGGAACTCCTCATAAGTATTTGAAAACATGGAAGATTTGTGTCTTTATTATATATCACTTCCATATCAACGGTGACATGTATGATCACACCAAGACGATCAACAATATACAGGAAAATCAATCTGTGTAAGATCTTAATATTTCAAAACGTGTAGTAGATGAAATGAATCATTGCTAGAAAATCAGATAACCAAACGAGAGGCAGTATTGTTCCTCTCATATGTTTTCCATCATTTTACATTCACAAATAGCACTTGGGCATTTTAGATGTTGGCGAGAGGTCTCGACAAATAACATTCCCTATACTCAGTCTAATTTGAAAAATTTCAAGTGACAAGCATGGTCGTCATATTCTTTCTTACATGTGTTTGTGTTGTAATGGTGTCACCAATTCATACAAAGAACTTTGTGTCATTCTGGGCTGAGTATCAACATCCTGTGAATTCAACTCGAATATCAGTGAATAAGGCTGAATTGGACATGAGTTCATGTATACGAAAAACGAAGCCATGGAATAGGCCAATTGTTGGTATTTTGCTTATAACATTTGCAAAAACATGTGTTGCATTTTCACAAAATATCAACAATCAAAAGGACGATTGGAACTTTATTATTCACATAAGAACACCAAAAGACAAATTCCTGAGTGGTGATATTGCCATCAGAGAAAAACCAAATAATATGCCCGAGACCAGCACTGTGATAGAACTAATCTCGAAGAATGAAGTAGCAAGTACAGGGAACACATCTTCTTCAGTTGAACCACTGGATAAAGAGTCGAGAAAAAACAAAGACATCAGATGTGGTAAAACCTGTAAAATAATTTCGGCTCAACACAAAGACCTTCTCTTTGTGTATAACCCCTTGAAGATATGGTTACAGCTGTACCTTTATTCTTTAAGGCATTTCAAAAAAAATTATTTTCCCCTAAAAAAAATGAAACAAAATTCAGTTGCGGACATAGCTGTTGATGCAAAATCTGAGATGTTCTATTTAGTGCGTATACGCAGTATTGAATCAATTAGTTTTGGTGGAAAAAGGAAAATCCTAGGGCAATTAAATATAGATGAAAATTGTTTCATCATATTTCATGATCACTCAGAAGACATTTTGATATACCAGTGTTCATCAGTCTGGAAAATTCTTCATATTTCTTCAAAATCAACAAAAACCTTTGCACGCAATAAATGCGATTGTCAAAATGGTGACATTCACAAACGTTCGAAAACAATCTATTTTATTTGCCTTAATAGGGAACAACTGTTTTCACTTTCTTACCAAACATGGCGCTCATCACCTCATCTCTCAAGATCCAGGGCTGTTTGTAATGTGCACAGTGTAATTAGTTATGTCTCGCTTGATCCAATTGAACCTAACATTGCACTGTGCACTGTTAATACTGGTGCAAAACGGTTCTATCTGAGAGACCATATATTACAAGAACTACATCTAAGAGGCAATAAATGCTCGAACATTTTGTATGTAAATAACTACATTGTAGTGAAAAATCGTCCCTCTGTGTTTAATTTGTATCACAGAAATGTAACATACATTAAACGTATGCGTGGATTGGGAACGGATGACATCTTTTTAACGGATTGATATGAACGTTTTGGTAAAGGTATTGTTGATTTATTTTTTTATTTTATTATAGAGTTGCAATGGATTGATATGTTCAATATCCCTGGTTGAAATGGTACATGCAAGAGGACATGTTGATATTAATTCTAGTAGATAGTAGATTTTTATTAGTTGATTTGACAAATTAATTCCTCTCATCAGGATGGTCTACTTTTGTATGTATCTGTAAGATGAAATAAAAGCATTCGATATGAAATCTTACAATTTTATTTTGAATATTGAAAATACTTAAACATGCATTTTGCATTAGCATTAACTAATATCTTAGATAAAGGTATTACGAATAAACAAACAGAACCCATATGAGGTTGCGGTTGTTTCGAACTTATTACAACGTGTGATTTACACAGAATGAAGATAAACCGAATGTGTTTTACGATAAGATTGATCTGTTCATTGTCACAGGATTGGAATGGTAAGAGGTCATGTTCATATTTATTCAACTAGATATTCGATTGTAATTAGTTTCACAGTTTCACAGTTTCACAGTTTCACAGATTAAACCTCCCATGTGGAGGTATATACATTTGTATCTATCTTAAAGATGAAACAAAAGCCTTCGATAGAAAATCTTTCAACTTTGATATTAAATTGCATTTTACATAAAACAATTGTTTTCGAAAAAAGTCATAAGATTACATAGATGAGTTGTATTTATTAGAACGGCCGATCTGCACAGAATTGAGATAAAGACCCATTGTGTTGGATGGTAAGGCATCTGGTACAATGATCTGGTAATCAGAAAATTCTTATAAGTCGGTTTAAATCAAACTAATGCAGAAGTAGTAACCGTCCGATTAACACAAAGAAACTATCAAGTATCTCCTGTATGAATGTATCACATTGTTTCAACTTTCCCTATGGGTAATCTATGTATATAATGATAGTCTATAGTCGTTGTAGAGTGTTTTAACTACAGTTATCATAAAGTGCAGGCATCTGTTGTTGATGTACCGTTCTCGGTATCTTAGTACAAGCTGTTTAGATGATAACAAAGACAGGATCAATGTTTTGTATTTGTTTCCCGACTGCTGACTGTCTCAATGTGTTCTTCTAAACCTTATCATATTCAATTATTTTAAAATAAGTATCTCGCTATGAAAAACGATTATCATTTTAACAATATTGTCGTTGCAAAATTATTTCTGATTCATGAACTACTCATATTGCTTTGATGTCATGAATTTAATTAAAAATAAATTTTAGAGAAAATTGTTTTGTGTTGTTGGTTTATTACTTCCCTGTAAAGTTACATATTTTCTTGTACTGCTTTTTAAAATTAAACCAGATTGTACAATAACGTATGTGCGACTGTGAATTGTGATTATGTATTTGATATTGTGGCTTTATACAATAATAAAATCTGTCATTAAAGTTCAGTTGATTTTCACATACAAAAGATGCTTATAAATGATTCAGTAAACCATTCGTACAAGTCGACTTACTTCTCAAAGGATGAAAAAGATGGTCTAATAAGAAACTGCGAAAATCGAAATTGCTACTGCTAATATAATTTCACAGAATGCAAGGAAATGATCGTTGAAAACCAGTGTACAATAGAGTATTAAAACGAAAGATACAAGACAAAAGAAAGACAGATATTAACAATAAGTCTGAAAATCAAAATACAGACATGTATTTCTTAACGAATGCTTTTTCCGAAGAGAGGTTGCATATTTAGACATCCACACTACCTCATATACATGTACCTGTTTAATAATACCCTTATTTTGTAAGTCGTAGTGATGAATCTGAAGATACAAACAAACAATTAAACAACCACATGATATTATAACATTAAATCTAGCCAAGTTGTTTTAGTGCATTTAGAAGTTGAATAAATAAGAAAATAATATTTTCTGGATAACAACTTCTTTATTGTGAACATATACATACTATTAAAGAAACCAAAGTTTGCAAAGAATGCAGACTGATTTATCATTGCACACAATCAGAAAACCAATCTCAAGACATATTTCATCTATGTAGTATTTATATATATATTCCATCTGGTACATTTCAGACAAATCACATGCATTTTGAATATTTCCTTTACTATTAAAGAGACCCAAAGTTTGCAATGTATGGAAACTAATTCTTTTTTTTAAATATCAGATAACCTAAATGATGATAGATGTTTCCTTTTGTTAACTATTTATATTTCTTTATTCATGTTCATAGCAGGTACACTTCGTACATTGAAAATATTTCCTGTACTAGAAAAGAAATCGCAAATTTTGCAAAGAATGTAGACTAATTCATTATTGTTATAAAATCAGAAAAGGTAACTGATGACGGATATTTCCTCTTGTTAACTATTTATATTTCTTTATTCATGTTCATATTTCATACATTGAAAATATTTCCTGTACAAGTAAAGAAATCGCAAATTTTGCAAAGAATGTAGACTAATTCATTATTGTTATAAAATCAGAAAAGCAAACTGAAGACAGATATTTCCTCTTGTTAACTATTTATATTTGCATTTCTGTTTAAAACAGTTATATCTCGCACATTTAATATATTTTCCTAACCAGCAAAGAAAGCAAAAGTTTGCAAAGTATGTAGACGGATATATCATGCTTAAATATGCAAAGATGTTTCGTATTTTGTATTACTATATTTCCATGAGTGGAATTTTTACCTCTGACACCAAATGAGTTTAGTATGGATTTCTATACTCTTCATCACAACAATGTTTCTAATAGTTTACATAAAAACAAAAACAAGCGTAAACGTGAGCATGGCTCACTTAATTACTCGAAACTTTGTATCATGACAAAATAAGTTTTACATGAATTCATATAGCTCCATCAGATTAATACAATTGTTTATTATATACCCATGTAAACTTAAGATAGTCATACAGGGGCGCAATACGGTTCCCGTGGTCGATTTCCGTATTGCACGGTGAATTCCGTATTGCGCGGCTGACGGTTCTACTTTCTCTAAACTTCGGCACTTCTCGGAATTTTCCGTACTTTTCAATGTTTACCCAATTAAATCTCCGGAATTTATGTTTTAATAATACTGCTAGTATTTTTTCAGTTGATTAAAGTATCAGCATGGATTTGGCCTAATATTAACAGCACAAGCAGGGACAATGTTGCACAAATTATCATTAACAAGGCAGAAAAGCGCAAAGTAGATGGGGAATCGAAAGCATTGCCGACAGATGCTGCATCACTGTGACGTCACAACTGTGTACTATTGTGACGTCATAACCATGGTAACATTATTTGAAAGAACCACGACGCACGGAAGCCTGAATGTTGTTTCTTATTTTCACTTGTTTGTAATTTAATGATAATAAAGCAAATTTGATGGTTTAATTATGTTACCACACTGAAGAAAATTTCACTTACAGCTCTTTTGGGCTGACAAATGAGAAAATAAAGATATTATTAAGATATCAAATCGTGAGTCGTGCTAGTCAAGCAACCGTCCGTGTATCAATATGCAGCACGTCGTCCCAGTAAATGTATGCAACTTTATTTGTTTACAAATTTGCTAATAAAAAGGGGTATATAATAAATATACAACATCATACTTGTGCATTTGGATCGTTTGTATTGAACTCGAAGCTGTCATGGAAGCGGAGGAACAACAAGTTCTTCGAACTCGTTGTTCCTCCGCTTCCATGACATCTTCTTGTTCAATACAAACGATCCAAATGCACAAGTATGATGTTCTATATATGTACATTACGTATTATATTGTTATCATTGCACAAGTGTATCCAAACAATTAAGACTAGAAGAGTATTTATCTGTACAACAGATGTCTCCCCCTTCCGACAATTCACCTTAGAAACCACTTCCGCTATGCGGGGTAGTCAGTAGGATGAGACATAATTTATGGACATTCCAAATATTATAAGTTGTATGCTTCTCACAAGGGTAATACGGTCTCATGTACCATCATTATACCAGTGTCACCCGAGCCTTCAGGCGAGGGTCACATTGGTACAAAGATGGTACATGAGACTGTGTTACCCGAGGGAGAAGTATACAACGTATTTTTCTTTCTGTCATGTCAATTAAATTAGTATTATTTTATTTATTGCGTTTTGTCTGCCGATGCCTGATCAGCTGTTATCGCTTGAATGGCCTTGACCCTAAACGTAAACAAAATGATGTCACCCGTCTCGACTGAAATGTTAAAAGTCGTATTACGTATTACTACAATCTTTTAAATGCCTTAAAACGATTTATTCTTTGTTGAATTGAGTGTGCAAGGAATGCAAATAAAGATTTGCTTCCAAACAAAGCAGCAACTATTGGATAAGTATGTAATTAATAGACCCGTAAACAGCTGATCGAACTGTTCAAAACTCCCTACACCGCATGCGGTATTTTATAACGTCATCTGACCATAATGCGACACCTACTCTTAGCTAGGAGCTGTTACTATGGCAGTGGGGTACATGAAATGTGTACACCGTGAGACTGGCGGGGTACATAAAGAAAATGAAATGCCGTTAGCCAATCAGAAACGAGTATTTTACTGTAAGGAAAGATAATTATTATTGTACATAATGAATTTTCTCTTCACATTCGAATAGTTTGTAATCCTAATTTTTCTAACATTTGTGTATATGATAACATATGTGTATAGGATTGCCTGGAGAACTTCGTTAAGCTGAGAATGTTTTGAGAATAGTTAGCCTGGTATCATGAAATCATTGAAAAACAGGAACTCCTCATAACTTATTCAAACAATGGACGGTTATAGGAATGTGTAGAATCTCCCGTGCAATGATGACATGATAATGAAAGATTTATGTTAAACAATTAAAAAGAAATACTCAAACTTTCTATCACTATGTAGACAAATGAATCAGTACTAAAAATCAGATAACACACCAAAGAGACAGCTATTTCCCATCATACATGCTCGGTCAGTTTTCATTCCGGTTTAGATTGTTTAGATGGTTAATTTCAATCTTATATGTAAGGTTTGTCCATGGTGAGAACGATCAACCATGGCAACCATCGCATTCTATCTGAAATGTGTTTGTTTTACTGTCATGGTGACACCAAGTCATTTCCTTACCAAGAACTTTATGTCATTCTGGGCTGTGCATCGACATCCGGTGAATACGACTCGAGTCCCAGTGAATGATGCTGAATTGAACATGAGTTCATGTATACAGAAAACCTATCCAGGAAATAGGCCAATTGTTGGTATTTTGCTTATAACATTTACAAAAAGATTTGTTGTGTTTTCACAAAATTTGAATATTCAAAACCCAATAGATGAAAGAAACATTACAATTCACAACAAAACATGGAAAGACACATTTTTAAGTGAAAATATTGCAAGAAAAGGGAGACAGCGACCACACAACGAGTCAAAGACCAGTGCTGTGACGACAAATATCCCAAAGAATCAAGAAGCAAGTAACATTAACCCTTCTACTTCTGTTAAACCATTGGATAAACTGGCAAGAAATAAAGAACCAAATAGATGTGGTAAAACATGTAAAATTATTCAGGCTCAACACAAAGACATTCTCCTTGTTGCGGACACTGCTAGGAAATGGATGCGGTTTTACATTTATTCTTTTAGGTATTTCAAGAAAATTTACTTACCTTTGAGACACATCAAAAGTACTTCCGTTACAGCCATAGCTGTTGATGCAAACGTTTCTTTGTTCTATTTACTGCGCTCGTACACTATTGAATCAATATGTTTCAATGGAAAAAGACAAATCCTTTGTAATCTTCCAACAAGGTGCCTCTTCTTCCATCATGATCTGTCAGAAGGTATTTTGATATACAGTTGTTCATCAGTATGGAAAATAATTCGTATTTCTTCTAAAAGAACACAAAGTTTTGCACACAGTAAGTGCGCACCATTAGAATCCGACATTCACAAATTGTCAAAAAAGATATATTATGTTTGCCAAGATTTGGAACGATTGTATTCTGTATTGTATTCTGTATCGTATGAAGCATGGCGTTCATCAACTCAACTAGAAAGACCCAAGGCTGTTTTGACTAGGCGCAGGGAAATTAATTATTTATCTGTTGATCCTTTGGAATCTAACCTTGTATTTTGTACTGCAGGGCATATTGCAAAACGATTATATATAAAAGGCCGTACATTACAGAAAATACACATAGGAAACCATAACTGTTTGCTTATATTTCATGTAAATAACTACTTTATTGTTGGGAGTGGTAAAAATTTGCATCACTTGTATCACCGAAATGTAACATACATTAAACGTATGCATGGATTGACGGATCACCATGCTTTCTTCAGGGGTTAACATTGTGATTGTGATAAGAGTATTGTATATCTATATTATTATCAGAGTATGAAAATCCTAAACATTTCAGCCCAGACCAAAGGACTGTTGACCTGAAATATTTGTCAGCCATGACCAAAACCTACCTGGCCCAAATAAAAATAAGTTCAACAGTAAATGTCAATGTGCTTATATTCTTGATCAATAGATCATTTAAAATACTAATAACGTATTTTGTTATTGTAATATGTATGTTTGTATAAACAATTTTTTCAGATAAACAAGATTGAGTTAGATATCAAAATAAATGTTTAGTAACCAAACTGACACGTGTATGATACTGATATTTAGATTAAACCATTTTTATATGCAGATGATCCATAGTACACCATTTAAAATATGTTAGTATTTTAATTCTGAAAAACAATTAGATTAAGTGCAGTTAGAAAATGTCAGTATAAGATTAGTGCTTATTTAAAAACTGTATTTATTTTTTAGCAACCTTATTTAGTTTTCTACCTCATTCGCAAAATTTAAAATAGTGAATTCGTGTTCAAATCCAGAATTTTTCTGAATTATTTCATGATAATACATTTATTTTAGTATTGGAAGAGTTATCTCCCTTTATTCACAATGTTTGCGAATTTCATTTGTTTTTAATAAAAGCAGATAGCTTATAAATGATTGTGTTTAGATCATGGATAATCAGTTTTTGATATAATCACCGTCAAGATATATAAGTATGAAGTTTTAAAAGAAGCATACGTGGAGAAAAGTTCATTAATGACAAACATTGTCATAATGATTGTGTAATTATGATATTTTATGAAGAAGCGAAAGCGACCGTAACGGATAATGGGAGTACATTTCTACTGTTTTCAGCTTTCCGCCTAGATTAATTATGCACTATTAGTATTATTACGTAGTAATGTCGCATGGTTTGATAGTTCTCTCAAACGAATATCGAGTTTAGTATGTAATGAATAGATTACAAACCTTGTGGACGTTGAATATAACAAATATTCCAAATCAATATTTTTAAATGTAGTGATTTTATTTACAAAATTAAAACATATCTACTAGGAATATTTTCAATATTTAACACACACTCTTTATTTCATTGTATGATTCTTGAGGCATCCTGACAAGTTTCACCTGTTTGCACATGCCGATACCCTAAAATGTCCACTAACATGTCCGTTGTGACTTTGAGAATAATATCAAGATCATCAAAATCTAATCAGCCCTCCGTCTTCCCCAACATCCCAAGAAGAGAATCCAATAAATGTGTTTGAAATATCACACTGCATACTGCAAAATGGCTTTTGTGACCTTGTGAAAGTCAAGGTAAAAATCTCTATGGGAAACATTACTCTCACTGTGATGCGCCTACATGCAGAACCTTAAAGAATAAAGTGAAACATTCTTGGGTATTTCGATTTTGTAGACGAACAGACAAATTAATTTATCCTCCACTTCGTACTAAACGTGTCATGTACCCACAACCAAATGAATGAGGTTCTGACTACAGTATGTTTTTCACGATATGTTTCATACGTCTTGATAATAATCAGGGTAATGTAACATGCATCAAATTATTCCTGGTGGATATTATTAGTGTTAACCCTTTTTTGTTACCGTTTATAAGTTCCAATAGGATACAAATCATATCACTGGTCTTTCGTAACTATTACACTCTGTGACTGATTCGCACCTGCTTTCCTCTGATGTCAAGAGCACTGATAGTTTCTCATTTGTGACAGGGGTTATCTTTTCGCATTGACTTTCGCATTCGCTTTGACTAAATTATGATGTTAGTAAAAGTCTTCGTTTAAAATAATGTCAGGTTTCATGAATGTCAGTGGTCTTTTATACCATTCTTTGTTTTCTCTCTCTTTTATGTGCAGCCTTTATAGTAATAAAAGCTTTGTCTTATAGTTATGTACGACTATGTATTCTGTTACCTTATACCACAATAAATTCATTTGATTGCTCATTAGAAGATCTGGTTATAAATGATTAATTAAGAAGATCTTTCTTCCCAATGGATGGTTCAAATTGTAGTAGAATTACTCTTTAAAGCGGGATTGTAAATTGTTTTCGCCATTAAGAAAATGAATTCAAATGAAATCCTTGTCCATTGAAATGAAACAAAAAGCATGCAATGTTCACAGTAAATGTTTTGCGTTATGTAAAGTAATTATTATAGTTTTAATGATTGACACCAGTGAAAGACAATACAACTAAAACACTCTATACGACAAAACATTTTGTTCAAACCTGTTGATCAGTTTCGAAGATTAAAGTTTATCTTTATTCTGAAAACATGTTTAAAAATAAACAGTTACAAATGAGGTGCGGTGAGGTGAGTTGAGGTTTAACGCTGCTTTCAAGAGTATTTCACTTATATCACGGCTGCTAGTATTATTGCAGGGAGGAAGACCGCAACATCATGTGGTTATTGCAGTGAAACCTGCGAGCATCGGCTGGAACTAGCGAACCATGGGTGGTACTTCATTGAAATTCAGTGTCGCATTGCACAAAAACCTTACTACATGTAGACAGTTTTCTACTGCAGACAAAGTTACCGTGCCCCTGGCGGGATTTGAACCCTGAAGCCGAAAGCTGCGCTATTCCGCCCCCACAATTACAAATGAAACCTGATGGCTTAGCGTATGCTAATTAGGCAAATGCTTTGAAGGGTACAAGGTTAAAATAATATTCTCAAGATTGGTAAGATATTTCTTTCTTATAGCTTGCATTTAGTGAAGAGATTAAATTGTCCATAAAGAAATACTTATATAAGATTTTCTCCAAAGATTAAAATAAAGAAGAAATATCATATAAAATAAGTATAATAGGATGAGTTTATTGACAAAAAGTGGTCGAATCCGCTTGCCGGATTGTTCCGAATTGTTCCAGAATCCCCAAGATTGGCAAATTTTTGGGAGAATCCGGAAAGATCCTGTAAGCGGATTCCACAATTTTTTGTCCTGTGCAGGCAACAGACTTTGCCTGATCTGAATAATTATTTGTGATACTGCATCCTTTCACGAGGACAACACTCAATGTGTTCATTCAACTTCAGTCATTAATGGTCCATTTTGAATGTAAGCTGGCTTAAATAGTTCTCTTGGTGCATCTCAAACATGCGAAACTATTTACTTTAACAGTGATCTACGGTCCTGACTTATGAAATTACAGTTAACAGCAAAACAAACGTTACAACATTTTCAACACTGAAAAAACAATGAAATACAGCTGCCAGAGAAAGTCACTTTTGAATTATGTGTATAGAGATATACTGATGAAAACGAATAAGGAAACGCTTAATTACTGTTAACTTATGTCTGGCATGTTCCGTTTGTTCGAGTCTGCGTGGGGCCATTATAAACTTAAAATGTTGAAGTTTATTTTCACTGAAAAGGTACAGTGCACGTGACAATTGATTTCCATGAACTTCATGCATGGCAACGTCCATTTAACCTTCAAGGAGTCAATGAATGTCAGTGTACCTTCAGAATCATGCCGAGAGCATACTTTCTGATAATGAGAAATGGCAGGCTATTGGGTGCATAAACAGCGGTCAATCAATATGCGAGACAGCCAGACAATTTAACAAGTCTAAAAGTCTGATTTCGCGAATGTGGAACCGGTATGGTCAGACAGGGAAGTAAAGATTAGACCCGGTCGTGGTCCAAAACGTAAGACAACCCCCCGAAACGACCGCCAGCTGGTGCTGCTGTCATTACGTGACCGATTCAAACCAGCATCGAAAATAAACTCTGAGTTCAGGGCAGTAACGAGAATAAGAATTTGTGACCATACTGTCAGAAACAGACTTAAAGCAGCAGGCTTAAAGTCACGTCGTCCTGTTGTTGGGGTAAGGCTGACTGCGGAACACAGACGTCTCAGAAGAGCATGGGCTACACAACATCGAGTTAGACAACTTCGACATTGGCGCAAAACCATGTTCAGTGATGAGTCACGATTCAATTTGGACTTCGCAGATGGTCGGATCTGCGTTTGGCGATGGCTTCGTGAACTTCGCCATCAGTGCACCATTCCTATGGGGGCGGATCTGTGATGGTATTGGGGGGGGGGGGGGGGGGGGGGGGGTATGCAAAACCTACGACCATAGGACCAACCTTGTTCGACTTGATGGAAGGGTGACTGGTGTCCGTCACAGAGACGAAGTGTTGCAACCTGTTTTTCTTCCTTTCCGCCATAGAGTTGGTGTAATAAACTTTGAGTTTCAACATGACAATGGTCGACCCAAAACGGCTCACGTCAGCAGGGATTATCTCACGCAAAATAACATCGGAGTGTTGCCATGGCCGTCCAAGAGCCCAGACATTAATCCCGTTGATCACATCTGGGACGTTCTTGGAGGTCGGGTGAGGGATCGTGATGTTCTACCCCAGACACCTGATGCCATGTTCCAGGCTCTCCAAGAGGAGTGGCATGCAGTTCCTCGGGCTGTCATCCGGAAGTTGATCCAAAGTGTTCCACGACGGTGTGAAGAAGTGATCAGGAAACAGGGAGGACACACCAGATACTGAAATTTCACCTGTGTTGTACATACTTAATGAAATATACTTGATCAAAAACCCATGACAATAAAACAAATTTCACCATCAATACATTCGTTCCTTTATTCATTTCCATCAGTATATGATTTGTTGGTACCTGCAGTTTCATACATCAGAATAAAATTATCATCAGAGTATAATAATTTGTATGTCTGTTCAAATACACTTTGGGTGTTGAAATCGCATTTCGAAAACCGGTTTTGGCCAGAAACTTTGGCATTTAACATGACAATTCATGAAATTTAGAAATTTTACTACAAAAAGGAAGTCGACAAAATAACCTTCTTTGGCCTAAATTTGTTGTCGCTTATGTACTATAGGGCGTCTTAAAGCAAGGGAAAAGAGTCCCTTTTGACTCTCCTAAGTCGTTTATCCAAGGAGATTAGATTTTTTTTAAAAACTCGTTTGTCTCAGAAAATTGAACAGATAATGTTTTGAGATTCCGATATAGTATAGTTGAAGTCTGAAGAGATGATGTGACTCAAATTTAGTCGTTTTTATCACTCGTGGATTGAATTATATTTCTGCATGGTGACGTTTCTTTGGCGGTTGAGTGTATGATCTGCGCATACATGTGTATTTGAATATTGTATTTCATTTAATGTCCCATTCTCGATAGAATATATGAACAAAATAAGCTATTTTAAATTTTTTATGATATGTATGATTTCCATTTCTATGGTTATTCCCTTCAGATTTCCTATCCTAATTATCTACATCGCCTGAATCCGGGCGCAGAAACGGAGTGTCCTGATTGGTTGCAATTGATTCTAGTTGTGCGAGGTTTTTGCCAATGATACATCATAATGATAACTAAACGTAAGACAAACATTTTCCCTTTAAATGTGTTTTCCTCCAAATATGATTTTTGATATTGTGAAAATAACTGATCATAAACATGCTGATAAATAAAGAAGACCAAATAAGAGACAAAGAACAAAAACATTTCATTTGTGATATTTGCAACAGGCGTATTCGGAGGACATATGCTAATTAGCAAAACACTTAAGAGTCAAATGTCTAGATCTTTGAAGTCACTTTGTCATAATTGTCGCTGAATGGTGAGTTTTCATTGGTAAGAAGCAGGGATACAGGATGAGGTTCCACTTTTCCCCGCTAGGGGATTTTGCTTGTGCACTCGGATTCAGGCTATGAAGAACAGAGGTTGGGATCGGATTTCTGAAGGGGATTACCTGTGTGTGATGAGAATGCTTATTTGCAGGACGACGCTCATTTTCATATTGATTGTAATTTATATTTTGATTTTTCAAACTGAAATTTGTCTCTGCTAAATTTGCGAATGTCAGCCAACTACCGGATTATTCAGTTCAGATCAAACCACATTTGTCATTCAGTGCGAGGAGATATCAATTGCAGTGGATAATCACAATACGATGATCTCTTGAAACTGTCTTCCTGAAAGTGTCCAGTCACTAATTCGTGATTGGAATGTTACAATATGTAGCTTTTCGGCACTTACTGTTGATTATATGTCATAGGCTTTACAAATACAGTAGAGAAAGGAACTTGGCCGTCAACCTCTTGCAGAATTCTGTATTCAAGCATTGGTCCCAGACACATTGACGTCTATATTTAGTTTCCAATAAAAAGCTACCAGCCTCTCGGGTATGAGAGTGCAAACGGTTTGCAATTATACGTCTTTCATATTTGTGTCCTTCAGGCACAGGTTAAGCTGTGAGAATTATATCAGCAGCGAATAGGTTCTATTTCTGTTAGATGTTATTAATTTAAAAGTTCGCAGATGGTTATATAGAGGATACGTAATTGAGTTTGACAAACAACAGGTTCATTTCATCGAGTGCCATAGGCAACTTTACCCATGTCACAATGCAAAGATGAAATAAACATTAATTGCATTTGACAAACTCAGTTAATAATTTGTTTTAAATGTTCTATAATATGACAAAATTATTCTCATTTCTTTAATATGTGGAACGTAGTTTTGGTTACTGGCCTGTGGCAATATATTGCTTTCTCATTGTAGCTTGATTTTATTTCACTGATATAATTCAGGTATTCCATTGCTCATTATTTAAGGATAATATACAGACTAATCTGATTCGTTTGATGTTATAATTGGCTTGATGTTACAATACACTCATAGCTTGTGTGACATATGCAAATAAATATGTTAACATTTGACTGAACTAGAAAACAACGAACTGTAACATAAAGAGATTATTACCATATGACTTTTTCGAGTGTGATATTTTGTGTTGCCTGAGCTAAAGCACAAATTTGCACGATTTTCATAAATGGTGGTGTAGTGGTCAGCGTGTCTGCCTCTCACGCCAACGACCCGGGTTCGAATCCCAGTGGATCATCAAACGATTTGGGACTTGGGTCGAAAGCTGTGTTGTGTCCTTGGGCAAGGCACTTCATCCCCATTGCACTAAGTCCACCCAGCTGTACAATGGGTACCTGGTTATACGGGTGTACTGTCCGAAATGGACTCCCAGCGCAGGCAAGCAGCTTTGAAAACGTACAATCCGTCAGGGTTCTAATGTCGGTGAGCAACTCGCAAGAGACGGATACTTGACGTAAAACTCATCATTATATTAATTGCACACTTTTGAGTGTAGCATTTGGTAACCCATTCTGTTCCATTTCTATTCCAATTCATGTAAAAATCGCCAGGAAAAGGCTCACTCCTACTTGCGACGGCAACATTGACATTATGCAAACTTGTTTTATGACATCACAGATGACAAAATACAAGAGATTGGAATGAAATAATTTGTACATGAGCTCGTATAAAAATACAATAAAATATTAACTTATTTAAGTTATTTTCAACTACATAAAGGTAATACAACTAATAATATGAAAGCACCAGAAAATTATATGATAACATCTATCTCATCTTTTTATTTAATGGTCCACATAACCAGTATGCCAAAGGAGAAAATAAGTACTTAGGATTGCCTCACAAAAAGAACATTTTGATATGACACAATGTTACTACTTGACCAGTGTGCTTATTGAAATTACTTGATTAACAACTAAAACAGCTGGGGAGCCTCATAAATCTTATTAGTGAAAGTCACTTTTCTCGCAGGATGTAGACAGGATATGATTAAACACACTACAGCTGATGGTCTGTAGGTTCCTGTTGCAATGAAACCTAATAAACTAATGTTATTTGATCACGGACGCTGCACCTTTCATTACCCTTTACAATTGAAAATGTTACATGATCTGTATGAAGAATTAGAAATGATTTGATGAGTTATATCATAACAGTAATGGAATTTCAGTTGTATTGAAGTTTGTGCAGAGAGAGATTAACTGTAAAATGGTTCATGAAATTGATGAATTTGATTGCAACTATTTATCTCATAACAATGATTGTGTTTCATATTCCAAAGCAGTTTGATCAAATCTTGGTTCAAGTGGTATACTGTCATGACAATCATGGACTTCGAATTCAGTACTGTTATTGTCTTAACATGTTCATAAAGTTGATCAGTTCTTTTAGATAACAATTAGGTATGATCATTTAAAATAATCTGCGTCAGAACCGATTAATATTTTATTACCATCTGTAAGTTTTACAACCAGAAGGAAATCTTCAGTAAAATCATACACTATTCCCATATCCAATGCAGTTGGTGTCAGGGCATTTTGCAAAATCCAAACGATATTACCGTTGTTTTGGGGAATACATATATTAGTTACGAAATATAGTATTTAAACTGTCAAAAACTAGTGTTAACAAATATGCCAGCAAATGTTCAAAATGATTAAATTGGCGTCGATTTTGAATGTGTTAAGTGATGTGATAAAGAAGTAAACATAATATCACTCTTCAGGATGTGGTACATGTACTTGTAACTTTTATGTTGTTTAAGTGAAAACATTTGACTATATGAAATAAAAGATAATGTTTACATTGTGTACCTCTATCCATTTTAAATCTAATAATTAACATTTAATTTAAATGGTACCTTGATATATGTTTCATTTGTGTGTATCAGTCGTAGATTGAATTAAATGATTGTGCATTTCTGTTGTGTAGGTACCGTTTCTTTGGGAGGCTAGCTTAAAAATTAAACCTAAAATTTATGATAATCTGTACACATGGGAACCATTTTCTAGCCAATAAATTGAACCTTATTTTAGAAAAGAACGCATGATAAAGTGGGTAAACCTAACACTAATACAAATCATGGATAAAATCGATTTCCTGTCTTTGGGGGATACTAACGTTCAGTAACTGTGATGCTTTTGACAATTACGTCTTTTCAGTTCTCACCCAACTGGAGTGATGGTAATTTTACATGAAAGGGAGATGAGGGTAAAGCAACAGCAAACATATAACAATTGATTTTTTTTTAATAATAGAAATGCAAAAAGATACCCAAAATAGTACATGAAATTCAAGAAGTACCTTGAAAACGTGTGTAACTTGTACATCTACCTTTCTAACACATGGTTATTTGATAAAGTTATCACTACTGAGTGTTAACAGGCACATTTCTTTGGATTGCTATAATTCTATATATTTCCGGTCTTGTGCATTCCTCAAGAAAATAATTTCAAAATATTGCTGGATCATTCAAGGATTATCAAAGAACAGTCCATTCATGAGAATCCTGTCACTGTGCTTAATATCTATCACCTTTCATCAACACTACTACTAGTTGTTTACATTGGCAGTTAGAACGGTCTTCCGCTAAATCCAACGATGGGCTTTTGCTGAGATTTCTTTGGATATCAGTAATCGTTACATTAGCTAGAATCCTTGGTTTTTGTGACTACATGCCCGATTTTCACAAGGTTGCTGAAATCTATTGCTAGATTATAAAACTAAGAAATAAAGCATATACATTATCCAAAAAGTATTCAATTATTAATTTTTAATCAGAAAAAATACATAGACAATTACGTTAACACTATACGTTGTCAAGTACTTTAAAATAAGATGAGTAAAAAAAAGATCAAACAATATTTACTTCTTTTTGTGAAACATCAAACCTGTAGAAGATATTCTTGTAATTGCACATCTATAAATAATTTATATCTCTCAAAGCAATTTCTTTTAAGGATCAAAAAGGACATTGTGGGTTATTAGCCACAGGAAATTTGAAACAACTTCCGAAACACTTTGTTAATGCAATGTTAGATTCAATCAATGCACTCTAATATGTTCTTCAGTTATGCATCCATGTGATTTTATTTCTGTTCATAAACATTAAATGTGATAATGAATTATGTTACGAAATTAAACATAGACATTTATTGTTAAACGCTGTAGTATTTTAGTATCTACTATTTTATGCCAGGGAAATGATATAAGCTATCAAGCATGTGTGCTTTAAAAACAATTGGAACGAGGAATGAATTTAGCACGTAAATAAACCTATCCCGATGAAACATTTTAAACAAAATATTCTCAACAAACACAGGTCTGTACTCATTGGAGCAAGTCAGATGCATCACGTTACATGCACACTCATTCTGTTAGGTTGTTAAGTACCTGGCGGTCATCAATCATAGTCCCTGAGATAGATATTGGAAATGCATATTGTCAAGTCAAAGAGTAATTAAGTGTCAATAAAATTGACAAGTCGAGAATTAATTGTTAATATTATTGACAAGTAGAAAGAGTTATTATGTTTCGATAATATTACCCTTTATAACATTTACCGGTCATCAGCAGAATCGATGTATTGCTGGAATTCATGTCATAACTAGTTTTAGCACTAATAAAAGTCACTTAAATGATCGAAGACATATTCACATTTAACAAATTATTGCAATTATATTATCGAAAGAAGTCAGTGTTATGTCAATATTCAGAAACTTAAAGCAAATCAAATAAAATAATTGATATTTATTTCATCCAGTATAAACAGATTGCTACTTGGTCTGAGATGTAATTAAGATAAATTGTTATTAATGTGTAATATATTGTTTTTATGACGTTCCTCACTGTAACATATAACTAATTGGAGTATGATTGATGGACTCACACAGCAAAAAGTTAACGAAGTTAAAACTGTTTGATAATACATTTGAGACATGTGTGACAGGTAATAATTTATAATGTTTCAATTCATTACCAATTTGGACATATGTTTCCGTTCCTCATTTACAACTCAAAGTTATGCACTATTTCTCAAAGTCCTTGATACATAACAATCGCAACCGTGCCAAACAGTCTTTATTCAAAACGTCTTTTTGGGTCCATAAACGCAATACATTGAAGTACATGTAGGCCTATCGAAAATATTCCATAACCTGAATGAATAAATTTTTAAAGTCCTAAAACAACACTGGGGACATTTGATAAATATTTCAAAATTGGCATTTTCATGAAACATACATTGCTTCGGGCTCCAAAACGCAAAACGATTCTTCACTTAATCAAATGTCACATCTCGACCATCAAAGGATAACATACTATGAACCTGAAGAAAGGTCTCACAAACGCAATTGGAATTGTGATATAATTCATAACAAAGTTCAAGTTGATGAACATGCTAACAATTAAAGGTACATCAATTGTGTTGTTGGGGGTCACATATTATAAATGGTGTTACTTTATCGAGAAGTACCGGCTGTTACCGAAAACCACCATTGTCGACTCAGTATATTGACGATATGAAGATAGTGATTTCTGATCGAAAACCGGACAATGAATCGCGATTGACGCGCGCCAATGAGTCAAACGTAATTTTGGAATCTTATTTAAAATAGAAAAAAAGATGAATTTGGGTTGACCTTGTTTAATAACTACTGTACCTGCAAATTGGACGTGCAGTTTCGGTCTGTGCACATGGAAAATAATGTTACTCTATTTTTAATGGAAACTAGAAACTATGATATATTTGGCAATTGGGGAATATTATGCAAGCTGAGTTAATTTATTTGGAGTGTCAACAGCACATACGGTGAGTCGGAACGTATTAATGCGTTATAATTTTATGATACACAATGGATGCACCTTTAACGATGTGATACACAGTTTCCCTTTTGCATTTAGGGAATACATATTAAACAATATCAATTTTGAAGCCATGTGTACTTGTTTCAATCGATGGTAAATATCAAAGATCCAAAATCCTATTATTTGAACCTGTAAGTTGCGAGTGTTATGGTTTTGAAAATGAAATTGAATATATTGACAATTCTTCAAAAAGACGTTTAGGAACCTGGCGGACACATTATGCGAGCTTTGTAGTTATCTGTATCACATTGTTGTGATCTCACTGTCATTTCTCAGTTCCCATAGGCGTTTTTAATCATCATTAATCTATCGAGCACTGTGAAAAGTGATAGTGGAGATGAAAACATATTTTATAAGATACATGTACCTTTGTGTCCCTTGTTTCATTGTCAAAAACGGTTTAATGTCTGAAGTTACAATGTATATGACTTCATGAAAAACAATAATTGATTATATCGAAATTCAAACAATATTTCTTTTATAACGGTAGACTTTAATGTTGTAATGAAACATGAATGTGCAATATGAGTATGTGACTCATTTTCCAGGTTGAATATTTTTTAATAATGTGAAAACTGGGGGCAAAAAAAAGGGGGCAGTAGCAAGTTTTTTCAAAGAAATAAGTTGAAAAAATGTATTTGAAAAATAATGTCACCAATAGTACAACATTCTTCTCTCTTTGGAAAATCAAGTGAAAAAATAAGTGTACATGGTTCCGTAAAGCCATGTGAATAGTTTTTGTCATTCGAAATAATAAAATGTGCTCACAATAAAATAGCCGCCATGCAATTTTTGCTTCATACACAACATTGTCATTGCCACTATGGATAATTGGTCTGTGTTATAATATGTTTTACCCTCAAAAGTAAATATAAATGTCATAAACTATCATTATAAACGGGAAATTTGAAAAAATAAAATTTGAAAAAAAAACGTGCCACTGCCCCTTTAAAGTATTTAAAGAAGATTTAAATTATTTCAATAAAGTAACTTGACGTTAAAATACACAGTCCCGCTCCTACTGTGTTTGAAAATCAGAGACATGTTATACTGGATTGATAGCGAGTAAACTTGAAACCGAATGCGTAGCGTAGCGTGAGGTTTCAATTTTAAATGTACTCGTTATCAATCCAGTATAACATGTCTCTGATTTCCAGACACAGTAGCTTTATCTCCATTCTACCATGACCGTTTTACCACGGGACTCTTTTTGTTGGATGCTGACAGTGCGTACTACGGCAGCGCGCAGACTCCGAATTACGTTCGAAAAATCCATAGTTGACAACATCAGCGATTTTGTAAAACATTTATTGTTTTTAAACAAAACTTTTCCTCCCATAAGTTCTCTTTAACTATTTACAAAAATATTATATATGTGTCATGTTTCACGGGAAATTTTAATTTTGTTTTCCAAACATCCACGTTAATCAAATCAGGATTCGTTTTTCCTGAATGGCGCATTTTTGAAATAACCCGCATAATCATATCACGCGACATTCAAAATGGCCACCGTTTCAAGAAGTTTGCAAACTTGTATTTATTAAAATGATGTGTTCCAGGTGAGGGTAACTGTCTCATTCGGGTAAAGAATGCACATTCTAGTTATCGACGTAGGTGTGCAGATGATATGATATTTCTTATTTTGCATCAAAACGTTACGCTCGGTTTTCAGAACCGGCTGACCATTGCCTCAATGACTTTGCGTTTGTTCTGCTTCTCAACCGCATCGCTATTTGGATAGATCTTGATACTGACGAAGTTTGTCTTGCTTATCTATCATTTAATGTAACTCTAAAACACGCTATGAAAAAATATTTATTTGATTAGTATCAGTTATTTTGATTTCCACAAGTAGCTAGAGCACACTTTAGAATCGGCCGTTTGTTCGGATAGATTGTGACGTCACAATGTAGATGCGTCAATACGCCGTGAAGCGGCTCTCAAATCAGAGGAGGTTCAATCCAGAATTGATCACGTTTGATTTTTCTTGAGAACCAATCGGAATCGAGTATCCAGCAATGTCATGGTAGAATTTTGAAGAAAATCTTTTCTAAAATTGGAAAATGAAGAATGCTACAAGGATAGAGTCACCGTCCCTATTAAGAATGAAAAGGGACTTTCTAAACGATTCTAATATTTACAGTTATTTTGTATCATCATGTAGTTATCAGGTACACAGTTTACTGTCAAAAATATATCTTATGAGATCTAGCATAATTTAAACAGCATGGATGAAGAAGCACAAATCACAAATGAATTCGTGTAAACTTTATCATAAATTATATGTTAACAAATATCATTTTAACTTTAAAAATGCACCTTCCTTGTTCAAATCAAAATAAACTTAATCACGCTCTTAGCCGACAGCCTTAATGTTGCAACTATGTAAATAATTCCAACGTCAGTGAAGGAGTATTAAGGCTGGAAGAAATGGCTGGTATATTTACACGTATTATCACTTGACATTTGAGTACACTTCGAGTTGTCTCGGCGATCTGAGATGTCAAACCGTAGCCAAATGTGCCTTAAATTACCCTTTGCTCATAGGATTAACTAAATATCTATCACCGTTAACCTTATCATACCAAAGTCTTTTAATTGCCAAAAAAAACCCAGGAAAATCATGAACAGATACGTCAATTAAAGTATTGTACCTTGATGTATAAAATTGTTGGTACTTCTTAACAAAACCTGTCATTATCAAATACACTTAAAATCGATTTCATCCGACACAGTAGTTTTTCAGTTGAACAGGTGGTGGCATTTCTTTTGTATGTCAGTTTATGTTGAACCTCAGAACAGCCAAAAGAAAACAAAATCTTTAGAATCACTCACCATATAACAGGGCTCGCTATTCTGTTCTATTACTTCTGTTCTAGAATATGATGTTACCTATCGGACATGCGCATACGTTGTTTTCCTATCGAGGTGATGACGCCATGTTTGTTGACAAAAACGGCAGGATTGATTAATTAATTTGAGTTTGGGGCGGTTTAGCGCAGTGGTTAGCGCGTTCGGTTTCGGATCAAGGGGTGAGGGGTTCGAATCCCGCCGGGGGCACGGTAACTTTGTCTGCAGGAGAGAACTGTTCCACACAAAGTAAGGTTTGGATACAATGCTGTTTAAGTGAAATACTATTGAAAGCGGCGTTCAATCCCAAATGACCTCACCTCACCTAATTTGAATTTGAACTTACTGATAATGGCCAGTTACTGGAGAACAAGTTCATGTGAAATAAGTTGAAGTTGCGAGCAGATAATGTGGTCTTACAGCACGTATGACAGACAGACAAGTTTATTCAGTATTTAAGGCACAGTGGCCCAAAGTACAGTTGATGTATAGAAGCCAAACAAAATGTAAACAAGCAAAATGTGACCGTGGCTCACTAATACCCCCGACTGTTAAAGTTTGACATTTCTATTTTACGTATAGAGAGAGGTGTCTGCATACCTAAGGACTGATAAGCTATGAAATGTAATTGTTAAGATTAAAGTGATTGTGAAAAAGGGTAGGACAAGTTTCTTAAAAGTAAAAGTAGGAATAATAGTAAAGGTAGGGGTAACATAACACACTACTGCCAATACCACTGACTTCAACTTTATTTTGGAGATTAATTCATCATAATGATTCATTCGAGTGACTTGAAACAACAGGTACATGGAAGCACACCCCTGAGGGATATACAGCAGTTTATGATTGACAGGAAAGAATATTTAACTTTTTCCAAAATATAACCAGTGGAAATATAAAATAGTAAAATCATCAAGAACACAGAAGTAGCTTTTGATATAAGTTACATGAAAAAGAAAATGATAAAGTCAACAAATCACAACACAGAAGAAGCTTCATTCATTTAGCTCTGAATATGACGAAGTAAAAAAAAAAAATTAAAAAATTCACCAAATCGTGTTTCATTTTGCACTGCACCTCTCCTAGTGATGAAGAAGACATGTGCCAAATTTGAAAGAATTACGGACGGACAGACAGGTGGAACAAGAAAAACGTGAGCATGGCTCACATACCCCCGCCATCCGCTATCCGTCCATTGAGCATAATAGGTGTCAAGGGTACAATGTTTAAAAAACAGATTCAAGCATCATAATATTGTCCAAAATATTATTGGGAACTGGCTTTGTTATTACAAAATTTCATTCATCCATATATCATATTTTTAAGGTAACTTAATTGTTCCCATTAGAGCATCACATCGGGAATTTGTAAGAATTTCAATTACAGATTCAAGGGCCAATAATCATCAGGTGTGAAGGAGTGAGTATGTACTTCGAAACGTCGTGTATTTTCAAGAAGTTGTTATCCAGAAAATCTTCGTGTTCAAGATTTAATAGTGTCCGAGTAAACTTGTCCCGATTGAACACAATAAAACGACACAAATTAAAATCTCAGAAAACAGAAATTGTCTGTGCGCGATGGGGAGAACATGGTAAACAACTGTACAAAGTTTGGTTGATGTACTTTTGATGGTTTTTGAGAAAATTGACTGGACGGAATGATGGAATGACCGCTCTATTCCGCTGCTTACTTCGTAGCGGGGGTATAAATATGGACAGGGCACAAATATATCCCACGGTAAACCGGTGGGGAAATATATTTTGTAACCATATGTTATTATATTTTATTTTCGAATACATCGACATTTTTAATAATAATGTACCACCAGGGATACGATATAGAGGAACCAAAGGTTTTGAAAACAATAAATCATATAATAGTTGTATGTTTTCTGAATAATCTTTTAATCAGCCATAACAACAATGTGCCACCAGGGATCAGATTAGCTCACCAGGCTATTGATATGAAATTATCAAGAAGTATTCATCATAACAAATTTCAAGTACTTTATGTAATGGAAATTAACATGAAAATAGGTCTTGGGTTCATAACCCCTGTGGCCGATATTTAAAAGTGTTACCAAATCTAAAATTTAGCCCTCTACCCCTTTTGGTACTGGAAACGAATATGATTATAATTTGTTTTAGGTCGTGACCCCTGTGACCTCATATATTGGGTCACAGGGTTACTAAATCCACAATTTAAGACCCCCATTGGCCAATGAGCCTATACACAATATTACAGCTTTCTAGAGGTTTTCTTACTTGAGATGAAGATGAACATATGTGTCTAAGGGCATGATCACTGTGACTCCAATGTAGAGTCACAGGATCAGCAAATCTTCAATTGAGAATCCCTTTTGTCCAAAGAGCATGTACATAAAATGTGAGCTCCCTAGAGCCAGTGGTTCTTGAGAAGACGGATGAACGGACGGATTGACGGACGGACAGAGTGAGTGAGTGAGTTAATGTTCAACGCCGCTTCGGCAGTATCACAACCATTATCAGCGATGGAGGGACAGAAGGACGAACGCCATGCGTGGTGGCACGTGGTCCTGTGCATAGTTCAGTCGACCGCTATTAGTTAAGTTCAGCAACAACGGGCGTGGCTCGCTGGATGGGTGGGTTACCCGCCTCATTGCTGAATGAAAACTGAGAGTTTGAAGGGTGATTCCCTGCCCCAAACTGATACATGAGTTGAGAGGCTCGTGGTGTCACCTTGGGCAAGGGACTTTATTCGAAATGTGCCTCTGTTCACTCAGCAGTACAATTGACTACCTGGTTTGGTACCAGGCAATGTGACAGATAACCTTCGAGCGCCTTCATTGGCAGCCCAGGTTGTATACTCCAAAGGGAGTTGAGAATGAAAAATGAACGATGTTGGTCCTTACACCAGGGTAATAATGTGTGTAGCGCTTTGTGCACAGCCCTTTGTGTTGTGGAGTTCAGCGCGGTATCCTCATTATTATTATTATGCCATGCAAAATGCCAATCAGGACGTTCAGCTAAAAACATTTTAAAAACTATTTCCATTGCTCTATGTTGTTTCTATTTTCCTTTTGCGAATATTTTAGAGCTTTTAGAAACAATTATTTACTATTTCGGACACCAAAATAATTGCCTAGACACTTGACGTTATTGTACAGATCAGACAGTATGGCCTTGTTGCTAGGTTAATATCAAGTTCAGGTTTAAGATACAATGATAATAGTTGCACAGACGAATCAAGTAGTATCCAAATATCCCTTCACTTTGACGGTGGACAGAAAATCGATTTGAGATTAACAATATTATTATCATTAGTTTAACTACACAATGAAAGCCTGTGATAAAATGTCTGTATTAGTCTTAGTTGCCTTGTGGTCCAAAAATATGTATTCATATTATAATAAAAGTTTAAAAGTCTAAAAGTCCTATTGAAGTCATCAAAAACAGAAGTGTGTGGATTTTGAAATTGACTTTAAATTAGTGACATACTTAAATTATTAACAATATGTGCCTAGCAAACCCTCTGCAGTACACCTGTTAATAGGACCTACTTTTTTTTCAATACAGTAACATGACTTATGAAACGGTATTTTATAAAGTTTGATAACATGTCCCCAGTTCCTTCCTGCATAAGTATGCTTAACAAACTAATCATTACATAAACGGAATATGAAAATGTAAGAGGGTTTTGTTCTATGATGTTTTGCTATGGAGGTTGCAATTCATTGTTATGATAAACCAGAAAACAGTCCTTATGAAATATCCATTCTGTTATTGATTGGGTTCTGAAGAGGACCAACGCAGAGAAACATGCCAACTACATGGTTTAATGATTGCCTGTAATGTCTCAGTGATTGATGAACGTGTTACAAGTCTAAGCTTGACATATTTCATCTGTGTGTACCCCCCGAATGGCTTTTATATTGACAGTATCTAAAGAAAGTGAGTTCATGATACTTCATTTACGTGTTTTCATTCATTGTAGATATTTTTTTCTTATATAAAATGTTTGACACTCAAAGGGGCATAATCATGTTGGTGGGTCACATAACTTAATAATGTCCAATGTTATAATTTGTGATATTTAATTGAGAATAATCAACTTTAACCGAAAATAACCAGTTTAAGGTCAGTCAGTTCAGTATAACAAAAATACAACCATTCAAAGTCGTGGTCATGATCGAAAACCGACTGCTTGCGGCAGGCATTAAGTCAAACGTAATTTTGGAAACTTTAATAAAGTAGATAGGAAGACATATTAGCTTCTATAACGTTTAATAGGTCTACAACATACGTGAGATAAAGCCATAATTGTCGGTTACTACACATGTATGAGACCGTTCCTTGGTTTTCTTTGAAACACATAAAAGAAAATATCATGCAAAACTGATCATGCATCTTTAACAATAAATCAAGCAAAGATATCAAGTTGTCAACGACAGAGGTGATACCGAACTGACATTTGGTACAGAACGTCGGGAAGCAGTGGACGATAACTATTTAGTTGAATTTAACCATTTAAATGTAAATTAAATAAACTGATAACAAATTGATTGAACCTCAATGATTAAATGTCTTCGTATATTTTCAGCAGTTACATATTACCACTAGTCGATTTATCATAATTCAAATTCGAGATTGTGCAGCAATTTTCTGAAAGCTTTAATACTATCAATCTCTTTGAACGTTAAATCCTACCAAATATCACAACGTCAAAAACAGTATTTAACAGAGGCATATATACTACAAACAAAAACCCAATAAAAATCACTGGAGCATGACGTTCCCGTGCACAGCAGTGTTCAATTGCAGCAACATCGATCCATAGGTTTAGTCAGCTATTACAGTTAGACAGTTAGATGATTGAATAAGTCTCTGCAAAGGATTACCTGACCAGGAATTGCATTGTTAACGTTATTAAGCGACAGTAAAACGCCTGACTTTGATGCCATGATGTATGGATCTATTACAACAGTGTTATTTTCTAAAAGCCTTATCGAAGGCACAACATTTTTCCTCTCGATTTCCCATGCTGCTGCTAAACAAATAACATGGTCACTTAATTGATATTTGCATAAGTTAAACTATGAGACTGAAGGTTAATTTAAGTAGATCTTTATATATTTGGAAAACTTTGATTTAATTTAAAAAATACAAACAAATTTCAAAAATATAATGCCACAATTTCTACAACAAAAATCCTTACCGAGAACCATTTTGACATTTTCAATCGTTAGAAACATTATCAATACATTTTCAAATCGGAATATTAAACATATACATACATATAAATATTAGTAAAAAGTATTTTCTGTTACACTAACAGAGAGTTTCTCCTTCTTTTGTACATCTCATTCATATGGTATTTGACACCTTCAATCTCTTTTGGCGAGGTGTATTAGACTTGTAAGATAAATATATAAAAACATCTATTATATTCTGTTATTTAAACCCGAGAGCACAGAATAAATATATCCTTCTTAAATGTAAAAAATGTTGGCCAGTCTACTTCAGGTCATCTTTTTATTTTATTTCATACCAAATACATAAAAGTAAAGTATCTGTGAAAAAAAACATGTTCAGGGACCTTAATATTAGTCTTTATTTCTCACCCGTTGAATATATCACGGTTTAATAAATCTACCGTGTTATTACATTTAGTGTAATAACATCGCGTGCTTTCGATTGATGTGACGTCATAATGGCAAAAATATGACGACACAATGTCAACGCCGCGGTCGCAATAATGTGTGTCCCATTTATCGACGAGTTTGTGAAATTAATTGGCATTTAATCAGTGAGTAAAAAATAAAATACTAAACTCGTTTCCGTTTAATAACATATTTATGAAACGCTTGAGATGGTATTTGTATTTAACTCTCTTTCGCTCGTTAAATACAAACCACCCACACGTTTCATAAATATGTTGTTAAACGGAACGTCGTTTAGTATTCTCTATAAATTCAATTATGATATTTAATATATTAGCTTTTTTGGCCTAGTCCTTGAGAACATTTATTTGAATAAATCGTTTTTAATGAATATTTATTTCATACAGCAACACGGAGACTAATTTCATAATTTTGATTTGGCATATTCATAGACAACATGTTTAAGACTAAACACGATATCACCGTCACCAAGTTTATTCAAGACCTTCCAAATAACGACTGCTGTATAACTGCTATCATTTAATGGCCGCTCACCTCTTGCTGAGGATTTATGTTCACAATTAAGACAACATGACACATAAGTATGTTCCTACTTGACATTTTGCAGTGTTTGAGATCGAGATGTACATCATACCTTTGGCGCCGTACTCTCATTAGTCCGTTAATGTTTTAAAACGGACATGATATGTGAACATTCACATAACATTTCAAGTAAAATGTTCATTTGTGTAAATGTCAAGGAAACATTTTTATTTATATCTATATATTTTATATCTCTGTATATATTTATATGTTCATCAACACAGGGAAAATAGCTCTGCATTGCACCATTTAACTATGTTCTCTTGCAAGAACAAAATCATGTTTAAAGCTATCTAATGTTCATTTATATAGTTATATAAGCAACTTCCCGGAGTTAAATGCAACTGTTGTCCACTTGAAAATAGATTACAATGATTGCAATTCTATATGAACTCCCTTATTTCAATTAATTGCGATCATGATGTTTTTTTTCTGAAGTCACCTTATGTCTATCTAAGTTTGGTAACAGCTTTAAGCAAACCCCACATCCACTACGGTGATAAGAACCAGGTTCTTGAGGCATCTCAAGACGACGAATATATTTATCTTCCGAATCAAAGACATAGTTCAATAATATTAATATTGTGAATATGAATAATGACTTTATGATGTCTATGTGCGTGTGTATTAAAAAGAACTCTTATCTAATCGTCTGATGGTTTTGCTTCACTGGTGTATGCATGTTTATAAAAGATATAAAACAAACATGTGACTGACTTATCAATGTATTTTGTTGAACATTTAAAGACAATGTGAGGAATGCATACCGAATCTTGACATGAACCCCAAAGAGATTGGTTTAAAACAAATCCTTAAATTACGAATGTAGAGTGTACGAAACAATTATGCTAAACGTTTTAAAAACAGAGGTGAACAAATAAAATCAAATTTATTTATGAAAGCTCGATTGAATTGCAACTGGTACGCATTGTCCAGAATAAGATTTCATTTCTAATACAAAAGAACTTCAATTATGTGTTACATTGTATAAACTCGTTTCCTGTCTTTTGATTCATTTATGATGCCTCTAACACAACAAAAGCGTTTGATCCTCCATCTAATATCTAATCCCCACAGAGTTTCCATTGTCATTTCAAATGTCAAATGGCTCGTTAGTTATTTTAACTTCAATTATCAATGTCCATGTCTGTTTGATTTATCATGCCCCATTTCATATAATGTTTGGATCAAGATTGCAGTGAATACCTTAAAACTATTTCATCAGAAGATAGTGATTATGTTCACCCAGTATGAACATCTCTTGCAATTATCCCGATAATGATGCTTTTTTTTTTTACATTTTGATGTAATCACTTCAAAAGAACATTTGTATAACAGATTCTAATGGTAAAAACAAATCTTTCAGGCCATGGTTATGAAGAGTGAATGTCATATGGAGCGGTTTTTTGTAAATAATTTATCTCAATTCTTTTCAATGACTAAATTGAATTAACAATGACAGCATTACTGTAATCTTTGATACTTGGAGGAAAGTGACTGATATTTATATGTGGAATATAACATGTAACAACTTTCACGGAAATGTGATCGTTTAAAACAAAATTTATGAATTGGACAGTGCCTCATGATGTTTCATAATCATGTATTTACCATTTGATGTAAGTATATGTTATTCACTAAAATAATTATTGATAGGCAAATACGCTGAGAGCTGAAAGCAGTACAACTTGCAAAGGTGAATAAAAAATGAGCATTTATTGAAACAGTCCCATGACAAATAACAAGGCTAATGTCCAATTAAAAGATTATCAATCAGTCTGATTAAAAGAGACCATTCTTCGCAAAACCGTCTAATTACAGCCCAATGTTTGCATATTCTAATGCAATTCATTTGGCCAATCACAAACCTCCAACAGAAGCTTTTGGTGCGAAAATCGAGGGGAAGATAACTCAAAACAACTATCCCTTCGTCTGTTTAGAATGCTTTCAAAACGGCGACCATTTAATAACTATGATGTGATTGGTCAGCTATTTGACTGGGCATTGTCTGCAATAAACTGGTACGCATTATACGACTATAGGTGGTGCCCTCAGATCTTGTGGCCAGAAATCTATAGAATCAGTTCATATCCCGATTCCCTATATGAACTATTTTGCAGATTTAATGCCTCGGAACAGGGTCGATTTTAATCAGACCAGATGATCAATCAGCATGTATTGCACGATAAGGTTTCATAACATAAGTTTTCTTCAATTATATGTCAAATCTACAAGAAACGTTGATGAAGAGATAAACAGACTGTAAGATGGATAAATTGTTAAGCTCGGGTTGTTCACGATTTCCATAGAACAAATCAGGCTATAACCCTTTTTAAAATATATATAGGCATATGCTTGTGAAGAAACCGAGTGAAGACATTGAGTCTGTTAAAACGTCATGAAGCATAATAATAACCTCACGATTCATTGTATCGATACAATGCATAAAGATGTACATGTACATGTACATTGAATCGAATTTTTTGTCTAAACTTATTTTTCTTAAACAATCGAAATGTTTCTTCCTGCAAAAAGAAATACGACACTGGACTCCATAAATGTCTTCATGTGATTTTCTGCAGTGGATGTAAATAATATATATCGGGAAGACAGAATTGAAATTAGAAAGGAGAATGAACCTTCATCATTACACATTTAACAAAAACAGAATCACTCAATTATGTAACGTGCGAATGTACATTAATGTAGGGAAAACAATACAGTAAATATGCATGCTTCTCACGAGGGTAATAAGTCTCATGTACCATCTTTGTATCAGTGTCTCCCAAGCCTTCAGGCGAGGGATGACACCGCTACAAAGATAGTACATGAGACCGTATTACCCGGGGGAGAAGGATACAATGTATTAATCTTTCTGTGATGTCAATAACATTAATATTATTATAGTTTTTGCGTTTTGACTGCCTATGACTTATCAGCCGATATCGTTGAATGACCTTAAGCCTAAATGTAAACAAAATGTCGTCAACGTCTCAACGGAAATGTTAAAAGTCGTATAATGTATTACTACAAGCTTTTAACTGCCTTAAAACGAGTTAATGTTAGATTAATTGGGTGTGCAAACAATTCAAAATTATATTTGTTTCCAAACTAAGCAGCAAATAAGTGTGTATTTATTAGACAGCTGATCGAACTGTTCAAAACTCTGTACATCGCGTGTGTCATTTTATTACTTCATCTGACCATAATTCGACACCTACTTTTAGCTAGGAGCTGTTACTATGGCAGTGGGGTACATGAAATATTTGAATACAGTGAGTCTTAAGGGCTACACAAGGTAAAACGTAACAACCGTTAGCCAATCAAAAACGAGTATAACACTTTCCATCTCTTTTGGTCAGGTGTATTAGACTTAGTAAGATAAATATATAAACCTTCCATATTCTGTTATTTAAACCCGAGAGCACAGAATAAATGGAGTCTTCTTAAATGTAAAAAAATATTGACCAGTCTACTTCAGGTCATCTTTTTTATTGTATTTCATACCAAATGCCAAAATGTAAAATATCAGTGAAAAAAAATAAAAAATCAGGGTCTTTAATATTAGTTTAAATCCATCGTTAAAATTATGATATATAATACATAAGTTTTTTTGGCCTAGTCCTTGAGAACATTAATTTGAATAAATCGTTTTTAATGAATATTTATTTCATACAGCAACACGGAGACTAATTTCATAATTTTGATTTGGTATATTCATGGACCACATGTTTAAGACTGAAGACGATATCACCATCACCCATTATATTAAATACGTTCAAAATAACGACTGCTGTATAACTGCTATCATTTGATGTCAGCTCACTTCGTGCTGAGGATTTATGTTCACAATTAAGACAACATGACACATAAGTATGTTCCTACTTCACATTTTGCAGTGTTTGAGATCGAGATGAACAACAGACCTTTGGCGCCGTAATCTCATTAGTCCGTTTTGAAACGGACATGATATTTGAGAATTCAAATACCATTTCAAATAAAATGTTCATATGTGTAAATGTCAAGGAAACATTTTTATTTATATCTATATATTATATATCTCTATATATCTATATGTTCATCAACACAGGGAAAATAGCTCTACATTGCACCATTTAACACCATGTTCTCTTGCAAGAAAAAATTCATATTAAACATCTATCTAATGTACATTTATGTAGTTATCATTATAAGCACTTTAAATCTCCCGGACTTCAATGCAATTGTTGTCCGATTGAAAATACATAACAATGAAAGCAACATCCCCGTTTGCTAGTCTATATGAATTCCCTTGTTTCAATTAAATGAGATCATGATTTGTTTTTATTTTTGAAGTTACCTAATGTCTATTTAAGTTTGGTTACTGCTTAAAGCAAACCCCATATCCACTACGTTGATAAGAACAAGCTTCTTGAGGCATCTTATATATTTCTTTACTTGATATCCTCACGGAACAAGACGACGAAGATATTTATCTTCCGAATCAAAGACACATAGTTCAATAATATTAATATTGTCAATAAGAATAATGACTTAATGACGTCTTTGTGCTTGTGTTTTAAAAAGAACTCTTATCTAATCGTCTGATGGTTTTGCTGCACTACTGTATGCATGTTTATAAAATATATAAAACAAACATGTGACTTACTTATAAATGTATTTTGTTGAAAATTTAAAGAAAATGTAAGGCAGCCCGCAGTCGATTCCTGATAGTGGATGGTGACACACGACCACTGAACAAGTGTCTGGTCGTGGACGCAGCCGTCTCGAATCAATTACGTAGATGCGTAGCCTGATTTGTCCATCCTCTCAGCGTTACGTCACACGCGGACGTCCTGGCCTCGGACGATTTGTATGTCGGCTGCATTGAAATGCACTCGCAACTTCTGCAAAGGATTGTCCGGCGTGCAGCCTACCCATTGCACGCTCACGTTCTGTATTCGTGAGGTCTGGTATTTAGTCAATAATGTTTTTTCCGTTAATTTTAATGTGTTTTCCTGTTACACAGTACACGTGCGGTTTGATTTGAGGGCATACGCATTACCTGTGTTGATCACGTGACCCTGTGCACGTGAATATCATGTTTTACGTCCTTGACGTGTAATACATTAATTTACGCGTTGCCCCCCGCCCCGTCCATGCAGCATCATCGGGTACACCTCTATCATACATTATATAACAAAATATTCGACTGATTTCTTTCCCGAAAAAATTACGATAAAATATATGAGTGTCAGGTTTCTAGTTACGCTCAGTATACTACAAGTTTTTAAATGCCTTAAAACGAGTAAATGTTAGATTAATTGAGTGTGCAAGCAATTCAAAATTATATTTGTTTCCAAACTAAGCAGCAAATATGGCAAAATAATGTGTAATTAAAAACAGCTGATCGAACTGTTCAAAACTCTGTACATCGCGTGTGTCATTTTATAACTTCATCTGACCATAATTCGACACCTACTCTTAGCTAGGAGCTGTTACTATGGCAGCAGGGAACATGAAATATTTGTCAAATCTGACATATCTTTAAAATTATCCCATTGGACAAAAAGTGACATAATCAAATGGAAAATTGTAAATTACATGAAAACAAACCTCTGTACTAAATAAGTTAATGGTTTAAACATATTCCTTTCACAAAGAAGTGGATTGGTAACAAGCTGCTATAGCCTATCTGAATACAGCTCCAGAATATAAAATGGAAAACATATGTCATGAGGAAGTTACAATACATAATACAAGTTTAGTTAATAGAAACATACACTACAGAAATTCATTTTGTAATTGAGATAAACGACAATGCTCTTTCCCTTTAGCTAAAACATCTGTTTTTGGTTTATGATATTGTACTTTAGTTCATACACATTTTTTTTAAAACAATAATAATAATAGCAATGCAATCAAGTTACATAGGTGCCTTTGGTTGTCCAATCGCCACCAAAGAGACTATATCTTTCGGGAACAATATTTATAGTGATTAAGTTGGTCACTTGCAATATTGCCATTTGTCCTTTGCCAAACGTGGCAGCCATTGACTTGTGGGTTGCTACATTCTGTTTTGTCTGGTTTATTCACAGCGAGTTACGCGCTCGTACTTTATATATCATATAAAACACATGAGAGTCATTAGAATGATGTGCAAATCCTTTCCATTTGGTGACTTACAAGCATAAGTTATACCTCTTACTACAGATTTGACTGTCATATTTCATGATATTATTTTCCTATCATTCATGAACATTGTCACTGCTGTATCTTTTGAAGTGTTTTAGTAATCACAAGAGGCAACTAATCAGATTATATTTCTCGCAGAAGTACCCTAGCTTGATTTATCATATTTCCATGCATCAATTCATCTAAACATTATCGATTCCATATAAGATTGTAGAGTTTTTGTTTTTCGCATCTCTGTGTTGCTTTATAATAAACTATTTTGAGATGATGGAGCTTAAGTTGTAGCTATATCGTTAACATCTGTATCGAAGCCATTTCAACGTTTGTGGATCAGCAAGCTTTTCTTTTACTTATACTGTGCACTTCAGTAACCCTACCGATGTTATAAGCATAAAGGCGCTGTAGCAAGATTTTCTTAATGCAAGAAGGTGCTCTCACAAAACAATTATATCCCTGAATCAATAAAAAAAAAGTTCTAAAACGAATGTTCATGGTTCAGTCCAGTCCAAATCCCTTCGAGCAGTCAATTTAAGATATTCACATTCAAATGGCTGCCCGGTGATAGTTCATACCAAAACAATCAAAGTTAAGTTGTAAATATGGTATAATGATGGAACGGTAAATCATTGTGCTGTCTGTAATCTTAAAATCACATGAGATCTACTAATCTACCTCTCACACTGAGGAGTTCCAAAGCATTGTCGCTTTATACGTTGCACACTTTTCTTCGAATAGTCATAAGCGCTTACTATAGGCTTACAAGTATCTGGTCACTTAATGAGATGTTATATCTTCAAACGTGTTCACTTAAGGATTTGTTTTACATGTTTTGTGCAGCTATCGAAGTGTGAAAGCAATTATAGGTCCCCTCGAAAAATACCCCCAAAATACCTATGTTTAACCCCACAAGATATGTTGTACCTGAAGAACTATCTTTTAGCAGACACATTGTATTGAGTATGTAAGCTAATCTTTGCCATTGATCACACATCTACTGTCTGTCCACCTTCAGATGGAAACAGCCGACATGATCCCATTTGATTCAATACAACAGCTATGTTTTTGTCATTTGTGCTTTGGACTGAGCTTCATGCACTCGGTGTTATTTACGTAACAACATATTATACGTGCATTGTCCAGCTTTATTGTTAAATACCTTGTCAGACATCATTAACTTAATAATGACAATCCCAGCCAATGTTTCATGTTCTAGCTACTAACTGATTTATATCACAGTTTATCATTAGTTTCAACAGTTATATATTGTTATCTTAAACACAAATGAAGCGCGGAAATGTTAGCTAGACTTAAAGAATTCCAGTCCTACATTTCGGCCCTATTAGAGATCTTTCTACCTTGACTTCTCAGTTTAGCACATTGACGTCCCAGTTTAATTTTTATATTGGCTGCATAAGAGTAACTATTAGACACCAGTAAAAATATCGGCTTTACCCCGTCACGAAATGAGAGATACGTGATATCGCGCTGAAAAAAAAAAGAATTATGTTTATTATATGCTTCTGTGGTCGGAAATAGGATTGTTGCCCTGTCACCAGGCACCGGCGATGACATCGCATTGATTGTAAACGTGATGTCATACCACTGTACACATGACGTCATCCGCTCTGTGAGATTTCACTGTGTTGAGAAAGTGATATCAAACTGCAGTGAAGAGAACACATTTTCTCAAACTGAGAAAACTCAGTTTCACATCGCTTAGCATATAATACATTGGGGCTTCAGTCCTCACGTGGAATACCATGGAAATATGAGCTATGGAACTAAATATAGCAAAAGAAAAACAATGTTTATGGTGTTTATTTCATTCTTATTGTGAGCTTGTAAGATATTCTTGAAAAGCTTGACGGGTTTGGAGAATGTCATTTACTGACTAGGCATTTCTGATAAAAGATTCAGTGGAAGTTAAATTCAGTACTCCTCTGAACGACGTAACGAGGCACAGCTCCCAAGCCATGAATGTATTAGTCATGATGAATGAAAAGGTAAGCTGTTGCTGGTAGGTGTCTGACTCTGTGGGTGTCGTTTAATATTCTATATACCTAACGTCTATTATTTTGAAAATTATAGTTAAAACGTTAAATGTTCAATTTCAATATTAAAACATGAAAACATCAACATCAACATGTTAGTTGCTGATTACTGAATGATCAGGTGTAATCAGAAAACATGAACGACATTATGTACAAATTCAACTCGCCAATACTTTTCAGGCCATGTATTTTCATTCCCTTAAAAAGATGCGAGTTATCGGTTTCATTCCTCCAACAGCATTATTTTAAACTAATTTGATATTTATTAAGTGCATTTAATTCATTCAAACTCTAGAGAGTAACATTTCATTGTTATCGTTTTATGAAAATTATAACTTTGTTTTTAAATCCCCTCAACCACCCAGAGCAAATGATGTTTTAGGTTACTGGAAGTTCATAAAGATACATAATGTAATTTGTAATCAAGATTCCATAAAAGTGTAACACACAAAATCAGTAAAAGTAGTAATTCCAAACCACAAACCACACTTGCTAGAGATACATATGTGAAATCGATTTAACGAGTCTGATAACATAGTCAGAATGATTCCATTCTTGTTTAAGTAGCCTTCAGCAAGCATTAAATGACTTCATGTTTGTGAAAGGATCATTGATTTCAGATGGTCACTATTTGGCCCTGAGAAATCATTAAGTTGCATGAAAAGGCATGCTGACAACTCAAGTGTACTCTATGTCCCCTATCTGACTATCTCACGGTTCTGTTCGTTCAGGATTGCAATAACACTTTTCATTTGAGAAAGATTTGTTTGCGTCTGTCAAGTCTTGGGGTAAGAACTCACAGAAACCGTTAGATTGAAAACTTTATATTTTAAAGAAAAGTTTATTTTATGTCAAATACTTTCCAGCTTTTGTGTCTAAAATGAATGTTTTATGACATTTGAATATTGATCTTAATTGATTTGATCTTTCGATTTGCTGTTTTCGGGTTTATAAATACGTATTTGTACTGTGTATGTGACAATTGTAACCTGATGTTTTAAATTTGTGACATTTCAACAATTTTGGAGAGTATCAACCAATAGAAAATGTTCATAATGTTAACCTTTTGAAAAAGATAAAGGCTTCTGCGTAAACTTTTACAAATATAAATATATGGTAAAGTGAAATATTTCGTAGTTTAAAACAGTGTTTACAGTACAAATGTAGTGTAAAATGCTGATTTGTCAGAAACAACAGTATCTATAAGTATTTTTTAAAACAAGCTAATGAAGAATCTATTCCCTTGAATCATATTGACACAATTTGGTGATGTTATAACATTTCCAGACTGATTACGGATTTAAAACTATCAAATTGAAATAAAGGTTCTATAAAACTGCCTGTTTTCTCTTTTGTCAGTTTGTAAATATTGATATTCCTATTTCAAAAGAATATGTAACCCATTCTCAGTGACTTTGAATTGGACTTTTAGCGAAACATATCATCTTCAATTTGAGAAAGAGATATCAATCACATTTAATTATTTTTCCTCTGACAATTGTAACTGATCGTTTGATGTATATTGTTTGGTTAGGCACTTCATTCATTTTATAACCAGAACAACCTATGCCAACAGGATGTGATCACGTTGGTGTTTGCTTATAATTCATAATGTTTATCGTGACAAGATCAAGGAACTGTTTGCAGTCTCCAGCCTAGTTATTCTTAGAGACCGTTTCTGTTAAACATTAAGGCACTCTAGCCAAACACTGGAATTTAGTTGACCACGTTTTTAAATTATTAGCGATTTACCTATTACAAGCATTATCGGTTTCACCTTTTGTTAACCGCATTGTATTATTCAGGGGCTTATGTCTCACAAGGTTAACATAAAATCTAATTCTTCAGCATTTACCTCAGAGACGAAGAATACAAAGTGTGTATATATTATATATTAGCCCTAGGACTTTTGGACACACCTTTTTTAAAAGGGCTTCAATACCTTACGTTTTTTTTTTGAAGATTTGATCTCTTTAATTTGGCAAATTTGTTTTATTTTGCGGGATACCTTGCATTATGTATTTACCCTATTTATAGCAACATCATTTAACCTCAATCAAGTTTCTGTCTACCTCCTACACTGAAGCTTAAATCTGGAACCTCATGATTCGTCTATACGATTGATTATGACTATACTCTACAGCTAAGATTATGTGAGTAACTCGGCAACAGAGTCATGTCTGTCCTGTCGAATATTTGTGTTAAGTGCCTTGACATTTATTTTGTTGTAAAGATGGTGGGCTAATGGAATGACAAAAACAATAATGATAATATCTGCTAAGTGGAATTTCTACTGAATAATGTTTTGAATCAATTAAATAACTGTTATTATGTACATTAATTTCATTTTGTTTTCAAATAACCTTTTAATTGAACATTTCATAAAATATACAATTACTTTAGTGTTATTCAGGTTATTATCTATAAGAATTTATATGATTATATTTACACAGTTTTCTCAAAAGTGTTTGGTAATTAGTAATATGTACTAAAAATAGTAATAAACTACTCCTTTTTAAAATCTGTTTTTCCTTCCGCCTGCTATTTTTGAGAGCTCTATGTATTTGTTAAGCAACTGATTCTCCCGGCACAGTTTACTTGTCGAAAAGCTACGTCATATGTATTTATGTATAAAATGACATGAATTAAATCAAATAACTATTACACTTTAAATTTCTTACAGGTGCTTTTTCAAATCACTTCTTTTTCTGTAAATTTGAAATCAAGTCCTTGCTGTTTGCAAGTACCATAGGCCATATTATAACTATGACATAGACTTGGTCAATTTACTAAGTTCTGCACTCCGATGTCCCGTGGTTCTCTTAAGCAGCCAATGAAATTGCCGCCAGGCGTTACTGCATATGAGCAACATATCAACATGTATGTCATTACTTATTTTCAACACATATGGATAATAATAAAAACGAGATATGTCCTCATCACATCCAAGATCCTGCAGATGATGTTTTATGTTGGAAATATGGTATAGTAAAGATTATTTAACAAAAGATTTCCGTTTAAAATAGTACATTATAAAAAATATCGTTAAAACGGCAGTTTGAGATATACATAAGCTAAATGTATGTAATGTGTTACATATTATCCAATATAGCATATGTTTATTTCATACAAATGCTACTTGCTACTCATCTGAATCCTGATTGAAAGACGCACATACTTTCATTTCCACTCTATATTGCAAGCCCGGGGATAGAGATAGGAAATAAGCATGCTCTAATGTTTACAAGCCAGACATAGAGTAGACTTGAATTGTCAGAAGTAATTTAATGCAACCTAATGATTTCTCAAGGCAAACTGAGTCCAAACTGGAAATCAATTTATCCTTTCACTGACTGGGGACGTTTTCGTATGACCATTGATGTTACATGAACAAAGCAATATCATGGGAGTATAGTACTTTTTAAAAGGCACTTCTTAAAAAAAAAAAGTTAAATTTGTTTTCTATTGGTATCTTTTATCAAATATGAAACTAACGAGTCATGCAATAGTATGATATTTCCAATCAAACAATCATTATAATGTCTTTGAATTTCACTATAAATAAACATATACTGCGTCAAAATAAAAAGCTGATGAAACTTACGAAATTAAAACTTCCTTTTTTAAAATTGATCATCTTATTATGTATGTCCAGCAATTTTAGCAGTAAGTACAACAGTTACACAAGTAAATATTCATTAAAATTGGTCATACCTGGAGAATATGTACATTACAATTTAGAAATACATTTCTAGTGTCTTGCCACTATCATATATCACGTCCATATTACTCTGATTCCCGAAGAAAAACACAGGCGGTTCCGTTTTGTCCCCAGGGAATCTCGACAAAGTGTCCATTTATATCAGTAGTTGATGTTGTGATCACCTTGGCTACTTCCATGACCTTTGATTTGGATAATCTGCAATATTGTCGCTTTTGTATGTACCATTTTGTTCAATACGTAGGGTATTAGTTCTTGTTCGAGTGAAGGTTTCGACTTTTTCCTGAATGAAACATGAGTCCATATATTAAGATTTATTCTTGTGATCTGTTTTTTTAAAGCCTTTTTAAAAATAATAGATTTCGTCCAACTGCATAAGCTCAGATAGAAGCATGATTACCAATACAAATTGAAGTTGAAGCATAAAGTCAAGAGAGAACGGACGCACGGACCGCTGGATTGGCTGCCCTTATACAATGTCTTCTGTTCAGGGATAATTATACAACTCGGATAACTGGAAGGCCGAAAGCCTTTCAACGTGATCCTAATGTCATAACTAGCTCACTTGATCAGTAATTTAAGCTATATATTTTTATGGTCGACTTATTACATACAAAATAATCAACTTATATTATTTTTCATTAGTTTAATAACACGGTTAATAAGACTGCCATTACATTTTAAAATATGTCATGAGGCAAATTCTCTCCCATGATGCTTTAGCTGGGGACTTGGCTGTAAATATCTGTGATCTGTTCAAGAAAAATGAGATAAATGATCAGAAAACCGATCGCACCTTATTTTCTTAGGTTATGCTGATGTTTGTCAAATAGATTAAGTGTCTGCGGAAGCGATTGTTATCTCAGATCTACATCTAGCTGCGATCTAGCTGCGATCTAGCTAGCGTTATAAGTATCATTATTATTATTATTTAATTGCTGCACAAACTACTTTCACTGTGGTATAAATGCATATCGTTTAACCATTGACAGTAGCGATAACAATCTACATTCTATCTATATATTCTATTTCGTTGAAAATAATAATTTTCTTCAGACAAAAATGGGAGTTCTTTATGAAATTTATATACATATATACACGTATAAACTTGTAACTATGAGGATGTTTGTTATATTATATTATCTCTCACAAGCCATAAGTCCTGAAGATTACGTCTCATTAAATACAACTTATGTGGAATCACATCTCAGTGGAATGGATCTGCTATCCTTGTCAGAACTCGATCGGCATCAGCATCGGCATCGGCATTCACAATATAACTGGTCTTAAGTATGATCATTGATTTCAGTCGGGTCACTATGTATTCTTTGGAAATCATCAAGTTACATGAAAAGACATTCTAACTGCTCACGTGTTCTCTATGTCAATATGGCTGACTGGTAAATATCTGTAATTATATCTTTCTGTTTTCTTTTGTTCAAGTTTGCAATACCATTTTCAGTTGAGTAAGCATTTTTAAGTCTGCCAAGTCAAGAAAACACTAAGCGTCTATTAGATTTGTGATAAAGAAATATTGGAAAAAGTTTTTGCAACTCAAATACGCTTCAGATTTAGTTTCTGACATGCAGTATATATGAGATAATAAATGGGAAAAAGTTGCCATGTGACCGAATAATTGTATATATTTTTTTAGATTGGTTATCTATTTATAATACATTTTGTTATATTTTTCTGTCATGTAATCAGAATGCTAAATTTGTGAAAGCATACATTTGTTGCATTTATTGACTGTATGTGTAAAGCGTCATGGTGCTTATTTAAAAAAAAAACTAAACCAACCTTTTTATATGGTAATCCTTGTTGAAATTGGAACATCTGAGTATTGTTATCTCTTAAGTAAATGGACGTGCCAATTTCAAATGTTGTCAAATTGTTTGATCTAAGGAATAAAACCAATCGCACGCATGTATTCAATGATAAAACGTGATACTGTTCTTCCTTACATCCAGATTAAAGACTTGGAATAAATACAATTTACATATTTACATACATATTTACTACAGGTTTCAACAAATTTAAGTTGAGCTGAGGTGTCTTGAAGTTTAGTGTCACTGTACTTTTACGTATATTAAAGCAGAAGTCTGCAAAACAATGGTTATGAAACCTGTGGTGTTGGATGAAACTAACAAATCATGCGTGTATTACGGTAATGAATTTAACATAGAATTGCACTTCAACCCATTAAGTAGTAACACTGTTCTCAGACGATGATACAGTTGCCGATTCAAGGGGGATATTCAAACCCTTGGCCACTTCATCGGAAGTCAAACGTGCAAACCATTGCAATAACCTGCGATCTTTCATTTTTAAGAGTATAACAAACTTGAAACAACGACATAACAACCAAATCAGCAAAAGCTTCTAGATCGTTGGGATCGGTCTCCTGACACTTTAAGCTTGTTTGTGTCTGTTATGTAGTTAAGTATAGTGTAGCATTATAGACCAAGTGATTGCATTTCATCTTCAGAGTTGTATTACTACTTCAGTAAGCAGTATTTGCGAATATCTGTGGCAGTGATTGTAGATACAGTTCATCAATGATGGCATTTTGGTTAATTATTTTCCAAAAGTTATCATTGCATCCTCATACACCTTTCGTTTTTCAGGCAATTATCTGTACATTGATGAATTATTAAAAAAAACACCATACATACAATTATATATAAGCTTCATGAGCAACTTTTATTTTTACTTTCGATATATCATTATTCTAACTTGGGAAAATTTTGCAATCTCTACTGTAAATGGTTAACTGATGTGTGTGTCTGATATGTGTGCAGCTTGATCTAAGATAACTGTCACTGTCGCAGACACTTAATCTATTAGACAAATATCAGTAAATCTAAGGAAGTCAGATGGGATCACAACCCTGTTTGCTTATCATTTATTTCATTTATCTATAACAGATCAAAGATGACATGTTTACAGCCGGCAAGTTCCCAGCTTAGGCATTATGGGAGAGTATTTTAGTTATGTAATGATAACCTTATTAACCGTATTGATAGTTTTGAATATAATAAGGTGATCATCATAAAGCTTTATTATTTATCAATTGAGCAAGCTATGACATAAGGATAAAGTTTATAGGCTCTTTTCGGCATTGCTCACTTATCTGAGATATAAAACACCCATAAGTACATGAACCGGAGATATGTATGAGGGCAGCAAGTCCAGCGATCCATGTGTCCGTTCACTGTTTAATTTTATGCTTCAACTTCAGTTCCTTTTGGTAATCATGATTCTATCTGCTCTTATACAAAGGTGGAAGAAATCTTTTATTTATCATATTTCTTTAAAAAAAACAGATCACAAGTATTACTTTTAATATATGGGTATGATTCACTTTTAAAAAAGTCAAGGCGTCAGTTGAACAACAATTGATGCCCTTGGACAAATTGTTAAATACGACTCCGGTAATATCGGAGATTATCCCAAATCAAAGGTTATGGAAGTAGGTGATCACAACTTCAATTACTGATATAAATGGACACTTTGTCGGTAATCCCTGGGGACAGAACGGAACCGCCTGTGTTTTTTCTTTGGCCATCAAAGTAATATGGACGTTATTTATGGTAGTGGCAAGATACTAGAAATATCTTTCTAAAAATGAATGTACATGTTCTCCAGATCAATTTCAAAGAAGATCTATTTGTCAATTGTAGCACTAACTGTTAAACCTGTTCAAAATACACAGCCTGAAAACAGAAATCCATCATATTTTGTCATAGGTTTAAAAAAACAAATTTTGTATTTACGTTTCTGGCTTTGATCAAATGATGATTATATGATAATTTTAATTAATTGTAGTTTTCATTTTCATTTTGTTTCTTTTTATAGACAATATATGTTTTTTACAGTGTAATATAAGATAAAATTAAATTGAAGATATCAAATTGATTTCTCTGTATTTTTTTGTTTCTTCTTTGTCATACTTTAAATACAATACCACATTATGACTTGGTAGTTTCATATTTGATAAAAAGATACCTAAAAAGCTTTAACCCTTTTGTCTTAGAATTACTTGTCAAAAGTTCAAATATACCTCGCATATCCTTTGCTCATAAGCGTGTCGCGATATCCTTTTTTCAGTTTAATGTCAATAGTCAAACTCAAATGTCTTACACGCAAGTCAGTGAAAGGTTTTCCAGTTTCCTCAGTAGTTTGCCTTGAGAAATCATTAAGTCGCTTAAAAGACCTTCTGACAATTCAAGTGTACTCTATGTCGAAGTATCTGGTGAGTAAACATTAGAGAATATTTATTTCCTCTCCCTATCCCCGGGGTTTCAATACCGAGTGAAAATGATTTGCAATAAGCAAAATGTGGTAATGTTATAAAAAGGGACTATTTGAATGAAATCCATACTACTAATAACGAAACACTTTTGTGAAGACTGTGTAAATATCAATATATAAATTCCTCCAAACAAAAAGAATGAAGTTATTTAACATTAAGCTGATGTATTTGAATATTTTACAAGCTATCAATCAAAAGGTTATTTGAAAACAAACTGAAATACTGTACATTATAATATTTCTTTAATGAATGAACTTATTCGGTAGAAATGTTAGTGAGCTGATATCATTTTTGTTTGTCATCCTATTAGGCCACCATTTTTACGCCAAAATAAATGTGAAGGCACTTAACACAAATACTCAACAGGGCAGACATGACTCTGTTGCCGAGTTACTATCCCAATGTGAAGTGTTAAATATAGTCTAAAGAGTTGTATAGAGGAATCGGCAGGATCCAGATGCCAGTTTCATTGCATATATATCAGTACTCAGCTTGTTTCTTTTTCAAAAGGTTAACATAATGAAAATATTCAGAGTGTTGCTAAAGTTTTATAAATAAGACAAATGGGCGTTGATACTGTCATGAAACTTTTAAAATGTCACAAATTTAAAAATTCAGGTAACATTAGCCACCAGTAAAAATAGGTTTTTATCAAAACAGATCGAAACATCAAAACAAAGTAAGATTAATATTTAAATGTCAATTAAGATGAAATAGTTTGTCATAAAACATTGATATGAGACACTAAGGTTGTAAAGTATTTGACTTATATATATATATAAACTTTTCTTTCAAATATATAGTTTTCTATCTAAATTGTTCTGTGATTTCTTATTACAAGAATTGACATACGTAAACAAATCGTTCTCAAATGAAAAATGTTATTGTTATCCTGACCGAATAGAAAATGGAAATAGTCAGACACTTGGACAAAGAGTGCACTTGAACTGTCAGCATGCCGTTTCATGCAGAGTCTGAAATCAATGACCCTTTCACCTGAAGTCATTTTGTGGTTCCCGAGGCGGATTTAAACCAGAGAGAGTGGTTTGTGGTTGATAATTACTGATTTTATTTGTATAACCTGGGTTGGAAACATTGCCAATTGCAGATTACATTGTGTATGTTATGAACTTATGGCAACAGAAAAAAATCGAATGCTTTGAGTGCTTTAAGGGATATATCAACACAATTATAATTTGTATGAAAGGAATAAAATTGAACTCTCTATATTTTGGTTATTTTGGAACTGACCGTGTACTTCAATCATTTGAATAGCTTGTTAAAAATATATGTGTAAAAGCAATGTTTCTTGTGCTTCAATATTGAAACCGGGGGCGGTTGAGTACTGTTCTACATACAGTAAGGTTTCGGTGCAAAGCTACACTGAATTTCAGTGCAGTACCACACATTGTTCACTAGTTCCAGCCGTTGCACCGCATTCATAGCCACATGGCCTTGCGGGCTTTCTCCCTACAATAATACTAGCAGTTGTTATTTAAAAGTGAAATACTCTTGAAAGCGGTGCTAAACCCTAATTCACCCGCACCCTTACCTCACTATTGAAACCTTATGAACATTTTTTTTTTCAGTAACACAATCTCCTTCTATCGTTGTAATTTTTTAAGTCTACATATTTATGTTGATTATCTAAAATTCGCTAAATTGAACTTCAGTTATATAAGGTGATTGCACTCCAGTCTAAAATTTACTGTTCTTTGGATTCTACAGCTCCTACAAAAGGATACATTAGTTCGGAGCAGTAGTTTAGTAAATTCATACCATTGAAATCTACAAAGGTTTAAAGGGGCAGAAGCATGTTTTTTGCAAAAAATCTCTATTTATGATAATTCTTTTAAATTTACAATAGAAGGTCTTACATCTTACTACACAAACCAATTATCCGTAGTGGTAATAACGGTGTTGCGTATAAAGGAAAACTTGCATGGCGGCCATTTTATTGTGAACACATTTTATTATTTCGAATGACAAAAAATATATCCATGGCTTTACTGAGCCATGCACATTCATTTTTAACTTGATTTTCCGAAGAGAGAAGGGTATTTTACTATTGGTGAAATTATTTTCAAATACATTTCATCGACTTATTTCAGCCAAAAAACGTGCTACTGCCCCTTTAAAATGTTTCAATCAATGTAAATCACGAATCCTTAAACAGATACATTTCTGTACATTTCGAATTGTCAGAAAAGTTTGTATAACGTGTAATTATATATATATAACTTGTAATTTGCTTACATTGAACAGTTATGGCAGACCGCACCAACTTGGGCTGCTTTCAATATGAAAAGAAACATAATGTTTTCTTCAAAAATATAATCACTGCAATTAGTTTAAGCTTAATAACAACGCCATGGTTAGCTCAGTGCAGAGTTAAAGTAAAATTGTCCATGTACACAGGTTGACACAGCTTTCATGTACACGTTAATGGCGTTGTTATTACTTAGCCTCGCAAAATACTTGATAATGCAACGCACCGAGTCGGAAAACAAAGCTCAACAGTTTTAGATGAAATCCACAATATTTAGATGAATCGACGCATGACAACCTGATAAGTCATTCAAGGGTATTTCTGAGAGAACATAATCTGATTAATTACTTTAGATGATTACCAAAACCGTCCAAAAAATACAAAAGCGAAAATGTTGATGAATTATTCTAAAATAATATAATGTAAAATCACAATCAGATCTGTGGTGAGAGGTGCAACTTGTGCTTGTCAAATTATCACCATGAAGCTGATAAATCAATTATCACCAAATGAAAAGGCTTCCCACATCATTCTAATGAGTGGTGTCTCATATATTGCAAAAAGTGGCTGATGATAAACCCGATAAAACAAACCCGAATACAGCAAAGTCTACTTAGCCAACAGGTGAAAGACTGAATTATTGAATGTTAAGTTTAAGCTTAATAACATCGATATAGTTACGGAAATGGACAGTTGAGGTAAAATAAAGTCTTGCATATATATAAACAAACGTTGACATGGCTTCGATATAGAACAAATATAACTCAATCATTTTAGATGAAAGCGATAATGCGCAGATGAATTGATGCATGCAAGCATGATAAATCAAGAAAGGTTCTTCTGAGAGAAACATAATCTGATTAATTGCTTCAGATGATTACCAAAAGATACAGCAGCGAAAAAGTCGATGAATGATTGGAAACTAATACAATGTTATATGGCAATCAGATCTGAAGTAAGAGGTGCATCTAATATGCTTGTCAACTTATTGCCATGAGCTGAGAAAGTAATAAAGAATGGAAAGGCTTGATACATCACCCTAATAAGTGAGTTCTCATATATATATATATATATATATATATATATATATATATATATATATATATATATATATAAAATAAGCGGTTCAGAATAAATCTGACAAAGCTTTGTAAAGGAAAGTCAACTTAACCCACAAGTCGAAGACAGCTTTGGTCAAAGGAGAAATAGCAAAATTACAAGTTCAGCGCTATAGACATGGTTGCCCAGAGAAATAGTAAATGCCCGCTGACGGTGATTGGGCAACTCAAAGCACTTATCTTAACTAACTTGATTACAAAATTTCTATCATTATTGATCCAATAACAAAATTAATAATTATGTATCAAAGCACAAGGTTATAAACCGACAATAAATGTTTCAGCTGAAGCAATTGAGCAGTGTCATCTATCTCAATTTCAAAATGTTTTAACATAAACACTCTGAAGTGTATGTTTCTTTTATCTACACTAGTCTAGCCACAGAGGAGTTTTCATGTTTGTAATTAATTTACTATTTTCCTTTTTTTGGATATATCACTTTGTTTCCAATGGGATAGCTATTGAAGATATTTCAGATTTGAATTATTGTTGATCTTGAACCTCGTCCATATGAGGTAACAACAATTCTATATTGTGCGATGAACCTAGAAGACATCACCACTGAGAAGAACACTGTAATTTGATATTCATATAACTAGTGTGAATAATGAACTTTATTTAAAAGCATAATTTTTTACGAAAGATAATAATTTGTTTCATTTACTTAAAAGAAAAACAGACATAAAGGCGACTTCACTACTATAAATTTAATGTGAATGGCATTAACGATGCTGAAGGAAATATGAACATAGCTCATTATTCTGGGTTTTTTCTTTCTCAAAATACATGCATCCATTTTAATAAATAACGTTTCGCTAAACCGGATTCATGGCACTTCTATGTTTAACTGGAGAAGCATCTTAATAAATGTGAAAAGACAGATTTATTCTTTATTTGCCAAGCAATCAGATTCAGTCGATTCAACTTTGTATATGAGGAAACAAGAACACATAATATTTATTGTTTTTGGCATATTGAGGTACATTAATGTACTGTGCACGTAGAGGCATTGTGAGATTCTGTTTTTGTGTAATTTCTAACGATGAAGATTCATTTTCTTTTCTAATTAAGGATTCAGCAATTTGCTGAATCCTTATTGTTATTGGCGTGTTTATTATTATTTCACAAATTTTGTCAGCAAGATTCAGCCAAAACGGCTGAAGCAAATGCAACCAAATTTACCATACAGATAGCCCTTAATGAGGAATAAAACTGCGAAGCTTTTGGGCCATATCCCGCCAGCCATTAGAGGTTCAGTTCGAATCCAAATGTCCATTTTTAACATTGGAAAATTTGTCATAATGCACTTAGAGACTTGGAACATTTTGCTAAAGATGCGCAATGACCATGCGATAAAAAAAATAAATCATTGCGAATTCGTAAGTCACGTGGTTTTGCCGCCATTTTGATTTTAGAAACATTTTACAAGTTTCCGACCCCATGCACCTTTTGCAATCTTTTCCTCTGAAGATACTAGCATCTCAGAGCTCAAACTTGCATATATGTGCAGCAAAAGGGTTGGTGATTAAACGATAGTCCAAAGCGTTAGCGAACTATTTATACTTTTTCACAATGACCTTTTAAATTATTTTTTTCTAAAGATGCGCAATAAATCTACAAGTAATAAAGTAAATCATGACGAACTTGTAGATTACGTGGTTAAGTCGGCGTTTTGATTTTCTTCACAATTCTTTGATGTTGTCATATCGGGTATAAATAGTTCTAGGGACATGCTAGAATCTTGTAACTTGTTCTAAAAGATGCGCAATAAGATTGTTAATATGTCATAATTCATTATATTTCAAATAATTTAATCATTCGTTTGCTGAATCCTTTTATCGTCGCTTGCGACTATATTTCCCATTATGTTTTCTTCATATACATTGCTTGATATCCACTGCTGAAGATCGTAAAAAGAACATTTTTGGAGTTACATAATTTAACCCAAAGAAATACTTTAAATGTGGTGTGAAAAGGAATTATTGTTTATCAAGAAAAATGAAGAGTATAATGATAAGCAGAATAAAGACAAACCTCCTTTTAAATTATATGTGCATCTATATCTATGTATTGTATCTATACAATGCATTGTGACGTAATTGTAATCTTCAAAACCCAGAATAATGAGCTATCATCATATTTCCTTCAGCATCGTTAATGCCATTCACATTACATTTATAGTAGTGAAGTCGCCTTTATGTCTGTTTTTCTTTTAAGTAATTGAAACAAATTATTATCTTTCGTAAACAAATATGCTTTTAAATAAAGTTCATTATTCACACTAGTTATATGAATATCAAATTACAGTGTTCTTCTCAGTGGTGATGTCTTCTAGGTTCATCGCACAGTATAGAATTGTTGTTACCTCATATGGACGAGGTTCAAGATCAACAATAAGTCAAATCTGAAATATCTTCAATAGCTATCCCATTGGAAACAAAGTGATTTATCCAAAAAAGGAAAATGATAAATTAATTACAAACATGAAAAATCCTCTGTGGCTAGACTAGTGTAGATAAAAGAAACATACACTTCAGAGTGTTTATGTTAAAACATTTTGAAATTGAGATAGATGACACTGCTCAATTGCTTCAGCTGAAACATCTATTGTCGGTTTATAACCTTGTGCTTTGATTCATATTATTTTGTTATTGGATCAATAATGATAGAAATATTGTAATCAAGTTAGTTAAGATAAGTGCTTTGAGTTGCCCAGTTTCTTCACAAGTTTATGAAATATACACTGTTTACGTCTTCATCAATGTTTCTTGTATATTTCATACGTGTTAAGTTCATAAACATTGTTACATAATACACTTTAATCGCTTCACCAATCTCTTCATAGGTTCTAACTATTTCGTAAATGAATTCTACACTCGTACTTTCAGGATTTGTTTTGAAAGGATTTCATTGGAAACCATCTAAAGATTTTGTTGAAGAATATAATTTTATTCTTTCAATTTCCCTTAATATTTATAAGTAAATTCGCTGCTTTACATTGTTTTAGCCTAGTGAAGCAAACCATAATTAGATGATTGGATATGAGAAGTTTTAATACACAACATTACTCGACGTCATTAAGTTATCATTCATTTTGACAATATTGATATTTTTTAGCCATGCCTTTGATTTGGAAGATAGATATCTTCATAGTCTTGTGCCGGGAGGTTTCTTGAACAGGGATATCGAATTAAAGAAATAAGATGCCTCAAGAAACGTGTTCTTATCACATTAATGGATGTGTAGGTTGCTTTAAGCAGTTACCTAACTCAGACAGACATCATGGTAAACTTCTTCAAATCAAAGTATTGTTATTGTTACGCCAGGTATTTCACTAGTTAAGTTTTGCTTGTATAAGTAACCAAATAAAGGCAGACAACAGGTTAAACCAGAAATAAAATTAATGAAACCTGATGCTTCAGGCAGACTAGCGTTTATCAGGTAGTTTGAGATGCTGATTATCATGGCGATCTATTTACAGCCAGACATCAATTGATTTAGACCCTGAGGAGTTAAAAGTGAAAAACTTGTATTAAGGATTACGTAAATGTACACTGGATATATTATCAACATGAGTATTTATGAAATGGTTTAACAATAATAACTTTGAAACATTATGAGATGCTTCATGGGCATGACTATTCAAATCCGCCTGAGACTATACATATGTATTATCTATGTGCTTGAAAATAACGGAGTTAATATTTTCGATACAAACACATATGCACGTTTGCAAAGCAACCCCCGTTTCAGCGCGCCCATATTTCGTCGTCTGTGAATCAAGTTTCCTGACTACTTTTACGAATTCCAGATGGGTAATAAAAAAAATATCACACTGTGAAACTGTGTTACATGGGTTTTACGAAACTCACTCTCACTCGGGCAATACACACATTCATATGACATACTTCCTCGTGTAATACTCTCTTTGTATTTTTATCTAAATATGTGTCTACAGTTTCCAGCAACTATCCACTATTCAACAGTTTTACATTCAAATTAAAATCGATTTCACATTAAGCCTTCAACGTTACTTACAATAATCGATCTCTTTACATTTCCTTTGCATTATGTTTCAATAATGTCATCACAAATTGTCAAATCTTGAGTTTAGAATTCAAATGAGTTTGCAAACTTTTAGTCAAATAGGTTGCATAAGAGAAAACAGTTTTCTTCAATGGCTGTGTCAAAGTGTCACAAATTAGCAAACTTTGACACTCATCATCTTACATCGTTTGGGAATCATAGGTGATACCTGCAACGCAAAACATTCTTTCATTTTCCTGTTGTTCATTTCATTTTGGTATAGTTTTCTGACATACCCTCAAATCATGACGTTTCCTGGCCCCGTTTGGTATAAGTCTCCAAATAGGGCAAGAGCTAAGGTAATAAGATATATTTATACCTAGTTACTCCTATGTAACAAGGGCCTAGGGGCTAAGCGGGACATGATATGTCATCTCAGATCGTCCAGACAACTCGAAGTATACTCAAATGTCAACTGATATGACGCATACATATTTGTTCTCGCCTTTAGGGTTATAATACTCCTTAACTGACTCTGGAAGTACTTACATAAGATTGCAACACACGTACTTACGCTGTCAGCTAAGAGTGTGTCCAATAATTCGGGAATTAAATGGTGAGATACTCTGAGTGACCCTTAGAAGGGATGATATTAACACTTGGGTCAAGGCTGTATGAAGGTATTTAATTTGATTTTGATAAGGAAAAGAGGTATTAGTTCCTAAGTTATAATGTTTTTGTGAAGTGTTTTAGACATAATTTGTGATTTGTGATTCAACATCGATTTTAAAGTTTTTCAAGAAAGATCACTTTCACTCTCCAAATGTTTTCAAAGGTATTAAATATATTTTACAACGAAACTAGAGAAAAACATAAAAACTTTTGGTAAATTCTGTCATTCGCACAAGATTAATGACGATTAAACCACCTCTAAAAATATCTTTTTCAGACAGAAGAATGACATTTAGATCAGAACAATGTAATCCAGATAATTACAAAGCGCACATAATATGGCCTACATGTGTCACATTCAAAACGTTGTATAGAAGAAAATGTTAATATATTGAATTTCATTTTCAAGAACATGTGACTAGAAATCTATAGTGTTGTGTAAGTAAAACTAGTGGAATTTATCATTGACATTTAAAGTAAATTTGAAACAAGTATATCGCTTCAAACTAGAGGTTGTATTCACAGATGAAAAAAAGAAAAAGTGTGTCGTAAATTGTTCATTGTTATATTGATCAATTTGTATCTTGTAATGAATTACATCACATTTCCAATTGCGCTTGTGAGACCTTAAAACTTATTCAGGTTCGTAGTATGAATCCCTGATTTTCTACGAACAAAAGAAACGTCACCAAACAAAATACCAGATATTTCCATCAACGAGTGATAAATACAAATGAAACAGGGTTACATTATGTCTTCACATACGAACTAAACTAAATTTGAATTTATGAATCAGTATATGTGCAAACTTCTTAAAAACACACGTTTTAAGAAAACATTGTTTTGGAATCTCCATAACTAGATGAGAGAGGAGCTTTGATAAGCGATCTTCGACTTGTTTTAAGACGTCATACAATAATGATGCGTCAACAAATTTAATATATACGTTTTTTAAAACTTAAATACAAAATATTGTGGACCAAAAAAAGTCTTGAAAAAGTGATTTCTGCAGCCAAAGTGTATTTGAAAAGACATACACTTAAAATCATCACACTCTGATGTATGATTTTGTGAATATTTCCTTATAAACATATACTTATGAAAGTCAAACAAATCGAATAAAAGTTCCAGATCAGATACAAAAACGTCTGTCCAAATTGCTAATGAATAGAAACATTATCAATTATTAGCTGTCAAACAGGTCTAAAATGTATTATCAAAGAGTTTAGTTAACTTTTTGCTTTGTGAGTCCACCAATCATACTCCAGTTAGTTGCTATATCTGTGTCATGAAAACAATGTATCACACATTAATAACAATGTATCTTAATTTCATCTGAAACCGAGTAGCAATATGTCTATACAGGATGAAATAAATATCAATTATTTCAATTGATTTGGTTTAAATTTCTGACTATTGACATATCACTGACATCTATGGATAATATAATTGTAATAATTTGTAAAACTTTATTGATGTGTCTAATCATTTAAGTAACCTAAATGGCTGCAGTGATAGTTCACTTAATAATATAAATTCACTTAATAATTCAAATATTTCGATTTTAGGTATCATGTTATGAACAGTAATATTGTTTATACATGCTAACTCTTTTGATTCGTGAATAATGTTGACATTTAATATTTCTCAATTTTATTGACAATTAATTATTCTTTGACTTGGCAAAATACACTTCAGACATCTTTTTTCAGGAACTAGGAATTGACAACCTCAAAGTAATGACAAACCTAATAGAATGAGTGTGCACGTAACACAAAGTATTAGACTCTTAGGAGTATATATCTGTTATTGTCGAGAACAACACCTATCATCGTTTTGAAACAAATTCAATATATTGAATTTCATTTTAAGAACACTTGACTGATAACTCACAGTATTGAAAGTTTTAAGGAGCTGATCATTCGATTACATGATATTAGCATACGTTACATGTGACATTTACGGTATATTTGAAAGAAGAATAAATTGCTTCAAATTCGATCCCATTTGATATATAATCCACAGATGCAAAAGTGATAGTTGGTGTCACATCGTTCATTGTTCAATGTAATCATATTGATAACTTCCGTTACATCACTTTTCAATAAGCGTAACTCTCCATGTTCATATTATGTAGTCCTTCGATGGTCTAGTTGAGACTTTTGATTAAGAGAGAATTGAATCTATTTTTAATTTTACGTTATGGAAGGTGAAGCAATCAGTGTCTCATGAAAATTACCAGAAAATTAGGTATGTCACTAGTGTTCGTTTTATGATTTTGAAAAATGAATATATTCATTTAGTTTATGGAACAATGTTGAAAAGGCATACTTCAATGTCCTGAGTTTATTTAATCAAACTGATGTTTTGAATACAGACTGTATCGGAAGTTTGTTATTGTTATGTATCAACGACTTTGAGAATTGGTGCAAAATTTTGAGTTGTAGATGAGATACGTCTGTCAAAATTGGCAATGAATTGAAACATTATCACATGTCATCAATGTATTATCAACGAGTTTAGATTCATTAAGTGGTGCGTCAACCAATTTACTTGCTATATTTGTAACAGTGACAAACGTCCCGAAAACAATATGTTACACATTAATAAAACATATCTTAATTACATATCAGACCCTGTAACAATCTTACCATGTCTTCAATGATAATGTGTAAGAATGGAATATTTAATAACTAAACTACTTCTCTGTCCGTTTTAAGTGACAATTTACTTTTTTATTAATCGTTGAATTAATCGAAACCAATTGAGGTGAGAACTTGAAGACACAAACATCCAGGACCTGGGTTTTTAATTCTACATGAATATCATGTATCACTTACTAGATACTAAGAATAGTGTATGTACTTGCTAAGTACGTTGTAACTTGATCGCCTTAAAATCACCTGTCACATGTCAAACGGGCGAGAATTGAAACACCAGTTACTGTCAAAACACCAAATTTCCAGTATATAAGAGCATTTATTCATTTGGATTGGAACATCATCTTCAAATACTAAAATCAATTAAATCCATGACTTGTGTCAGGGATACCAACTTTCTAATTGATTGTTTTTTTTACATAGTTGCTCAAGTAAGAATATGTAAAAAGAAAAATATATAATCAGACAGAAATTATCAAAGCTGATGGTGAAATCTAATTTGATTTTTCAATTTCTACATCAATGAAAATTTTCTAATTTCCTATAAACAAGCATCCAAATGAAAGCAACAAAACTGTAAGGTTATGTAGCTCACACCAAAAGTGAAACATACAAATGAAGCAAAACAACTTGTCTCCAGAAACTAACTGAACTAAATGTGTTTAATTTGTTTAAACATTATCCTCCGAGTTGCTGTAAAATATTGTATAACTTTATAACATTGTCGTTTTCAATCTCATTAACTGGACGGGGCATGAGAGTCAAATATAATGTTATTGCTTGTTTTAGGAAGTCCTTCAGCGTCAATGCCTGACTTTGTCCATGAAGATGCATTTTGTCAACATCGTTTATTAACTGAAGTTCGTATGTTGTATCTTTTTTACTTAAATACGCAACACAAAACTTAAAAGTATCACATCCTGATGAATGAAATTATGTCAAATCCGCCTGCACAAATTTCAAAACAACTGTACACTATGGAATATCACCCCTCTTCAGACGCAAATATCAAGAACCTGAGTTTTTCTTTCTACATTAATAGCATGTATCACTTACCAGATAGTCTCATAAAACATAATGAAATGTGCAGCCTCCGTGATCTTTGGATGTTATTTCATTACAATACTAGTTTCATTGCAACAGGAACCTACAGACCCTGCTGTTTTTAGTTTAATCATCATGTGATTTCAATAAGTACACTCGTAAAGTAACACAATGTGTCATTTTTGAATGTTCTTTTTGTGAGGCAACCATATTGTGTCAATTCAGTAATCATACATTCTCAGTAGGCATACTGGTTAAGTGGGCCACGTGTGTTTTGCCTCATTAATTTAAAAGGTTACAGTGCTGTAACTATATTATTCCTCTGCACTTTTATATTACCAATTATATCAAATGTACAATTCTTTATGTTCTAACTCAGTAATGTTATAACATATATACATGCATAGTTTACACAGCCTATCACTAGGTAAAACATTAAACAAGCCCAATTATTCTTGTATACGTAAATGTATATGATATATCAAAAACACAACATCATTAAAAACTACATTATATAGTCAATCACCAGCAGCCAGAACTACTAAGGTATGTTGAAAACGAGTTATTTGGTCGTATTATATAATGTTCAATAACAACTTGTTGTTGAAATTACATATAAAAAAGTATCACTTAATTGAGTTTGTCAAATAGCAGGTTTATTTTATCATTTGTTGACATGAGTAAAGATGCCCATGACATTCGATGAAAGAAACCTTGTATTTGTCCAAATCCATCTATATATATATATACTCAGAATAATCTCACTCTTGTATCTACATTCAATCCTAGTCACGATAGCACTTTGTCTATTGTCAAGCGCTATCTTTCTGTTCTAAGTCCGAGTCAAAAAATGAAAAAAATTGTTAATAAATACAACTTTATTAACAGTCGTAAGCAACCCAAAAACCTACGCAAAATGTTAACTGCTTCTAGATATGACTCGATTGATGTTGTTCCCAAAGTCTCTCAATGTGGAGACTTTCGTTGCCACACGTGTGAAAGCATAGTTGAAGGATGTTCCATTAACATTTCATCCAAAGATAATTTTTTTGTTAAACAAAATATGAATTGTGATACGAAAAATGTTATTTATGTCATCACGTCAACGAGAAGTATATCGGGAAAACAGAACAAAAATTAAAAAGAAGAATGAACCTACATCGATGCCACATTAATCAACCCCGAAATCGTACTATCCCTCTCAGTGAACATTTAGATAAATGTGGTAAAGGCAAATTCAAAGTTTTCCCGATTGACAAACTCAATTACAACAATGATAATGATTTACTTTTGAAAGAATCGCATTTCATTCATAAATATGCGCCAAAATTAAATGGCAAAACATGATCTTGTTTACATCATAACCATCTATTGTTGTCAAAGTACATTATGACGTCATAGGTTCCTGTGTGACGTCATAATGCTATGTACTGTGTGTCAGTTACTGCATTAAACGGCCTGAAGAAGTAGGTACATGATGTACCTATTGAAAACGTTAGCCAAACTTATTTCAACTTCATCTTGTTCATTTATATGTATATATATATATATATATATATATATATATATATATATATATATATATATATATATATATATATAAACATCTTCTGACTACTAAATTAATAACATCTCACATAAATAGCACCTATTCGCTGCTGATATAATTCTCATAGCTTTACCTGTGCCTGAAGGAGAAAGACGGTAAATATGAAAGACGTATAATTGCAAACCGTTTGCACTCTCATACCCTAGAGGCTGGTCGCTATGAGTTGGCACCTGGCCATGGTAAGTCAATGTGTCTGGGGCCAAAGCATGAATAAGTCTTCTATTTATGAAGCTCCATTGTGAGTATAGCCTTTGGCATACAATCAACAATATCTTCTGCTGAAAAAATGCCTACGCATACTAACTACGAATTACCTAGTTTTGCAGTTTTATCGAAGACTGTTTCATGAAATCACTTTATTATGATATTTATTGTACATGTAGATCAATGCAAGATTCATTCTATAGAAGGACTAGCTCGAGTAGATATATGTACATTTGTGATGAGTTTGTCAATCACGTTAATGTTGTTTAGTTATATCTACTTTGAACATCGCCGCTAATGGCTGCAATATTGCCCAAGTGCCTTTAAACAATAACTTACTCACTCACTCACGACTTTCAACAGTGTCTACATTACATGCATATATTTCAATCTTGTTTTGTAAGGTTAATGGAGTCAACATTCATGTATTTCCTGCTACGGGAAAATCACTTAATATACCACTACATGTATCTATTGGCACACTTGTGTATATACATAACTGCACCATGCCAATCGCAATAACGATTAGATACATTGAATTGCATTACTGGTTCAAGGTCCTTAATCATCATTCCGTCTTCATCAGCCAAAAGACGACTCATTGTAACTTAAAACATGACAACAGAAAGGACACCAATTGTGTAGTCTGCTCTAAACTAATTATCTACTTAGGGTGAGAGCTTCAATGATTTCAATCATTTTGGTATTCCGTATTCTTTGCAAGAAACATATACATATCTTATGGAATCTAAGGGAAACGGTTTTAGGTTTGTGGATGGTATTGTCATGACATTTGTTGCATAATGTTTGAAGTTATAAGCGTTAACTGTCAAATATATATACTGAAATTCACTACTCTGTTACATAATGTTCAACTGTCTAGAAAGGGTAACTTTTGAAGTTTAACTGCTTTTCTAACATGGTTTCTCTTAATACCCCTTTTTAACGACATTTTTGCATGAATTCGGGAGGAGATGCTTTGATTGGCGTGAACATAAACATTTTCGGTATCAGTTTCCGACAAACACACGTTATCACAAATTATAACGTCCTCGCAAATGCTTGTTGTATGGAACATGTTGTTCATTTGATGATTTTAGTCAGTAACTTGTGTTTGATAGGAAGTGTAACACTAATAGAAAGATAAGGTAAATTTCGATCTGGGTGTATTTTATGCCTTTCAATGACTGAAATGCAGCGCCGATTTCATCGATTTTAAAGTGCTGCTTGTTAAAATGTATCGATGATTGAGGTGATACTTCAATCCAAGATGTTGAATCTGAATGGTGATGGCACTGTCATTTTCTATTAAATACCAATATATGAAAACACATCGAAGCATCGAACAGACACAATGGGTGGAACCTGAGGAGATCATCACTCGATGTATTCGCCTTGTGGAGAAAGTTGCATATAAATCAGACTACATGTGATGAAGGAGTGTACATATACTCAGAAACGTCGGGCATATTCATAATATTGAAGTTGTTATCTAGAAAATAGTGTTTTCCTTTACTGTTGTTAAAAATAATGACATAGTTGTTTTAAAATGTGTCTAAGTTGTTTCAGCTGGAGAGATGAACATTTAAATACATGTATAAGAATATTGGTGGTATGATCTTATCACGTTCGGACTACTGCAGCACTGTTCTAGGAAATATACGCCAGAACCTCTTATCTAAGCTGCAAAAAGTGCAAAATTCTGCAGCTAGACTTATATGTACAGAGCCAACAAGAGAAGCCATGTCACCCAGCTTCTGATGCGTCTCCATTGGTTACCTATGCAAGAGCGCAGTACAGAATCCTTAGCATGACATACAGATGTGTCAATGGACAAGCACCTGCTTACCTCACCCAGCAACTGACACTGTACACTCCAGTTAGACCACTCAGATCTGAAGGATGTCGTCTTCTCAGTGTTCCGCCTGTGAAACTGATCAAGTCATATGGACACAGGCGTTTTGGCTACATTGCCCCTGTTTTCTGGAGTAACACCCCCCTACAGATAAAACTAGCTGACTCATTGAAGATCTTTCAGTCAGAGTTGAAGACATTCCTGTTTTAAAAAGCTTATAATCTCTGAACTGTGAACTCTTTCTTTTGTTGTGCCTTGATAAATTGCCCTGTAGTTTGATAAGTGGCATTACAAGATCAAATATTATTATCATTTCGATATCAAGTAAAATCTATTGGTGTGTTAAAATATTGTTTTACAGGGTTGGTTTATTGGATTGAAAACAAAATATTGTCAAGTCATATGCAAGTCTAGTGAGATGATTTAGACGTAAATCAGGACATTTGCTGATTTTGTATGTAACAAATCTAAATACAATTTCATGAAGAACACGGAGTGTCCCTTTAATGTTAAATAACTATGACAAGCCTTATTCACAAACGATTTTTTGTCAATTTCAGATCCTGTCCATAGTGTTGCATGGCGGTGGAGTTATAGACTATAAGCTGCACATAATTCCGTCATAATATGATGGAAATATTCTTGTATGTTGTTGAAACCAATTCACATAACATTAGGCCATTTGTTAATAAAGAGAAACTATTCAAAAGGAAATAATAAGGTATTATTGCCCATGTGGTACTTCGTAATAACACCTTCAAGTAATTTGGCTGGCTAACGATGAACTTTGACACTGCTTGGGTTATTTTATTCATTCATTAATTAACAAATACAACATGACTAAAGCAGAGCTAATAAGCACAAAGTTGAAACTACAGCAAGAGTGTTTGCTCTGTCTTACCGATGGGATCAACATTGCATGGAAACGCTATTCTCAGTCTATTGATGAAAACATTACATGTTCGTAAGGGTACACATTGATTATATTCTCACAAGACAAATAAAAAAGGAAAGCCATTGCAGCAATCTTCCTAATTAATCACGTATTAACAGTTTTCTAATGAACAATCACCTGAAACATTTAACACACTTTTATGACAAATTTGTTGTAGTATTACGCAAAAACATACATATTCTTGCATACAAATATTGTCAAATGTGCTTGATTTTATTTTAAAATGTGTTACTTGAAAAGATTATACATAAAAGAAAAAATACAGTTTTAAAAGAAATGTCCCCTGAGAAAAGCAATAACATTGATGACATCTTAAACAACTGAATAACACTTTACAAGTCCAGTCATAACCCTTGTCACACATGAGACACTATATTTGCTTTCGACATCAGAGGAAAGCAGGTGCGAATCAGTCGAAGAATAAATCGCAACAGACAAGGGACAATTTCATCCTATAAGAAACAATGAAATGTAATGCAGAAAAATATTTAACACTTGAACTATCCAGCAGGAATAATTTTATGCATTTAAAATAACACTTGATAACACTTGAAACACTTTAAAACTGAAAGTTAAATACAGTTTTTAAATAAGCACTAATCTGATACTGACATTTTCTAACTGCACTAAATTTATATTGTTTTTCAGAATTAAAATACTTACATATATTAAATGGTGTATTATTGATCATCTGCAGATAAAAATGGTTTAATCTAAATATCAGTATCTACATATGTCAGTTTGCTTACTTAACATTTATTTTGATATCTTACTCAATATTGTTTATCTGAAAAAAACTTGTATGGAAACATACATATTACAACAACACAATACGTATTTTATTAGAATTTAAGTAGGAAATGAGCTATTGATCAACAATATAAGCACACATAAACAATTTACAAGGGTAATCAACTTTACTATTGAACTTATTATTATTGGGACCTGGTAGGTTTTGGTCAGGGCTGACAAATATTTCAGGTCGACAGTCCTTTGGTCGGGCTGAAATGTTTGGGATTGTCATGCCCTGATGATAAGATAGATATACAATACTCTTATTACAATCACAATTTCAGCCCCTGAAGAAAGCATAGTATTTCGTCAATCCATGCAAACGTTTTATGTATGTTGCATTTCGATGATACAAATGATACACATTGCTGTCACTTTGGACAACAATGTACTTATGTACATGAACAATACTTAGGCATTGATTGCCTCGTGTGCGTAACTCATGTATTTTAAGGTATTTTATATATAACCGTTTTGCACCACCTACCACAGTGCAAAGAACAATGTTAGATTCAATTGGATCAACAGAGAAATAAGTTATTCCGATATTTATAATATAAACAACCCTTGATCTTGCGAGTTTAGTTGATGAGCGCCATGATTCATAAGATACAGAATACAATCGTTTCGAATCTTGGCAAACATAATAAATCTTTTTAGACAATTTGTGAATGTCGGATTCATGTGGTGCGCACTTACTGTGGGCAAAACTTTGTATTGTTTTAGAAGAAATACGAATTATTTTCCAGATTGATGAACAACTGTATATCAAAATACCTTCTGACAGATCATGATGGAAGTTGAGGCAACTTGTTTGAAATTTACTTAGGATTTGTCTTTTACCATTGTAACCAATTGATTCAATAGTGTACTTGCGCAGTAAATAGAACAAAGAAACGTTTGCATCAAAAGCTATGGCTATAACGGAAGTACTTTTGATGTGTTTCAAAGGTAAGTAAATTTTCTTGAAATACCTAAAATAATAAATGTAGAGCCGCAACCATTTCCTAGCGTTGTTAGCAACAAGGAGAATGTCTTTGTGTTGAGCCTGAATAATTTTACAAATTTTACCACATCTATTAGGTTGTTTATTTCTTGCCAGTTCATCCAATGGTTTAACAGAAGTAAACTGGTTCATGTTACTTGCTTCTTTATTCTTTGGGATAAGTGTCGTCACAGCACTGGTCTTTGAATCGTTGTGTGGTCGCTGTCTGCCTTTTCTAGTAATGTTATCACTGAATAGTTTGTCTTTCAATGTTTTGTTGTGAATTGTATTGTTTCTTCCATCTATTGGGTTTTGAATATTCATATTTTGTGAAAACACAACAAATCTTTTTGTAAATGTTATAAGCAAAATACCAACAATTGGCATATTTCCTTGATAGGTTTTCTGTATACATGAACTCATGTTCAATTCAGTATCATTCACTGGGACTCGAGTCGTATTCACCGGATGTCGATGCTCATTCCAGAATGACATAAACGTCTTTGTAAGAAGATGACTTGGTGTCACCATGACAATAAAACAAACACATTTCATATAGAAGGCGATGGTTGCCATGGTTGGTCGTTATCACTATGGACAAATCTCACATATAACACTGGAATTATATGTGGTGTTGAGGGCTGTGTCTTAACCATCTAAACCATAGAATTGTTTCATTGCAATGAAAGTGACGGAGTATATCTGAGAGGATATAACTGTCTCCCTGTTTTGTTATCTGATTTTAGTTTTGCATTGTTTCCTTTTTATAGTTTCTCATAAATCTTTCATTATCATGTCATCAATGAGAAGGGAGATGCTACATATTCAGAAAATGACAATCTTCTATAGTCTGAATAAATTATAAGGAATCCCTATACTTTGCTGATTACACGATACCAGACTAGCTTTTCTCGAAACATTCTTATCATTACCAACTTCTTCAGGAAATCCTTCAGACGTGGGTTTTGTTCAGAGTTAATGCTATTTAGGATTTCAAACGTTTCAAGAGTGTCAGATGAATTCATAATGTAAAAAAATAACATTTGTAATGTAATTAAATCTGAATTGCTTGCATTAAGGCGTGCATTAGATGGATGTAAGAGCAATAGGCTTGTGGCGATAAACAATACACAGCGATTTTTTTAAAATATTTAATTGAGCAGTTTTGGCCATGTTGACGCAGTTCTAAATTTTAACTGTTTTATGAATTAAATAATGGAAACATCTCTGATGTTTAAACCTTGGGTCGTTCTGCTGGACCTATGTCTCATCCCCAGTCTCTAATCTATCAATGGTATTTTTTTTAATTAACTTTTTTCCGCAAATCACCATTTTAAAAACAAATCACACGGACATATCTGTGCATGAACAGCTCTAATGACTAGATTCATTTGGTTATACTTCTGAAATGTTATGCCCCGCAGCACGTATTCGCCAGTGTTCATTAGTAAGTATGAAATGGAATAACTCAAATACTTTTAACTGGGTTAGTTTAATATTTTGCATTTAGGTTCACCACAGTGAGAGTAATGTTCCAACAGATTATTGTTACTTTGAATTTAAGTTCAAGGTCACCACGAGACTATGCTGTTTTACCCATGTCAACAGGATATATCAAGAATCATTAATTCGATCCTCTTCATATCTTACTAAAAGGTTTCCTAGTGAGTTTCGAAGACTCAATTTATTTTGGTGGCCTTGATGTCATTCGCAAGGTCACTAGAATCTAATCATATCTTTCACATGTTTTTCTAGGGGAGATTCAGGCCCAAGTCATCTTGTCATCTGATATTTAGGTGGGGTGAGGTGAGTTGAGGTGTAACGCCGCTTTCAAGAATATTTCACTTATATCCCTGCTAGTATTACAGCAGGAAGAAAGCATGCAACAACAAGTGGCTTTGCATTGCGGTGAAACCTTCAGGCATCGGCTTGAACTAGCAAACCATGGGTGGTACTGCACTGAACATCAATGTAGCATTGCACACAAACCTTACTGGAATATTCAAAATGTATGTCATTTGTCTGGTACATACCGGAAAAAATACTATATAAATAGTAAAAATGAGGAAGAAGTGGCTTCAGTTTGGTAATCTGTTTTTTTGGGCAATAGTGAATCGGTCTGCAAACTTTTGGTTTTAGTATTTTCATGATATATATAAGTTGTTGATCCAGAATATCTTGTTTTCTTCTTATTCCGCTTCTTAATGTCCTCATACGATTTGACTGGATTGAAAAGTTTGAGAAAAAAATGTTCTTGTTATTGTTTGTTTGTATCCTCAGGTTATATTTTACACAATTTAAATTAATTTCAAATATAAAAAGAAATACAATATGAATACAATTATATTGACATTGACAAATAAGGGCCCAACAGGCCATGACCTATTTTCGTCTTCTTTTTGGAACAATCCTTTAAAAGCTGAAACCATGTACCTGTGCTGACAGATTGATGGTTGTATATTCAACACCTTTTTTTGAGTGACGAAGAATTAACCTTTAACCAATTATACTTTTTTATTTGCATTAAACGATGTGACTGCACGCCATGACATAATGTCGTTAGAAAAAGAACGAATAAATATAATATAATGTAAATAATATTATAAATTGGCTTGTAAAGTAATCAACATTTTTATTGTGAAATTCGCACGGATTTGTTTTAGAATGACGTCACTCAATCTGATCATGAGGTGGAACTGGCTATGTTTAATAAAGTGATGGTTTTAAAATCTATTCCTGCAACCAATAGTTTGAATCAGTCTGTCTTACAAACATTTCCCTTGCATGCCACCAATGATTAACTCGGTGCAATTGCTGTAAAAGGAAATAGGCTTTTACAGATCTGGCGGTAATTATAGGAGCTTTGCAGTCGGCAGACAGTCCTAGACACGACGGCTGCGGACTGTGATGTAACATGAGGCTTAATCAAGCAGCCATTTAACACCCAATTACCAGTTTCACCAAAAGAGTATTCAGTCTAAATTCTTGATTCATTTCGACCGTATATAGTGAACTTGTTTTTCGAGTGCAAAAGTTCCTTTTGGACTGAAAGGAATAACCTTAGTGACAGAACTATGAATCCGAATGGTTAAATGGAACTAAACATTCGTAATATTGTGCACTAAACATTCGATGTGAGCAACTGTGAGTCACTTCCAATAAGGTACAAATAACAGCACAAGGCTTTCAAGAATATTCACTTATAGCATGGCTGCTGGTATATAGGGAAAAGTCTGCAATACCATTGTGGCTATACATGCGGTGAAAACGGACAATCTTGCCGAGCCCATGACGGTTTTGAACCTGGGCCTCTTAGTCAAGAGCTGTAAGCTAGCGCTAGCCCATCCCCATGGTGAAACTCCGCTATTTATGTTGTAAACAAGGACCCACCATTCCCTTCCTACAGTTTAAGTTATTTTGTGGCTCGATTGCAGCACCTCTGTCGGTGAGACGTTTACTTTCGTTTGTAAAACTTCTGTTTCAGAAATATTTACTTATAACGAATACTTTTTAGCTCGTATTTTGTATTTATTGTTAGCAAATCGCTTGTTATTAATCTGCCTGGCTGCCTCACATGTGTATGTATTTTAAGCTCATCAGGCCTGAAAGGCCCGATGGGTTTATGGCATGGCATGGTGTCCGGCGTCCGTCCGTCTGTCCCTCCATCCGTCCATCCGTAAACTTTTCGCTTTTTCGACTCGTTCTCCAGAACCAATGACTCCACAGAGCTGTAATTTTTTGTGCAGACTCCTTGGCCAATGGGGAATATAAATTGTAGATTTCGTGACCCCGTGACCCCAAATGGGGTCACCGGGGTCATATCCTTAAAAACCTATTTACATCTTCTTCTCCAGTTCAAAAGGTCTAGAAAGCTGAAAAGTTGTGTGCAGTCTCCTTGGCAAATGGGGATTCTAAATTGTAGAGTTCGTGACCCCGTGACCACAAATGGGGTCACAGGGGTCACATCCTTAAAAACCTATTTTCTTCTTCTTCTCCACTTCCAAAAAGTCTAGAGAGCTGAAAAGTTGTGTGCAGACTCCTTGGCCAATGGGGATTCTAAATTGTAGATTTCGTGACCCCGGGTCACATCCTCAAAAACCTATTTTCTTCTTCTTCTCCAGTTCCAAAAGGTCTAGAGAGCTGAAAAGTTGTGTGCAGACTCCTTGGCCAATGGGGATTCTAAATTGTAGATTTCGTGACCCCGTGACCCCAAATGGGGTCACCTGGCTCACATCCTTAAAAACCTATTTTCATCTTCTTCTCCAGTTCCAAAAGGTCTAGAGAGCTAAAAAGTTGTGTGCGACTCCTTGGCCAATGGGGATTCTAAATTGTAGATTATGTGACCCTGTGACCCCAAATGGGGTCACAGTGGTCATGATCTAAGAACATATCCTTTGCTTGTAAACAATAACTTAAATAACTTAAATATTCAACTTTAGATAGTAAATCAATGAAATCCTGATGAGGTACATAGCCCTTGGCTCTATTTTTATATTTTGTATTATTTAATGTGAGGTGAACGTTAAATGAATTATACTTTATATTAGAATAGACACTGCATTTCCTGTTGCAATTTTTTGGTAGAATCGACATTTCCGAATAAATTACATGTAATGTAGATATCATTTAGTAATCTTCTGTTGACCAAATTAATGTTTAGCCAATTAGCATACAAGTGCCAATATGAACCTCATGATACCTTTATAATTGGATGAACACGTGGCTGAAAAATGTACTATTTTAAGGTTAGCTTGTCGAAGTATAAACTTTGGGGTGTAAAATAACAGGAAATAATTAGTAATTTTTTTCCAAAATTATCCAAAATCAACCAAATTTGGTGTGTGGATAAAGCTACGAGGGGCGTTCAATAAGTGTTGCAAGCGGGGTGTTTACATAAACAGTGTGAGCTTATAGCAGGTGTTACTATAGTCAAAACATAACATTGACACATGTCAAAACAATTTCTAGACAAAACAATTATTTAGATATAATAGCTGCGCTGACCTAGGGGTCTCCATAATCATGGAATCTCTCAAACATGAACAACGCGCTGTGATCAAGTTCCTTACTAAAGAGGGATGCAAAGCTACAGAAATACATAATCGTATGTGTAATGTGATGGGTTTCAACAGTTTGTCGCTGGCCTCTTCAGTTCAAGCGGGGCAGGGAGTCCTTAGACGATGACCCACGGTCAGGCAGGCCATCTGAAGTCACCCGACCGGAAGTTATTGCCGCTATCGAAAGACGAATTTTAGCTGACCGCCGTGTTAAAGTTTCTGAACTGTCTTTGGAATTCCAGATATCAGTTGGAAGTGTTGAAAAAATAATTCATGACCATCTTGGTATGTCCAAGGTATCTGCAAGATGGGTACCCAGAAACCTCACACCACAAGATCGCCACAAAAGAACCGAAAGTTGCATTGAGCTCCTGGGTCGGTTTAATGCGGATGAAGCCAGGTTTTTGTCTCGTCTGTTGACAGGTGACGAAACCTGGATCCACCACTGGGACCCGGAAACTAAACTGGAATCCAAGCAATGGAAGCAACCGAGTTTACCGCCTCCCCTGAAGTTTCGCACTCAACCATCAGCTGGCAAGGTTATGGCGACAATCTTTTGGGATGCAAAAGGCATATTATTAATTGATTACTTGCCAACCAAATCTACAATGAATGGTCAATATTATGCCAACCTCATGCAAGAATTGCGAAAGACAATTCGACAGAAACGCTGTGGAATGTTGACACGTGGTGTTCTGATTTTGCATGACAACGCTCCAGTCCACAAGTCAAGAGTTGCACAGGCCGCTATACGTGATTGTGGATTCGAACAGCTTAACCACCCACCCTACAGCCCAGACCTTCCGGGATGACGAAGACGTCAAAGCTGCCACAGAGGCGTGGTTAGGGGGGCAAACGGAAGACTTCTACAAAAGCGGCATCAAAAGTCTTAAAGAGAAATGGAATAAGTGTATTGAGGTGAAGGGTAACTATATTGAAAAATAAAAGTAAAAAATTGACTACGCGAGTTGGTTTTATATTGGAGTTGCAACACTTATTAAACGCCCCTCGTATGTTTCAATTAAAATATTTTAGGTTCAAAGAACCCTAAAAAAACAACATTTTTTTTTATCTTCAATACAATTTTTTCTTTGCAATTTTTTTTATATTTTCAACAAGTACAGTTTAGTAAGCGTTAGTAAACAGTTCTGTGAACATTCGGCTTGTTGTTACGGGTTGTTTCCAGAAAAGAAAATGAATTGATTGATAACTCGCTACATATGTATTTTAAGTTGATAATGGTCTAAGTATTTTCTAAGGTTAACGGATTTTGTTATTCAACTATTAATGACAAAGCATGTTCACTCACTTAATGATATATTTCTGTTGCTATGATGACCATATGTTCATTGAAATATAAAGTTGAAGTGCTAATGAAGTTTTTATTTCCGAATAAGAGACTCGGTAGTAAACAATGGACACATTAATTATCTAATTATCACCATCTAGACATTGATTAACAGAGAAATAAAATCTGGACAGTTGATCACATCTGAATCCTATGAAGGGTTTCACTGCTCTCTATTTTGTACTTTATTAATCTCAAGGCAAATCTTATTATCATCAGTTTGCAAGTCATTATGTCAAATACCGAAACACACGCCACCTTTTCATAAACACAGTAATTCATCAACAATGGAATTGTAAATTTACTTAAAGTCTTACTTACTTACCTTATTTACTTTACGATTTTAGCAATTCGAAGAACATATAGTAAAAGGGTTTTTTTTCCTGAAACAAGATCCAAACACGCCCTATGGTGAAAATGTAGGCATGCTACAGTTATTATAGACTAGTGAAGAGGTCAATAACTCTTTTTATGGACCCGAGAAAAAACAAGTCATAACGGCTTTTGGTCTGGGCTTGAGTCAATATGCTTTTCTGTTGACGGTCACGTAAGCGCCTCTCGACCATTCAGATCGCTGGGAAAATATGCTTACATAATATATAAAATTTAGACAGTTGATAAGGTTAATATCTGTTGTTATGGACCCGAGAACTCAATATTGACCAAGGACGAATTATTTTCTTGGGTCCATAAAAACAGGTATTGACCGAAGTAACCAGTCCATACTTAGTTTAATTATGTATTTAATACAGAAACGAAAGGAAAACAATAAAATAATAAAATGTCGTTTGAACAGTCAGAAGTACAGTCAAATGATGATAACAATTACATGACGTCATGCAACAATTGTTTCACGTCACATGAAAAAAACAAAACATTTTTTTACAGTTGATGATTCACATAAATACGTGTTGTGGACGTTTTCAGTAATTGTATTGTTCCCTTGATATTCCACTCAGCTTGAATATATATAGTTCACCAGTAGTGTATACTTTCCTTCCCTATACAAACTGTTTTTCTGCCAAATTTGCATTTAATTAAAGATTTTGGTTTTGGTTTTTCCCTGTAAGTCGAAGACAGTGATACTGATGTTTCAATCAAGACCTCAATTTTGTATCAACATTCAAAATTGAACTTATTTTAAACCATAAGTCTGTAAGTGAAAGAGTATAACATTGAATTGCAGCAAGCAGTGGAGGAAAAGAAAGACAGTATCCGTAATAGAGTTTCAATGACATTTAATTTAACTGCTGTTAATTGACGTTATTGAAAAAAAGCTGCTTTCACTTCTATCAAAGTCTGCAGTCATCTTCTCTGGGAATGTCTGACAACTGCAAATCACCTATACTTACAATCTATCTATGTGAAAGACAATTTCCGGAAACATCAATTATACCGAGTCCACCATTAATTACATGCAGACTCATTGGAACTCGATAGTGAAAGTCTGAATACTTTGTAATGTGCAATTAACTAACAGGTGATCAACAGATCCAATGTGAGTACATACCAATCAGTTAGTTATGTTGCACTCTCGATAATCCAGAGTAAACTTCTTCATAGTTCAAGTAATATATACATAAACAACAAAGACTGAAAATGTTTTGGATCCCCGATTTTCAGCCTTTGTTTATATATACATGTTTATATTCAAAAGTAAAAAAAAACACATGGCTCTGACTTTTGAATATGTGTAACTGTACACTGGTCAAACTTTTTAAAATGTTGTCTATATATATATATATATATATATATATATATATATATTTATATATTTATATATTGCATCGTGCTATGATCAAATTCATCTCATTTCTTTTAGAATATTGAATAAATCGAAACCATCTAAGGTGTGTACTTTCTTTTTTACTTTAGTTTATGTTAATAAGCGCAGGAAAATGTTAAATCGGATACACCCACACGCAATGTACAGACATACATAGAAAGAATTGGTGATATTCAGGATATGATCTTAGAAACTTCAATGTGTTGTACACAGCTGTAATTTGTTCAGATAGACTCTATGCTGCAAATGTAGTATATACACTTCCTTAGTCACAACTACTGCCTAAATTCTGATAAACGTCAACTGTCGAGGAACAATACCAGTTTACTGTGCTGCCAGATGTTTGGCTGTACCAGGTTGTATCTCTGTAGAGGATTCAAGGAAAGTATACAGCAAGGATGTAAATCATCCTCAACCAAAGGAAGATAGTAAGGAGTATGCAGAGAGGTATTACTCCATGTGTTTACCTGAAACAGTCACCAAAACAGCAAACATATGCATAATGATAATTTTTGGTGGTATCAAATTACTGAAATCAGAAACGGTAGACTCTTATGAAGTCAATGGAGATGTTACGAGTAACTCATCATGGTTATCTATTCAGAGCCAACAATCAATTGAATTAGATCCTGAGGATGAACAACAATTGGTTACATTTATTATTACATAGATGTACAACTAGTGTAATATCATAAAAGGGATTTTTCATTGTATGAGAACCACGATAAATATATAAATGTGACTTTTACAAAATAAAACAATTTGGTCGCCTTTTTAAACATTACCACAAAAACATATTGCTTTTCAGAAAAAAATGTCCCTGTCATGCATTTTTCTTTTGGAATCTTGAATCATACATACTCAGCTTGCACCATGTCAATTTACATCCATTTATCGTTTAGTTTTATACTTGTTGGAAACGCCTTTGAGACTTAAATATATTATCATTGATGCATTAAGTTCCAAAGAAGATAGAACATGAGTCTCCATGTTAATTTCCTATAAAAAAATCACATGTTTGCCACTAACATTGAGTCAACAGTTTCTACTTTTATCATTTGGTCAAAAGATAGATCTTCATATATTGCATTACAGGTTAAATGTGTCATTGTTACCAAATTTGAAGACATTGGAAGTTACGGCTCATGAGATAAACTAAAGATTTTGAAAAGTGTTCAAAGTATCCTTGTGACCTTTAATATTATTTCATTCATTATTCTTACAAATGTCATGTTTTCCAAGAGATAGACTTTTATATGTGTTATCTTATATACCATTCTCTTCCCACAGAGGTTACTCTCTTCAAATTTCAGATCCAAACCTCTGTTGTTTTTCGCTTGAAATCGGGAGCAGAAGCAACATCCCCTAGCGGTGGAAAGAGAAATTTCATACCGGGTGACTTCAAAGATCTTGGCATTTTACTCTGAAGGGTCTTGCTCATTAGCATATGTCATTCGTATATGTCTGGCAAATGAACTGTTTTTGGTATTTGTGTCTGATTTGGTCTTCTTTATTTATAAGTATGTTTATGATCAATAGTTTTCACAAAATCAAATAGCATATTTCGAGGAAAACACAGTTACACGAGAAAACGTTGGCCTTACGATTATTTTATCATTATGATGTGTCATTGGCAAATGTCACTTTTACAACGGCGTCGCTGATTGCACAACAAGATTCAATTGCAACCAATCAGGACACTCCCTTTCCGCTCCCGATTTCAAGCGTAAAACAACAGAGGGTAGGATCGGAAATCTGAAGGGAGTAACCTCTGTGGGAAGAGAAAGCTTATATACTTGATCATACCAGATTTGAAGTGTTAAACACAACATCATCAATATGTGAAAAGAATCGAAAATCTCTCTCCTAAATTCTTGTTAACAACGACATTGCTTTCAAGTGAACAATTAGTGGCATCCATATCTAAGTTGATATTGATTTTGATAATATTTAAAGTGATTAAAGACATTATCATTATGGTTCATTAGAGTTCCCGCTTACTGAACTTCTTGACAATGATATTTGTTGTGGCAGTTATCACATTATATCTTTGAAATTTTATGAAACGAGGCTATTTCAATTTTAATTATTCTCTTAATGCAAAGAAATTTGCATTCAGTGTTTTAGTTTTCAAAGTTTTGCCAAGATCAATTCATTTATTCGTTTAGCAGCAGAAAGGCCAATCGAGACAAAAAATGTCAAATATTATAATAATAAGTAATAAGTAATAACATTTCTTAGATGTCAGTGTGGCAATACATCATGGCATCAGAATCCGGCTTTATACTGCGTGTAATAGCAATGCAATCCATTACAGAATCATCCAAGCATCTTACTGCCTTACTGTCATACATGTAGCCTACCAAACACATTGATCGATACTGATGCAATTGAACACATACATCCAGAGGACACACTGTCCTGACTTATTACAGTGAACCTTACTAGTGGTAACAGGCAAATGCTGAATATACATAAAGACACATTTAATCTTTAATACATATGTTATAACTTTAATAAATTAACATTTATATGTTGAAATGCAGCTAACGAGTTATTGCCCACTCTTTACTGACGTTCTAAAAAGTTTCCACCAAAGTGCTGTGGTATTTCTTTCTGCAATACCATACACTGTGATAACAGTAATAATCATGAAAACTAAGTTACAATAACAATATAACCTAACCTCAACTAAATATTGTCCATTGATTATCTATATATATCATAACAGGTTTGGTAGCAGAATAAGTCAATTAAACCAAGACATTGATGAAGTTCAAAACCATACCTTTTTAAAATACATGTTTTGTTGCATTGCATTGTAAACTTTCTATGGCAAAATTTACCAAGTACACAGAATGAAAACGACATTGGATTATCATGGAATCATTTGTTATAGATACTGTCAATATAAAAGCCATGCAGGGGGTACACACAGATGAACTATATCAAGCTTAGCTTGTATTAGGTCTATCAATCACTAAGACATTACAGGCAATCATTAAACCATGTAGTTGACATATGTACGCCCTGTTTTTGCGTTTGTCCTTTTCAGAATGCAATAATTACCAGATGGATATTTCATGAGGACTGTTTTTTTTGTTTTATCTTAACAAAGAGTATCAACATCTAAAGGATGGGGCAAAACGTCATAAAATAACAAAATTTAATTTCATATCCATATTCATATCATTTCATGTCTTGAGAAGTTGACTTAAGCATGATATTATTTCATGAACAAAATTCGGGACACGTTTTCTAACATAATATTACCAGTGAAACATGATTGCGTAAACATGTACAAGTGCATACATGAGAGTTTGCGAGGTTCATTTTGCTAATAATAACTTTGTCACTTACCTAAATTTAAGTTCAAAATCGACAGTTCTGTTGTTGTAGACTTTATTTTAGAGTTTTTAGATTCGTCTGTGCAAATATCAATCATTCTTTATTAAACCTGAGCTTGAAAGTAACAACAACGCCATTCAGTTCGATATGTACAATAGACCTAACAATCAATTATATGTGTTGATCATATAAAGGATTCATCTCCAGTAATCAGCCACAAGCCACTATCCACTATCCATCAGGTTCACATTTAAATCAAGATTAATGAAATATGATGGTCGTATTGTTATAATGGACCATTTTCATGAAAAAGCCTACAACATCATCGACAATGACCTACCTCTTTCAATGTCCTTTGATTTATGTTAAAGTACCCACTGTAGTCAAATCTGCCAAATCTATTAATTTTAATTTTAATACAGATTTTGTAAAATTTGAGTCAAATAGGTTGCTGAATAGAACACTGTTTTCTGCGATGGCTGTGTCGAAGTGTAACAAATAAGTAAACACTGGCACTCACCATTTTAAACAGTGTGAATCATATGTGGTACCTGCAAGGCAGGACGCGTCTATTATTTTCGTGTTGTTCCTGCACATTTTTCCTTTTTAATATGTTCTTTTGTACATATCCTGAAGCAAGGGCGTTTCCTGGCCCCTTTGACATTCAATATACTTCAGGACTCACACTGATAGTGACGAGAGCTAGGGTGATCAGAAAAGATTCAAATTATTTGACTTTTCAGATCACCCTGACAACTCAAAGAGTACTCCGATGTCAAACGTCGAAATATCCCAACCATTTCGTCCCGCTTTCAGGGTTATAATACTCTTTCACTCACGTTTTAAGATTTTGCACGTTTCTGATCTTGGGATAAATTGGTGAGACGATTTGAGTGACTTCTGGAAAGAATAAATAAAATACAGTTGTTTATGCATTCAAAAACCCAGACAATTTTTAAAGCAGCTTGGCAATTGATAACCAATAGTAAACGCATCTCTTGACTGATGCATGTCTCTTCATTATCTTCATGTCTCTTCATTAATTAGTAAATATTTTTGTATTTATGTATAATATTGCTTTTTCATAACATAATGTTGTTATAATTCTATCATTTTGTAACTACACGGGAAAACGTTACCTAAGTTGAATAACGTGTTCCCAATCCCTTTCTTCATTGAATAACATATGTTTAAATCAAATTAAGCAGTTGGTTCAAAAAGTGATTAGATAGTTTAGGATAAACCGTTTTATACGTGATTTGTGATCCGCCATCATTTTTTAAAAAGTATTTTTTCATGGAAACACGAGACAAAACTTCCAACTTCTCATGAGAATAATCAAATATTTATAACAATGGAACTGGAGAAAGATATAAGCAACAATGGTATCTTTAAAACCTGTTTTCATCTCTACTATCATATGTCTGCATTCTCACGAGATTAATGATGATTAAGAACGCTTTTTCAGACAGAGAAATGACAATGAATTCAAACCAATGTGATGCAGATGATTACAAAACGCACATAATATGACCTATCACGTTTCTAGTCATATAAATAAAATAAATATACTGAATTCCTTTTTTCAGTAACATAAGGCTGGTAGCTCAAGGATCTAGGATCAGTTCACTGTATAATTACAAAGCACACACAGCATTGCATGTGAACTTGTAAAAGAAGCAAAGACTTAGTATTCGCTTAAAAGTTTAAACTTTCACTTCATATCTTGATATATTTGGAACTTTTAAAACATGTATTTGTCGAGGCTCTTCAATATGTATTCCATCGGTGCAAAAGGGGAAAATGTGTGACACATCTGTAGTTGTTCGTTATAATCATATTGATAACCTGAAGCGTTATATAGAGTTTATCATGCAATAGTGTGTTTTCATTTTGAGAAGGTCATATATCCCGCATTAGGAATAAAGATGATATATTATACACTTACTTATTTTAACATTAATTTAAGCTGATGCCTCTTCGATTGTGCACATGTATATATGGTAGTGTGATTACACTCACGGTAAATTGACACAAACTAATTCCTCATACAAATTGCTTTCAGTTAACATACATGTTATTTGTCATGTTAATGTTTAGAAAATATGCTTCAAAATACAATTATTTTCAAATAAAGAATATAAAATAAAGAAAACGATACGATAGGGAATTTAAACTTTCGTTAACCCGCCTTATGTATTCAAATTGGAGTGTCTATTTGACCCCCTTCCGTTCGAATACAAATGGCAGTTTGCCTAATACACAGAAGCCAACCAGAGAGCTACAACAAAAGTTAGCTTGTCAATTCCTCAATCACAGTAACAAAAGTAACAACAATGAAGATGAATATGAGGTAAGCGGACAGGTAACTCAAACTTACCTGTGAGTAAAATGGGTTTCTCGTGATGAACGTGTTTTGACACTTATTCATCATATAACATTTTGCCAAACAAGTGACCATTGCACACTTCTTATCATTTCTTAACGTCATCTTAATTTTCAAAATAAGTAATGTTACTTGATTTACACGGCTATCCACACGTGACTGATGGCTTTATTGTGTCGTGAACATCGTACATTATATGATAAAATGAATTATCATTACATCTCATATCTCGTTTATGAGAAAATCTTCAGCTTCATAGTATGTAATAACTTTTCAAGTCAACCTGTTTAAATGATATATTAGGAACAAGCAGCAACTCAATTCCTAATTAAAGTACCAGAATGCCTTTGTCAAATGCAATGACCCCGTGTTTACTTTTCTATTAATTTCCATAGACCTACTTCCATTGTTTGATATGGAACCAAAGAGAAGTTTTGAATACAGATTGTATAGCAAGTGTGTAATTGTTATATATAAAATACTTTGAGAAATGGTTCATAGCGTTGACTTGTAGTTGAGATACGTAGACATATGTCTTTAGAAGTTGGCAATGAATTGAAACATCCAGCCGCCAGAGGATGTCATGAAAACAACAAAATACACATTAATAACAATGTATCTTAATTACATCTCAGACTCAGCAGCAAAATGTTTATACTGGATGCAATAAATATCAATTATGTCAATTAATTTGCGCCAAGTTTCTGAATATTGACAAAGCACTGACTTCTTTGGATAATGTAATTGTAGTCATTTCAAGTTACTATGTCTTCAATCATTAAATTGACTTGTATTGTTTCAAAAATAGTTATGACATGAATTCCGGCAATAAATCAATTATATAATCAGGTATTATGTTATTAACGGTAATATCATTGAGAATAACTCTTTTGACCTGCCAATAATTTGACAATTAATTCGTCTGTGACTTGTCAATTTTATTGACAATTATTTACTCGATGACTTAGCAATATACCTTTCGTATATGGTTGTCAATGGGGAGTTATTGATGCCTTCAACCGTTGTCCGCAAATAGTTTTGACATGGATTCAAGCAATAAATCAATTATGCCAATGTCAGGTATTATGTGATGAATGGTAATGTTATTGACATATAATAACTCTTTTGACTTGTCAATGATGTTGGCAATAAATTCTTCTGTGACTTGTCAATTTAATTGACAATTAATTACTCTTTTACTTGGCAATATAGATTTCGAATATATTTGTTCAGGATCTAGGAATTGAAAGCCACCAGGTAATGACTAATCTAATGTCTGTGCATTTACTGTTAAGTATCTGGTTAAGCCTAAGGAGTAGTTCTAGTTCTGTTTTTGCCGAGCATATTTTGTTTAAAACTAACATCTGGATAACTTCCTTTAATTTTTAATTTTATACCTAGTTAATTTGTTTTAAATAATCACACGACCTTGGTAATTGATCTCATGTTCGTGGCATGATGAAAGTATTAGCTTCGATATTATGCAAGTGTCTATTTCGAAATAGTTTATTATCAAGAATAACATATATATGTATAGAAAAGTAGACATAAATACACGCAACTGTTTGTTACAGCAATGTCTTTGGCATTTTAGAATATTTCAATTGATTTCAACATTGCATTTCAAGCTTTTAGGAAAGAGGAACAGTTATGTATGATTGATACTAATTGGAGGTAGTGAATGACTTCAAAGTATTCAAAGTTTTGCAAAGTTTCTCCTTTGGTATTTTTTCTATTTGTTATTTCTTGAAACAAAATATAGTTTGTGTTTGCCTATGAAGGTTTCCAATACTAATTGTTAAGACCATGATGAATTGCTTTCTAATGACGTTTTAAATGAATACCAGTTAAAAGTCGTTACTTATTACTCGTTATTTAAAGTGATCACATTGAATTGATGCAACCTTTTCTAGCCCGTAAGTTCATTTTAGTAAATTTGTAATAGATCAAGTTTCTTTCAGATTTTGTAAGGGCACATAATGTCATAATGTGAACACAATTTCCGACTTTATATGCAGTTATGAAACAACGTCAATCAACCATGAACTTTGCTTGACATTTCAAATAACACACTATTTAACGCATGAAATGCACTAGATTCTTCTTTTCAAAGCAACACAAGTAGTATGAAAAGAGTAGAATAATGTTAATATGTAACCAAATACTTGAAGGCTGTAATATTCTTTACGTGAAGATAAAAGGAATTTGAAAAAAGTGATAGGTTACACAATATATATATTACACAATCAATCTAAACATTTCTCTGATTTTACTACATAGAAAGTGAAGTATATAAAGATAAATTATGATGAATCATGGATCCATTATGACATTTGTTTTCTTAATATCACCATGATATTGTCACTAACAATCTGTTCAAGTTTTCAAAACAAGTGTGTGAAGTATATCAACATATTTACAAGATAAATTATGATGAAAGATAGAACGAGTTTACATTTGTTTTCTTTATTTTACCATGATATTGTCAATCCGTTTCAGCAGATAATCGACTGATTGCAAATCTATTGATGTTATATCATTAGTTATAGTTCATTATGAATTTTATACTTCCTTCTACAACAATCGTTCATTCGCCAATTAATGCTCCGTCTGAAACCATTAAATGTTATTACAGAGTGAAGTGAAGTGAAAATTGATTGATTGCTTACAATAGGTTGGCAATACAAAACTAATCAACAGGATGATATATTAGAGCTTTAAAACCCTATCAATTAATCTTCATTGTCTTTTTCTTCATTTCCTGTAAAATGGTCAAACGTACATGAAGCAATGCAATCACTGCTGTTTACCTTCCAATTTGTTCCAGATACTACAGAACAGACGAGTTGTCATTTTGACGACAAGTCCTTCGTTTCAAAGGCAATAATATTACAGAATAGGCTCATTGAAGTGACTGAATGTCCGTGGTAGAGGTCATCGTATGCTTCATGTGATTTGCCAGCATGATAATTATCGTAAGTTTGTAAATAAAATTTACAAGAATGACGGAAAGAAGGAAATTTGTAGGAACGGTACAAATATATGTCTGCTACAAACCTCAGAAACATTGCCGCAAATGCACTATCTTTAAATCCGATCAAGATGCCAATATATCCAAGTTAATCTCAAATTATCAATTATGACTTCTTGTCTTGTAGTATTCACTGCCTGTCAGTCACATGTCAGAGTGGCGTCAGTTATCTGGTTGTATGTCCACTACAGAGGTCAGTGTACACTTGATAATGAGCTCACCTGTCACCGAGGACATTGATTGGTCATCAAACCATCTTCATACTATGAAGACAATATGTGCATGTCGAGATTATTTCGAAATTGGATCCACTGCAAATATTGGATGTTGTTTTTTTGGAGATTTTTTTAGATTATTTCTAAATTGGATCCACAGCATATAGTATGTCTTGGATCCTTAAATAATATATACAGAGCAATAACGTTATCAGTAGAAATTTCCCGAGCAGCAAAGTTGTTTGAATTATATATTATGTCAGACAGTATCCATCAGTATAGACTTCTCTGTGAAATACAAAAGTAACAAATCAGATTCACACAAACATAATGAGAATTCATTGTTCTTAAATTATTGGGATGGTTCTATGGCTTTCAAGTTTAACAAATTGTCCGTTTGAATGCTTATTTCCATGTAAGATTTAAATGTTCGAAAGAAAGTTCTTTGGTTTAAAAAAAATTAAATCTGTTCTGTTTGGATTTGTTGAAAACATCAATCAACATTATAATTTCGGAATATTTGTTTTCACCTGAGATCTGCGTCAATCAAAATCGCCCAAACTGCAGAAACATTTGTCTGAAAACTGACATGTCAATAACTGCAATACGTATTTGTTGTAAAATGTACCTATTCAATATGTTTATATTGTTTAAATATAAAAAAAATGTATAGTTGATAATATTTCTGAAGCGGATTTTGGCTTGATGTATATTTAACGGTCCAATAACGGATATTTGTTTTAATGTTGATATGATTTCACTGTTATAAGACTATAGGGAGCATCAACAGGTTACGAAGAGAAGGGAAATCATTATTTCATATATACCAGTTATTGGAATTTTAAAAATAATGTTGGTTTTAACTTTTTCAAATTAGGTAATATTTAAAATAATCCTTACAAAGGCTTCAGTGACAAAGAAAATGTTACATCAAAATTCAGAGTAGAATAATGTTTAGAGTGATTTCAATATCATCTCGTCATTAACTTAACTGGAAGATGTCGTTGAAATAAATAATGTATAATAAGTATATATGTAAAGCACAAGCCTTCAAACATCACTCCTCGATCATCTACATCTATGTATTATATTGAATCTCAATTTATACTCAAATTCATTTACTGCTCTGCTTGAAGATTATAAACTATGCATGAGTATTGCAATTTTTCATGCAATGTTTCATATCACATGATTGTACAGGTACGGATATATTGATTTATTGCTTATATATGTACAGCCTTAGTGACTTCAGTTATATATATGGGCTAGTTATTAGACTTATCATATTTCATTGAGCAAGTTTGATTTTATCCATAGGAGATTCAGACATGTTAACAACCAGAAGTTGTACTCAATACTGGGCCTACGTTTCCTCATAGCAAAATGTCACCGTAATATCAAAAGGTCATAACACATGTTCAATCCATCATGTTATTACAGAGTCTAAGTCTTCTTAACGCACCTGCCATCTTACCTTGACAAAACACTTGCGTCAAGTGTTTTCCTTTGCACACATTCTATTGATCTAAAGCAGTCTGCACGCAGGACAATTCTCTACAGTAACAAAGAACGAAGGAGTCAATCCCCAGAACACTTGCCTGCAAGTAGGAAAGGAAACAACAATATCAAACAGTAGTTTTACATTCGTAAACTGTACTGATCTATGAAAGTAATCAATTGTTTAATTATTTTCCAACGTGTGCATTTCAAAAAAATAAATTTGTAAGTGGCAATTTAAAACTAATGATGATCAGCGGTTTTCTTGTCACAATGGTTTTTCGTGCTATACTAACGTACAAAAGAAGCATCCCGACAATTGTAAGAGAGTATTAAATGCAATATTTCTGTCGGAAAGAAGCTTTTGAAGTTTAGATGGACACATATTTTATACAGAACTAACCACAATTTGATATTACAAAGTAGGATACTTTAATTGTGTTTATGTCAGTTCAAAAACACTCAAAATTAAAGTTGAAAATTTAAAACATGTAGACATGTTGTTGATATAAGACTTTGTTGACATATCTTATTGAACTCCATTTGTTGACGCATCATTAATGTAAAACATCATAAATCAAGCTCGTCTAGTTTTTTTAAAAAGTGATTTCTCAAGACATGTGCTTACAAACTTGTTTATGACATTTTACCATTTATGCTAAATGTTATCAAGGACAATTACATTTATCGCTAACTGCATAGAGATTAAATTTTATTGCCTTTAAGGCACTAGTTTTCAAACAATAGCGAAAAAACAAAATGAGAACTATGATCTTCATTTCATCCATCAAAGTAAAATGATAAAGATCTGAAAGCCCAATGAGACAAGGTGACGAACTTTAACTAGTTTCAACATTGTGACCACCAAGAACTTTAATTTCTGTCCTTAAAGCATTAGAGAAAACAATGAAAAGACAGATATGTGTTAACTTTAGCATTCAGTTTATCTGGATAAAATGTTTCATGTTAATTTATATATTCTTGTTTAGTAGCACCAAATCAAAACTTAGATTGACGCATCAATACGTAGGTCTTCAAGACTTCTGCTTGTCCGTGTTGGACTCTCGGTTATCCATCTGCTTTAAAATGAGCTATCAAACATGTCTCTATCTTTAGTATTTTTTTTTTAAATTATCCAAAGACAATGACAATGAAAATGGAACCAACGCTTATTAATGGATCCCTTCATGACCTTTCTCACGATTAAGACAAAATGGTTAATATTTTCATACTAAGTTGCAACATAGAAAATATTATGCTTTGATTTCCACTTTAGTAGATTTAATCATCATTAAGATTGAATACATAAGCAATGCGTTATGTTGTTCTGAATATTCAAGAACATACTAAAAAATGGTTAAATTTGAACCCCTAGACGTTTGCGATGTTCGCAGCTTTTACTATCAATGTTTTGATGAAAGGGTTCAACAGAAACGTTGTTGTGCATCCGAAGATGTAAATACAATTTCAGTATCTTAATTAGTTAGTTGATCAGTTATTATCATTTGAACTTTGCTGAAAATTGCGATTTTGCATGTGTCCTCTGTAACAGATGTCTTCAGAATGAAGATTTCATCAAGATATAACAAGACCGAAAGCCTGTAAGTACGTGTGTATACATACGCACATGTACATGCAAAAGGCATATTCCCCATCAACCACGACAGCGTGGCGAGCAAATAAAGCTTGCTTGCTTCGCTGAGATGTGTTGATTTTTTTAAAATATATAAATGTAAAAAAGAGAAAGTTAGTCCTGACCATGCAGCAGACTCGGGTGGGCGTAAAAGCTTATTTAACGCAATGTTTACTTTAACTGTCACCATATTTCAACTTTTAAATATGCATTCCCTCTCATCTGGATAGTTCAGACGTTGTGATATTTAATTGTGTTGTAAAATTGCAACAGGAACATTTTACAAATAACTATTGCTGCAAAGAGCACATGTCACCATTAACGTGTTTAACTCCAAAATAACTACATATTGTCTTCTAAGGCCTCACTCACACCCTCACTGACAACGTTTCTTATTTACTTTTGATTTCACGATGTTAAGGATATTGCTTGACCGATGGATGGACAGATGGAGACTATATCTAGATTATAAATTAATTATAGATTGTCAACAAATTTATGATACATATATGCAATCAACAATATACACAGAAAAGGTGAAACAATGGAATAATGTACTGAAAATGAAGCCAAGCTGTCATAACGAACGGCAGTCATTGTTGTGCACGTAAACTTCAAGGGGAGGTGCGTGTATAAAAGGAAAGCGCTGATTGGATCTATAGAAAAGCCATACACTTTTCTGTGATTGGAAGTTATATTTAACACGCGTCGAGCCTTTTGCCACCTAAGAATCAAGGGGTTAGTTTCAAAGTGAAGCGAGCTAGTTGACTCCAAAATAACTACATATTGTCTTCTAAGGCGTCACTCACACCCTCACTGACAACGTTTCTCATTTACTTTTGATTTCATGATGTTAAGGATATTGCTTGCAAGGAATACAGATAATAAGTGGCGGCTGAATAATTTTATTCTCGCTGACGACTATAATTGGACCTTACATTATATTCTGGATTATTAAGACAAAACTGTCAACTGTTTCATAATAAGGTGTAGCATAGGAGATGTTGTACTTTGATTTCATTATGAGTAGATGATATCATTATTTAGAGTGCATACATAACTAATGCGTTGCGCTCTTCTGAATATACAAGAAAATACTCAAAAATGCTTAAATTTGGACCCCTATAAGACCCCTATGGTTAACGATCGAATGTTCTTCAAAGAACATGCCCCTCAAATGTTGGCAAATGTTAAATTTGTGACCTAACTATCAATTTTTACATGATAAAGATCCAAACAGAATTGTTAGGTAATATATCTGCATCAGATTCCAATATGTAACTTTATCATACCTTTATTTGTAACAGAGTTATGTCCCTTTGAACATGAAGCCGAAAATCTGACCAATAAAAAAGGACAATGTTGAAGGGCAGATAAAAAAAATGTCCAGGTCAAAATTAAAAATTGGGCCACAGGAGCGCTCTTAACAATTCATTTATCTTCATAATAGGTTATCATATATAGCTGTACTCATAAAGTTGAAGTGGTAGTACGTTTTCAAAGACGCATACCCATATAAATGTGTATAATTTCCAAGTAAATTTTCGACGTCGTATTCAAAATCTGAATAATTTGGGAAATCAGTCCAAAATATTAAATAAGTCAAAGAATTGTTCTATGTGATTGTAAAAAACAAATTAAAAAATTAAAATTTTGAAATATAAAATTCCCCAAAATTAATTTTGATAAAACACAACTGTTCATTGACATATAACAATTCTCTGTGTAAAAATCAATAAGTTTGCCTCGTCCTGCACACATTTACAACATTTTAAACATGGTCGGGGTCATGTTGGTGTAAATTTCATTTCTTACCCCTGTCTAGTTTAAAAAATAATATTGTAATCAAAAAACTAAAACAGTCACCAATAAAGTCATTAAAACTACTGCCAAAAGGTGTTTTTGCTTCGTGCCATAATCAAATGCATCTCATTTCTTTAAAATATTGAATTAATCGAAACCAACTGAGGTGCGACGTTGCTTTTGTGCTTCAGTTTATATTCCATGAAAACAAGTAATTGCTGATAAGTACCCTTGGTTCTCATATCCGGGTCATACAGTTTTCTCTTTAAGGTAATCATATTTAAAGAGGATAACTTCAATTTATTTGATGAATACATTTTTTGCTGCAACCAATCTATCTATCTGATTTGAAAGAAGTGGGTGAAGTTGACTTTCTCATACTCAGCATTGTCAGACAATCCAGACACTATGTATTCAAATCTATGTATTATCTAATAACAAATGAATACTGAGATTCATCAGTGTATTAAACTGCCTATCAATATTTTCCATTTATTATAACACCACTACTGCATATCACAAACTAAATCTATAGTATATTTGAGTTGCAAAAACTTTTTTCCAATACTTCTTTATCACACAATGTCATAGACGCTTTCTGTTTATTCTCACATTTTGACTTGACAGACGTGAAAATGCGTTTTTAGCTGCAAAATGAATTGCAAAGCTGACTGAAAGGAAACAGATAGATATAATCACAGATATTTACCTGTCAGCCATATTGACACAGGGAACACTACAGTTGTCAGAATGTCTGTTCATGTAACTCAATGATTTCCTAAGGCCAAATAAGAACCAGCCTGAAATCAATGTTCATATTAAAGACTAGTCATTTTGTTGCTGCCGATGGCTACTTTAACCAATATGGAATCCGTCTGAGATCTGAAGAGAATAGCAGACATGTTTAATCCATTTCACTTGCAGTGTGATTCAACCCAATGTGGTATTTTAAAAAGTCATAATTTAGAATACATTGTATTAGAAACGACTGTACTGAAGAAGACTTTTGTTTGGTACCTGATTGGATTAACATAAAAGGCAAGAAAGTTCAGAGAATTATCAGTCACATTATCAGTGTTATCCTGAGATATTTTTCGAAAGCTACTTGGAGATTATCGGTGATGGTGATGCGATATGGGACCTAATCCTAAGGACTTTTTATCAGCCAGTATGAAAAGTTCATATATATGTGCATTATAGGTTACAAGAATAAGAAATGTATGGTATGTTATGTCAACATCAATATATATCTTCTTTAAGAGGCTTTTTGGAAGCTGGTTAAATGACAGATAGCAAGTTCCATGGATATTCAACTGGTCTATTGCTGCGATTACAGCGTTCATTGTTCATATGGATATTGGCTATGTCTTTCAAAGAGTAACATTAAAGAGTTTATATATTTAATTGGTTTGGTGTACGTAATGTTGTGGAAAAACACCAGTGCAGGGTGGTTTATCCAAATAATAATGTTGATGTGCAAAATGAGGAGAATGTTTTATAATGGATAATGGGCGATATTGGATTTTTTTTTTTTTCAAACGCAAAATGTGAATATCATCACAAGTTATCAATCTCTTGATGTTGTGTTCTCCTTCTGGTATAAGGCTGTATAAAAGAATGTTTTGGGGGACATTTTCCGTCTGTCCGTCCGTCTGTCTGTCCGTCCGTGATCACATCATTTCCGGAGCAGTACTTGAAAACTACTTGGCCAATCCTTCCCAAATTTGGCATACAGCTTCCCCATATCATGTAGATGTGCCTTTTGGTAGTTTAAACCTTTTGGAAATGTTATTTCTTTTATATATTTCTTTATTTTTTATTATAAAACTGATTGAGCTATCGTCACCAAATGTTGTATACTACCTCCTCATATGTTATTGATGTTTCTGAGGTTTGAACTTTTTTAACTTTTTTTACCCCATGGCAACATTTTGTCTCTTAGAAAGGAAACAAGTTAAAGTGAATTGGGTGAAGGAGGAGACATCTGTTTTTACGAGCAAAAACACATTCTAGTTTTAATTAGTTACTGTTAAAACTGATTATTCAACTCATGTGGGGCGGTGGGATAAGCCATCTCTCCTGATGGCTCTTGTTTATTTTTGTTGGAAAAAAAAAGACGAGCGATGAGTACATTTTATTTTTGTTCACATCAAAATAAAGCTAAGAAGTGGTAGAAGTACATGTACACAAAATGAAAGCTTATCTGTTCCTGCAGACACATTAATGTTGTTGACGAATGGTCTTTTTCGTTCATAGTTTGTTTGAATGACAATAACAATTAAATGTGTCACGTGCGCACATAAACGTGATGCGCCGATGTCCAAGAGACATTCCATTTTTTTAAGCCTAATCTTTCATAATCATTTCAATTTTTTAAATTTTCATATGTTGAAAAAGAAATCAAATGGTATTGAAAAGTATCCAAATAATTTTGCAACAATTCTCTTTTTTGACTTCTTGTGTTGTTTTCATTTGATGTTCCAAGACTTGTGCTGAACATATACTTGATGACGGAAGCAGAAAAGACGTTGAACATCACAAAGGCTATGGAATCCAAAAGGTGAACTGTTATCTTATCAACTAACATCTTCAATAAGCCTTTTAAGCATCAAACAAAAATATTGATATAACTTGAAATGTCATTAAGTGTGAAAGTTTTGAAAAAAATACCCTTAAATGGTGGTTAAAAATGTGAGATTTCAAAGACTCAATATTTAAATAAATATAATGTAGATTGTGCAATCAGTGTCTGGTTTCTTGTTTTAAACGAAATTGATATTTGGAGTGTTGATGTTTTCACATTTGATGTCTTTATAGCAGTCAGTCAGCAGTAGTCAGGAGAAATAAGGGCCTTCACTGAATCTCAATCTGGGAGACAAACGAAAAATAGGCTAGATAATCATATTGTTTAGAAACCTAAAGCAAACCGGCATCTATCTGCCTTACAATTCGATACTGATCGAAAGACTCATCTTTTTGTGTTAAAGATTAAAACAGAATGCGGAGACAGTGATTTTTACTTTCTCGATTAAGCTGGGAAAATGTATCCAATAAACTTAATGAGAATTCAAATAGTATTAACTATAACTTAAGGATTTCCTATTTCACGATGTATGAAAATGGGTTTTTTAAATCCATCGGGGGTTGCCTGAAATGGCTGTGTAAGCATAAATGCTATTAAGTTTGAGAGTTGTTAAGTGGGATATTATCCCTAAAATATCATGTCATGTCAAGGTACATATCACCAAGGTTAAACAAATGAGCTTTGGCTTTGTTGCTATGATACTATCATAACCTGAATGATTTTCAGACCTATAATAACAGCTTTGCTAACAAACCAAGTGGATGGAGATATATGCTTCTCTTTGAAGGCGAACAGCAAATCGATCTTAGATTAGTGTCATTGTTATGATCAGCGTGAATACATAATGCAAAGTGTCTGAGGAAAACTGAACTGTTCCGGTCTCAGATATTTATGTGAAGCTAAGGACAAATGACAAATAAGTTACATGAAACGATATAGTCGTCTAACCTGAAATTAGACTCCTTTTTAAATTCATAGGGTGTTTAACACAAAAACAATATTGAATAATACGAATGGTGAAAACTAATGAGATTGACATTTTATCAAAGTATGCAGTGTGTAGTAAAAGCCCCAGTTGTTAAATGTAGATATGGTGCAAATGGATACGGTATTTTAGTTTATTTAGATACTATTTTGCCTCCAGAACCTCACATACAAATATTTAGAATTTTTTTTCCGATAGATCTTTCAATTGAAGCAATTGACTTCTGAGAGAAATATAATGTGATTAATTTCTTCTGAAGATACAGCAGTAGCAATGGTGATGAATGATTAGCCAATAACATGTAATACAATAACGGATAATACCATTTAGGAAAACTAAATGCAATCATATCATTACCAAAAATGATAATTTATACCTGCCAAAATATTACCATTATGCATATTGAACGAAAATGTCACACAAACTAAAAACACCATGGTAATGTGTGATTTATTTTATTTAATGTAGTTTACCAGATTTATTTCCTCGAGCTGTGCCAATTTTGATATATCAACTTGACTGAAACTCGATAGACAGTTTGTCCCACTGCTAAATGCACTTGATTGCTCATTGTATAATAAAAGCAATACTTTAGAAGAGTAGATCCAGTAAATAACAGATTATCTCACTCATTACAAAACATATAGTCTACTTTATCAAACATGAAGAGACTAATGTCAGATATGGTTTCAACATAACATTTATCAATCATATAACGTGAACGTATTCCCTATACATATGATATCCTTAAACCAGAGACAGTTATCTGACCAGAATTGGACAAACAAATGACGCTTATCTTTAGTTACTTCATTGAGTGCAATGTATTTTTGTTACTATAAGCAATATACAATAGCTTGTCAATTTCATGTTACATGTAAAATTATCTACTTTCGTTATTCAAAGCCATGACGGAAGCTCAATAACTGAAGATTCTTATGCATAAATCATGAATTTACAGGTAAGTTCTCAATCGAATTAACGATAAGATGTCAAATGTGAGATGGTGTGATTCGCTCTAGCTGTGAAATAACATATTATATTATATGACGAACAATGAAATACTGGGATTTATCAGTGAAATAAACTGTCTATCAAGCTACAGTAAAAAAATAAACCTATATTTTCACTGCGACCAGTGACTGATATAATTTGACGTCATAAAACAATGGTCTGACGCAGCGAATCGGCTTATGGCGTCACATTGTAACTGTGGTGACGGGTTCTTCCTAGCGGCCCCTCGGTGTGAAAATGACCTTTTTTGAACATAGTAACAAGGATAACATCATATAATAAATAGAATATCCGTCAATTCTAAACAAATACATGTTTATTTCATCTCGTGAGGTAGAAAAGCATATTTTCACGAGTGGCGTAGCCGAGAATGTCAATATACTATTTCTACTTCACGAGATGAGATATACTTAGTATTCAACGAGAAATTTCAAATGTTCTATTTATTAGATTTAACCAGTTACGTATAGTTCGAAAATGACGTTATAACAATGAAAGGAGCATCCATGCTCCCCTTGCTTTACCACGGTCTTCTTATGACATCATCCTATTGTTATGATGACGTCATACGATCGAAAGTGTTCTTTCACGCAGTAGAATAACATGGTATTTCACTCAGTGAAATTTATTTTAACCGATAAACGCTGTATTTCACCGATGAAAATCTAATAAAGATATATTCATTAAAAGGTCCTTTCAAATTTTCGCGTTATAGATGCCATTGTCAAATCAAATACCACATGTTTTGTTAAAGATTACAAGTTTAATAAATCACGATCTTGTTAACTTTTGTTTGCTTAATTGAATATGCAATAGTTGAATACACTGTTGCAAGAGGCCATATGTTGATAGAGATAATGCCAGAGAGAATGAATCATTAACGCTGATCTTGTTGAAAGTTTGAATATAACCTTCTACTTAAAATATTTCATGACAAATAATCATGATTCAGCACTCTATTCTGGATTTAGTGGAAAGGTTGGGGCTGCCATGACAAATTTCAATGTGGGCCTTAAAAGTGATCAAAACATTAAAACTGATACTTATATTTGATGTGAGAAGCTGCAGGTTTTCATCAATGAAATGTGTAAGAACCTGAACTGAAGTCACAAATACGATATTTTATTTATTGAAAGCTGTCATGTGGAATTTCTTCAGAGGCCTTAAAAGTGCTTAAATTTTATGCATAAATGTTTTTTATTGCTCATAGATAAAGATGATTGGACAACCTATCCTGAATTATGTGTGTTAAATACGTTGTAGGTTTCTTGCTGTCGTGCACAATACTATTGTGATAGGGTGTTTGGAACCAACACAATGTAGTTGTTAGCTTAGCCATATACCTAATGTTTAACAGTTGTGAATTTGTATATACACGTTCACATCATGATTGAGATTGTCAAACCACAGTTATTATAATAATTCCTCAAAGTTAGTATAACTTGGTACTATTTAAAGAAATTTCAAAATTATATATTTTTTCTAAGGTTTAAGGAAGGAAATACACGTTGAAATTATTTATTACTATAATAAGTTCCTCTCCTGGACTCCTGCGGCTTTAAATCATTTAATATTTTAATTTAATGAAAATATAGGTTGTTGTTCCCACGTTGTTTTTCACTGAAATAAAAAAAATTAGTGCTTGAAAGGCAATGAAACTGAATATATAAGCAGAGACAAATACAGTAAATTGTCCTTGAAAACTTTCAGCGAAAATTGTAAAATCGTGATTATATATCATCAACAATGTCATAAACAATTCTGTTGTTACGTAAGTCATCACATGACCTTAAAGTGGTTTGTACTAAATAATTATATAAAATTAGAGTCCAGTTAAGCAGTTCAACTCTTGTATCAACCATACAGAGTTTTGAGGCAAAAACATGGTTGTAAACAAAATTAAATACACTTCTATAACAGATTCTATAAAACATTATGTCATCACTTGATAGAATAAGTTTTGTGAAACAAACTTGCATGTAACACAACGCCATTTCATTGTGACGAAAATATTATCAATGTTATGTTACAATCTTACTTTTTTGTGAATTCATACCTGCACGATAGTTATGAATAATTGTGCATTTTCTATTATCATTATGCTATTAACATGTACATGTTAGTACACTATATCATATACATTCAAGCGACCATTGTGAAAGCCGGAGTTGGAATCCTTGGAAACTGTTCATGCTGTGTGTGTACAGTGCTTTATTCGTATTTATCATTACATTACCTATTTAAACTGAAGAATTCCAACCAATTAAATTGTAGAGAACATCAAGAAATATTTTTTTCAGTTTCACATTATCATCTACAGATTGTGTATGAGATATATAACATATTTAAGTTGGATTGTTTGTCGTCAAATAAAGTCAAGCTTCATTATGAAACTTCTTGATTATGAAATCCGTTTCGGTACTGATACTTGTACAATTTTTTTAAAACTCTGTACCATAAGCTTAAGCTGAAAAAAACGGTACACGAATCTCTACCGAAAGTTTGAAAAAGCATATCTAGCAGATCATAATTGAAAAGGAGAGGTTGATCACAGCATTTGATGAATGTGAACGTGATAAAATATTGTAACATGATTTCGGTGTGTCCTTGATTCTGATTGGTTGATTTGCCTATGTTGAATGATAATGAATACCCGCAAATTCTTGGGGCGAATCACCGCGAACATATACATCGTGTTCACAAGATTCGACCCGACTCAACATTTATTTTTTCTATTTCTCTTAATATGTGCTCCTTACTCAAATTTGACAGGGGGCATTGTCATTTTCTAACTTGTGTATAGCAGTATAGGTTACAGATAACTCTAAAAATTAATTAGTTTCATTTTACTAAAACATTTTTAACTAGTACGATTTGTCCAAGTTTGACGCCTTCTTCCATGCGGCTGTGCTTACCGAATGCCGTTGCCATGGCATGACGTCATAGTGATCAACCGTTTTGACGTCACAATGCTAGCGTCATTGTCACAATCGGTTAGGGCAAGTTTAAGATATTTGTTCCTAGGTCTTTTACTGTGTTGATGTCGTTGATAAATGTTTATCGCTATCTAAAAGGATAAGTGAATAGTGTGAAATGAACATAGTTGAGTGACACTGTTTGAGCTTATGTGTAAATTGTTGCTAATGTACATATTACGCCGAGTATTTACATTTGCTTTGACCTGACCACACCTCTTACAAAAATGGAACAGTCGCAAAGTCCTTTCCACTCAGAGATAGGTACGCAAAAAGAGAGTTCGTTTCAAAACGCCTGATAACTAACGGTCATGTTACAATATCGATAAATAGTTGCGTTTGAAAAATTTCCGGGATTCATTGCTATTCAACACCCGCAAATTTCAGCGTTTAAAACCTCCGGCTAACGCCGTCGGTTTTAAACTAAATTTGCGGGTGTTGAATAGCAATGAATCCCGGAAATTTTACAACCGAAACTATTTATCTTATAATTGTTCTTACTTTTCGATATTTATGTCTGAGTTACATGAGCCATTTATTATGGCCGTAAACAGCATGTGTATAACTTGAAAACAAATTTTCAAATAATAATGACACTAATAAATAACAACGAATATATGTACACATAAAATTGTTTAAGGGTGAGGAAAGTTCACTATTTTTTACTGTGAAATGGTAGTGTGTGACTACTTGTTTCCATGCCGCAACAAGCAGCTTATTTTGGAATTAAGAAAAATGTTTATTCTCAATAAATAAAATCCATTTGTTTTTTTCCGTTCTTTTGGCCTATACTATTAACGGTTGATAATGTTGTATTGTTTCTTTCTCACCACTCTTATTCTAAAAAGTATGAACTGATAAGCGTTACAAAAATATATGATATATGATAACAACAATTAGTGTAACTGAATATTTCCATCAATAATGGATTTCATTAATACCACAGTTCAACGTGAACATAAACATATGCTCCCCTGAGTTTGTCTAATGAATCCCACTTCGCTCTTTATCAATCTTTGTTCGTAGAAGAGCCTCAGGCAATGACCGATAAATACTTAAAGGACGTCCAGGGTAATGTTCGCCATTTACGAAATCTCTCTCATGGCGAGATTTTGATAATCCTCTTTAACATTGGTAATTGGTCTTATTAATTCAACTTGGGAATATAGGTCCATCATTTTACTTGTATCTTCTCGTGGCACCTGTGATCATTGTTAATAAATTTTCACCAGGAGGGTTTTAGACTTATTATAATAATGAATACATGAATTTATGCATGAATGAATGTATATCTTATTTCCTCCACCTTTTGTTGTATATCAATGACATTAACAAAACTGATGTAGTCAATAGTATGCGAATGATTGTAGTCCTTCAAAGAGAACAAAACAGACTGCATGGTGCTTTCTACAGTATGGAAATGTGCTGTACCTGGAAATGACACAAGGCTTAAAAGGACTGTAGCACAATTTTTGCCAATTTGTTTTGGTACAAATTTCCCATCTATAATGATAATTTATGTCATTCATATCTACTTTAGAGGGTAAAACAATCATTACACAAACCAATTATCCGTAGTGGTTATAACGGTGTGTCGTATAAGGCAATATATGCATGGCGGCCATTTTAATGTGACCACCCATTATTATTTCGAATATCACTAATTTTTTAATTTGATTTTCCGAAGTAAGAAGGGTGACATTATTTTTCAAATGCACTTCTTCTTTGAACCAAATACGTGCTGCTACCCCATACGTGCATGCAATTGTTTAATTTGGCGTTAGTAATATGTCGTGCTGCATACTAAATGATACGACACAAACATTGAAAGAACATTTGCAAAACGATTCTCTTTTGCACTATACGATTGTTATATATTGTCAAGGTTATCATATACATTTCACATACAAAGGTGCCTGTTAAAAATAATGTGCAGATTTCGTTGTGATATGATGCTACGTACTCGTTGAACTAGGTTTCAATAATGTTACTAGTGCAAAAAAATCATACAGAACAACGGTGCAAACAGCTACATTTTCTAATACATTGGTGTCAATGGGATAATAAACCAAAACATTCTGTATCAGAAAACATTTGCTCTTTGAAAGCATATTAAGTCATTTCAAGGGTAATTTTGAAATATTACCAAAAATGTAAATTTTCCAGTATACAAAACAAAAAAGTACCAATAACTGGTAATATATATATGAAATTACTGATTCCTCCTACTGTTCACGAAATGTTGATGCTCACTAAAGTATTTGAATGGTGAGATGATATATTAAACAGATGTATTGTATTTCACGCAAAAATCAGCATCCGAAAAATCATCAAATATGATCTCAATTATACAGCATATAAAGATACTGAATAGTTACATTTTTGAAGAAACGGATATTGCAGTTATCAATGCGAAAGTTCAGCAATTTCGGATGTTGCTCAACCCCGATGAAATTGGCCCTATTTATTCAGAAATAGCAAAACAGAAAATTGTACGATTAAAACACACCAACCAGAACTATTATAACTTTCAAGCAAAAGAAAGGTTTTTTGGAAACTAAACTAATTGATACTGTCTGACATAATATATGATTTAAACAACTATGCTGCTAAGGACATGTATAGTGATATGTTTTTCCTGTTCAGAAAATATCCTCAAAACATCCAAGACATAATATTTGCAGTGAAATCAATTTCGAAACAATCTCGACATGCACATATTGTCTTCATAGTATGGCGATCGTTTGATGACAAATCAATGTCCTCGGTGACAGGTGAGCTCATTATCAAGTGTACACTGACCTCTGCAGTACTGGACATACAACCGGATAACTGACGCCAGTCTGTCATATGACTGACAGGCAGTGAAAAGAACCAGACAAGAAGTCATAATTGATGATTTGAGATTAACATAGACACGTTGGTATCTTGATCCGATTTCATGACAGTTAATTTTAGTCAATGTTTCTGCATTTTGTAGCAGATATCAAATATATTTTGAACCCTTCCTAGACATGCCCTTCAGGGCACTCTAGTAATTTTTATTAACAAACATTTCTGACAGTTTGTAATGAAGCATACACTGTCCTTTGTGACGGACATGCAGTCACTTCACTGACGCCATTCTGTCATATTATTAACAGGGAGTGTAATATACCAGACATTAAGTTATCATTGATATTAATGAGATTCCAAATCGTAGATTTTATGACTCATGATCCATTTACAAATATGACTGTATTTCATATGGTTATTCGATAACATTACATTCACTGAAAATTGTACATGCTTTGTATTGTTTGAGGTAAGATATTGAAATAAATGGTTCTTCAGATATACCGTGATCCCTAAGCATGACTTTGAAAATAACTTGCAGGCCACCGAAACAATGTTTAAGAAATAATTTGAAGAAAAAAACAGGAAATTTTTCATATGGTCCTTCAATACATGTGTTACAATCCCTGCACTGATGTTTGAAGGTATGTTACATGTTACATGTAATTTATAGATAAGTGGTTCACAAAGACCAAATCTAGGCAGCATGGAGTTAAGAGTTCTCCAAACTGCAATTGGGTTAGTATTGATGCATTAGGCATGAACAAAAATGAACAGAGGAATGTGTTGATATATGAAACTTTAAAAGCTAAACGTGGATTACGGAATCACCCAAACCGGGGTTACAGCAATCAAAGTGTCCATCCCATATGCCCAAGCCCATGCCCACGCCGTCGCCCATATTTCGAGTGGGGAGGGGGTAGGGGTCAACTATGAAAACTTTGATCCCCTCTGTGTAAAATACTCCAGGGTGCAGCAGTTCTTAAGAAGTAAACAAGCAAAAAGTGTTTGTACGACACACGGAGGACGGTGGCAATAAGTCCATACAGCCTTATAAGTCTGACTAGTACTTTTACTATCAAATAATGAAATTATACCACGAACATTATTCAAACAAGGATTAATTGCAATCGAGGGATGATAACAAACACAAATTTACGAGAAAGAAATCAGTGAATTGAACATCCGTCTTCACGTTAAATTATATATATTATTAGGTCATTTTATTGAATATTTTGAGTAAATATTGCTCAGTAAATTTAGTGATGTGAATGAGAGAAAAGGGATTAGTTAGCAAAGTTATTAATGCGAATCATTTGTTGTTAATACTCTTGAGTTTGTGACAATAGCTTAGCAACAAAGTCATGCCAGCATTAAGTTATGTTGACTTTCTTCTCTAAATGTCTCTCTTACAATGATTAATAGATATGCATGCCTGTTGATTGATTATATTGTACCAAGATGATTAAAGGTTCACCCTGTAGATGAGGAACTTTAATAAATTGGAATGCACATAATAATACTTTATTGTCCTCGTAAAAATCTAAATTCGGAATTTTGTTTGTGCTTTTGTATCCTGCAAACAAAATGCAGCGCCAATTCAAACGTTGTTCTATCTTTATAATGCTGAGCGCCAAGCAACGAAGTAACAAGTCCAATTTTTTAACGTCTTTGGTATGACACGGCCGGAATTCGAACCACAACCCCCGGGTGATGAGAGGACGCTCTACAAACTGATCCACATCCCTGGTAAATGAACTATATATGAATATTTGTAGCAAACGCTTGATCCGTAAGGAAAATAGGTAATTAGGGATTACTCGTGACAAATAACCTTGTAGAAATAGCGAATCGTGATTGGTTGTAACAAGAGTTATTTGCGTAATAAGCTTCAACTTTCAACTTTCTTTATTTCTCCATCATCCACCCAGCGGTGGTACAAGAGTACAAAGTCATCAAATGACATATATACAATCACAAGATGGGGCATAATTAACATTTAAAGTGTGTAAGTATACACTTAATAAACACTGATAATTTTTTCAATACTGATGTTTTCTTTGAGCACATTAAAGTTTTAAAGGTAATAAGATTTCTCCATTTTAGATATTCTGCAGGAATATATTTTAGTCTAGCGTCATCAAAGTAATTACATCTCAATAAGTAATGTAGTTCATCCGCTATTGCTGGGGAGTCGCACAACTTACATGTTCTGTTTTCCCTTGTAATGCCCTCCCAGCGGCCAGTCTCAATAGGTAGAAAATGATTGGTAGTTCTAAATTTCATTATAGGAATATAAACATTTGTTGGAAGAAAGAAATAACGTTCAAATGTTATGGAATCTTTTATGATCTTATAATATAGTGCCTTTGGGCTATTATTTATAGTTGAAAACCAACTCTGAATAAAGTGATCTTTTAAGACAAATTCAACCTTTGAGGCCAGCTACTCGGTGTTAAAAGATTCCGGATTTTTGAAAACATTGCTTAAACCTAGGTGGTTTAGCGTGTCTTCGACAAAGTTTAGCCACTTGTCATTATAATCATAGAGTTGCTTTTTGACAGAAACAAAGTTGTACAAGGTGTGGGAAAGTTTAACATTTGTTATTTTAGGTACAGCTAGAGTGTGCCAATATTTAACCAATCGCTTTATGATTTTGATTCTAAGAGGGTACCTTCCCAACTCTCCATAAACCATGTAGTTTGGCGTAGATACTTTAAGATTACAAATTAGCTTTAAAAACTTCAAATGAACTTTTTCAACGATTTCCAATGAGTCATGACCCCATGTCTCACAACCATAACATAGAATAGGAACAATCATAGTATCAAATGCCCGGACTAAACAGTCAATAGGAAGGTTAATGATTCTAGCTCGTTTCAAAAGAGAAAACATAGCCTTAGTTCCTGATTCAATTAAAGTTTTGATGGCGTGTACAAATCTTCCAGATCTATGTAGTTTTAAACCAAGATACATATAATAATCGACAATTTCAAGAGGTTGATTTCCAAAGTAGAATATATGTTTACTTTTATAAAGTATCCCCCCGCCAAATATAATAATTTTGGTTTTAGATATATTAACAGCAAGGTTCCATTTCAAACAATACAAACGAAAAGAATTCAATGATTTCTGTAGCCCATTTGGACTTTCGCTAATAAGTACTGCGTCGTCTGCATACAAAAGAATAACAAAATGTAAAACAACGTTTACATCAAAACAATCAACATGAACACCCTCACAGTTATCTTTCGACATGTGTGACTCAAGATCATTTAAAAACAATGAAAACAATAGTGGAGAAAGGTTTTCACCTTGTCTAACACCGCACTCACTCGAAAAGTAATCTGAGTGATTATTATTTACATACACGCAAGATTTTATATTCTTGTACATGTTTTGTATTAAGTTGAAGAAGCGACCATGTACACCTTGCTTCAAAAGCTTATGCCACAAACCAATTCTCCAGACATTGTCAAAGGCTTTAGAGAAGTCGATGAAAGCACAGTACAGTTTTTTGTTACATTTCTTGAGTAAATTCGTCAACATATTTAGAACAAAAATATTATCGATTGTAGAAGACCCTTTGCGGAATCCAGCCTGTACATTACTTAGTATACTGTTATTGTCTATGAATGTCGTCAATCTTGTATTAAGTATAGCAGTGAACAGCTTTCCTAAACAGCTTAATATGGCAATAGGTCTATAGGATGTAGGATCATCAATATTTCCTTTATTCTTGTATATGGGTTTGATTATTCCCGTTAACCAAGCTTCTGGTAAATGTCCAGTTTTTAACACGAGATTGAACAAGTCGTACATAAGAGACCAATCCTTTCAATGGAATCAATTAGGTAGTCATTTTCTATTAAGTCTATACCGGAGGCCTTATTCCTTTTTAGATTTTTAACGGCATGTGTTATCTCTGGTAGGGTAATATCATCGTTAAGTACAGATGTATCATATGTGTCAAAGTCAAGATTATCATCAATAATAACATCATCCTGTGTACATGTGTTAATGTCTCTAAAGTGTTTCAAGAAATCATCTAAGTTTGGACCTGCCGAATCATGACTATAAGTCGCAGGTTTCAAAAGTTTCCAATACTGTTTGACTGAGAGTTGCTCTTTACTACGCAGAATGTTACTAGCTTTGTACTTACTTTTGTTGATATGCTTATTCAAACATCTTTTATAATCTTTAGATTGTTTTTTATAATTTAACTCATTTTGATTTGATTTGAATTTCTGATATTGTTTACGTGCCTTTCTGTATTTCTTCCTAGCTATATGACAATCTTTGCCAAACCATGTTTCTTACTGCGCGTACTACGAGTATTAGTTGTAGTACACGAAGGACGTATTTCATTCACGCCAAAAGTTGCACGTGCAGCATCACATAACACATGAGCGATTTCATTGGCTACTGTATCCACTACGTCACAGTCACCTTGACCTTTCAACGCCCTCTTCGTTAAGTCTGTCAAAAAATCAGTTTGTCAAGTTTGTTTACGTACTCCGAAGCTTTACCTTGATCGTAACGTTTTGGTCGGTCCGGTTTGGGGTTCTGAGTTTCTGTATTCACTGTAACTGGTATATCATTATCACTTTTGGCGGCACTAGCCTCGTCAGGTTGACGACTAAATGAGACTGGGCAGTGGACATCAGAGAATAATGGGGAGAATGGTATAACTTTCAAATTAATAAAAAGAGGTAGACAAGAAGGGGATGATATGATGTAATCGATGAGACTTTTATCTTTACATGTTGGATTACCAACTCCTTCGTCTTCGCCTATTCGACCATTGCATATAAGTAAGTTTTGACTTTTGCATAAATATGTAAGTTTTTTACCGAAGTTATTTACTTTTCCTGTATCTTGTGTTGTTCTATCAACGGGTTTATTAAGATCAGACAGAATGTATTGGGGGTTAGCAACCATGTTTCAATCGGAAGCATTCAGACACTGTTCACATGATAAGAGTTGCTTTATTTGTGCGCTTTGCAAAGACGGAAATCTGTCGTAGATGTAAAACGCTGTTTAATTGGACGTTACCAGTGCTGCAACATTCACCACCAGGGAATTTTGCGAGAATTGGTAAATATGACCCATATCAAAATGAGATTAGGATCAAATAATTCAGTGATAGGGGTGAAAATAATAAATAAGTTGAATGTAAAGTTTCATGAGCTTTAATCATACCTTAAAAGGTTAATTCCTCGCCTCTATTGCCATTACGAATGGATTTAAGAAATCTATTTCAGTCATCATTTTCAAGTGAATCATACCTTTCTCCATTTGTTTTAACCTTGGAAATATATGCATTGACATATAAAATAAAAATCAACTTACTTTCAAGGTTATGTTTCATATTATAAACTAACGAGCAAAAGAAAGTGTAACATTCACTTGTTTTCGATTAATTCAATATTTTAAAGAAATGAGATGCATTTGATTATCGCAGGATTAAATAACACCTTTCGGCGCATGTTTGAATGACTTCATTGGTGAATGGTTAATTTTTTTAATTACAATATCTTTTTTCAAGTTGACAGGGGTAAGAATTGAATTTACACCAACATGACCCCCTACCATGTTTAAAATGTTGTAAATGTGTGCATAACGAGGCACATTTATTGATTTTCACATGTATGTCGATGAACAGTTGTGTTTTTTAATTTAAAAAAACAACAAAACCCGTAGAAGTATTCTTCGGTTGAGTTGATTTTATGGACCAACACTATTCACTTTCTGAATACGACGTCGACAACTCGAGAAATATGACTTTGAAAATTATACATATGACAAATACAACTGAGTGTTATACTTTCTTTTGCACGCCAGTTTATATGTTGTTTATTCAAATATTTTAAGATGTGTTTACAGACAGATTTGATGTGACTCAAAAACTCGAAAGACTTTATGATGTAGACATTTAAACCCATGTTTTAAAACAAAGAATGCAAATATGTTAACATGTGTTTACAGACAGATTAGATGTGATTCTCGAACTCGAAAGACATTATGATGTAGACATTTAAACTCGTGTTATAAAACAGAAAGAACACCAACGTGCGTTGTGATGACCACACCTTGAGATGTAAAACTTTGATCACATTAAACTATTTATGGTTTGCAAAACATTAAAATTTCCATCTGTGAGGTAATTCAGTTCCTTTTGATGCTGTTCTGTTGTCTATCCCCTTCATGTCTTCTCTACATGTAGACTGCCAGGCAAAGGAAAGTACACACCTTATTTGGTTTCAATTCATTCAATATTTTACAAGAAATGAGATTCATTTGATAGTGGCACGATACAACACCACTTATCTGCAGTTGTCTGAGTGAATTAATTTGCGATTGGTTATTGTTTAGTTAAAATATATGTGTTTAAGGAACAAGAAATGAACGTTTCACCAACATAACCCCTACCATGTTTAGAACATACTAAATGTGTACAGAATGAGACACATTAATTGATTTTCACATAGAATATGTCTTACATGTGTATGTCGATGAAAATTTGCTTTTTTTTTCAAATTAATTTATAAAGAATATTTAAAGTTAAAAACTACGACGTCGAAATCTCAAGATATTTGTAATTGAAAATCATATAACTGATAAAACCAACAAAGGTTTACGCTTTCTTTTGCCTGGCCATTATCAAGGATGAAATGTTCAGTCATAATTCAAGATTATTAACAAATCGAATATTAGTTGTTGACTTATCATATGGAAAATCTCTCTGACACATTTAACATTTGAAAAGACAAGTAAGAAAACATAATACCTCAAGGCCTCTCTGTGAAGGTATATTTCCCTCTGAATGTGAAATCTGGGAAAAGTACGTAGACTCTTATTGATATTCTGCTTATTACTCTTTACTTATTTATCAGGTCCCAATGTCATTATGAAGTGCACACTATGTATCTCACCAGCGTATTGACGCTGACCTGACATTCTTGGAGATGAAATGAACCAGACAAGACCTTATAATTGTTATATTGAGATTCAATAAGGAAATCAGCTAGATAATGTGTAACGTGACAGCTTAACTGATTTGTCCTCGGTGACTTGTAACTGACAATAAGAGAATATATAATCTTCAGAACATAAAGTTTAAAAACTGACATTTTTAAAAGAGGTGGTGTTCAACAGTCTACAGTCCTTAATATATTATCCAAGACAATAGCTGATATGCAATGACACACTTTTACCAAGTATAAAGATCAATCTCCCATCAATTTATGAAAAAAATGCTCCTTCTGTATGAAACTCCCTCCCGTTCGACAGCAATTTATTTAGCAGTCAAACTGAAGACTCATCTGTTCTGTAGGAATTGGAACTAAATGGAGGGAAAACAGTGGCAATAATTAATTCGTAGTGAGGAGAGTTGAGTACATGAACGAAATTTGAATCTGAATAACTTTTTTTGCTAGAAAACAGGCAGAACATTGCCAAATTGTTACCAGTAAACAACATCTGAATATGATAAAGTCAATATGTTTGAACTACATATTGTATAATATAACATAAACATTATCTCAAGTTTAGCAACAAGCATTCAAACAAAATTGATTAAAATGTAAATATTTTAGATATTTCACATAATTAACTAAGGCAGTGCATAATGTCATATGATATGTTTATGGCTATTTGCTTGCTTTCTCTCAAATTATTGACAAGTTTCAAGGTACAAACACACCCAGTTAAATGTAAGTTACCATGACCTGTCTAAATCAAGGAGAAGTGTTTAGTGAGAGATTTACTCATTCAGTCAATTGATCATACCATTTCCACAGTGTCACATAGTAGTTTCGAAAAAAAGAATTTGATACCTACATAACTAAGCAAATAATACAGAACAGATTCAAACTGTGTAAGGTTCTAATCAGAGACAGTTTTTGATAATGACATAAATCAATTTATCCAACAGTGGCTGATGATCAGTTGACGGTGTTCTTGTTTCGTATTACATTGCCGCTGTTGCCATTTCAACAAACGAAAAGGGCTATAAAGCAACATTGATTGCTTTGCTTCATGTGCTTTTGACCATTTTAAAATATATTAATAAACGACAATAGGGTTTCAAATTCCCTCTTAATTTATCATGCAGGTAATTAATTTTGAATAGCAAACATATTGTAAGCAATCAATCAATCTTCTTTACAATGCCAACTCAATATAGAAATGCATTAAATACATGTCAGATGAGTTATTAATTGGCGAATGACAGATTGTCGGAGAAGGAAATATGAAACTCGAAATAAGTCATAAGTATTGATGTAAATCCGTAGATAAATCGAGTATCTGCTGAAACGGATTGGACATCCAGTCAAAATATTGAGAACAAAAAGTCATAAGGGAGCTATAAGAAATGCATGATTCGTCACAATGAAATAGACACTTGAGTAATGTTTACAACAGATGTCCATAGAAAAACGATCTTTCGTGTCTTGTCGATTGGAGGACCCAAGGGTAGATATGTACATATCTAAAATGCAAATTATTGTTTCTTATATATACTGTGTACATGTACATATATACTTTATCTACAGTAACATTCGAGGTAAACATATACAAACGATATTGGATCATCAAAATCAAATTAAACACAACAACATGGAAAATAAGCTCAGATATATTTCAAGAGACTGATACATAAGATAACATTATGACCCTAAAAATCATGTAAGGGCAAATTCAAAAGTTCGGGCATGATACCTTTTGATTACCAGTATACAGATTGATTGATCCGAATGATGATGGTATTGTAACAACGTCGGTATCAAGTTTTCACTCAACAGGTACACCAAACTGTTTAACTTGTTGTTAAATTTGAACTGAGGTAACGGAGCATTTCTTTTCTTGACATATCATATGTTTTAATGTTTGAAAGTAAAACATAAAAAAATTATTTATTTATACAGATCAGAATTAATTTAAAAGTAAATGCCCCATGTAATCAAACTGTACCATTACAAAAAATGCAAAGGTAAGTTACATATACTGTACCTTAGAAGCAAATGTTTCTTTCTTTAATATGTTAACATTGCAAGCCAGAGATATAATACATTTAAGACACCTTAAGTTCAACAGATCCGTATTACAGGCGAAGAAATGTGAAAAAAGAAAGCTTGTTTAGATTTATTATGCAATATAACTTGTGTAACCTATCACGTTTTCAAGCAAATATAATGTTTTTCTTCAAGTAAAGAATATAACAGCCTTCAAGTATTTGGTTACATATTCAAATCAATATACCTTTTCATGCTGTTACTCGATATGTATGTTTCTTTGAAAAGTTATATCTAATATGTTATTTAATTATTGTATATTCAAGGTTGCTCGACGCTGTTTCATAACTGCTTATGAAGTCTGAAATCATGTTTACATGATGTCATTGTCAATCTGAATAAAACTTTATTTGTATAAAATTGCCGAACAAATACACATCTTTTCCATATGATTACTTCAAATGACATCCGGAATAAGTTATCGTTCGCTCGTATTCAGATAAATATCGTTAGAAATCAATCCATTAAAACTTTTTATATTATTTATGAAAATCTACAAACTCTCAAGTTTCCTATGAAGTTACTTGCAGTAGAAATTTGAAAAGAAAGTCTTTTACAAATGCTGATAACATCTTTGATGGGTATTGAAGTTAAGGTGATGAAGAATGAATTTTATGGATACACAACTTCTTTATTCTGTGCAGGCGACAGCAAATATATAATACTTTCCTGGCCATTTATTTTATTGGATATGTCCATTTCATATACTGAGTATGTAATATACAGTTCATGGATATTGATATTACACGTTTACTCTGCGACTTGTTGTCATTCATTACATTCTATTAGAACCAATCGTTAGATGATCAGTACTTCATTAGAATAGGTAATTGTAGCCATGTAGTCGGCAGACGTCAAATGTCCTTTCAATATAAATGAAAGTGTTTATTTGATGCACTTTCCAATACCATGATGCATGTGAAAGACGCTGTTCATACCATATGCTAGTTTGTACATGTAAATCCATGCTGTCACAGCCTTCACCTGCAAAGGACAATTACTGAAATCCCCACGATGTGACTTGGGACTCGGTATGTGAATAGTTAATCCCTGTAAATCACCAGAAAATCACTTGTAAATCGCTGTGATCATCCTTTTTTCAACATTTCTAGTCTACCTTTCAACATTTCCATCATTCAGGAACACTTTCGAAGATCATTATCAAAACCAAAATTAATATACATTTATACAACGATAACATGTGATGTGTAATTATAAGCCATAATGTGCCCCTGGCATAACTGCCAGACGTGTTATGGTCTCGTTCACACCTGGCTGAATACTTAATGCTCATTGCAGTGGAATTGATATGTCTGGTCACAACAACACATTCAAGATAGTAGCTAAGTGGCATATTAAGTGATTGAACAATACAAAATCAATATCGAATTGCTTTCTCTCTTTTTTTCTGTGTACTTTCGTGTCATTCGCCATTACATTAATAGTAGTATATAATCAACTTTCTATTTAATTACAAACACTGCAAATGTGCCACGTTTTGAGTCTGTAGATACCTTTAAATTTCAACATAAACATCTATGCATTTCATAAAAATATACAATATTTGCAAACGAACAGGAATAGGTTCAGGATAACAACTTCTAAAATGTGAAATTCACGACAGTTTGGAGTCCGTTATCCCTCCTCGTTTAGGTTGAATGGCCTTCAACGACTTAATCCGCCTAACATTTACAAGAATCAACAAATTGCCAGCACTATTCCAGAATAGAAATATCTCGATATTGATCAATGAAAAGTAGCTTGCCTGTTTGAAATACTGCAACAGTTTCAACATTGTAGTTGTATCTGTGAGTATTGTTCACATATATAGCGGTGTACTCCAATATACTTTTGCGGTTCATCTGGTAAATAACAAATACTGAACGTAATAGTTAGGGATATATGCAAATTTTAAAATTATGAATAATAAGGAGATAAATCCATTCTGTTTTATATTTTGGGGTTGTATGTTGTGCATTTTTTACCCCTAAATTTAATTTCAAACCGAGCTTGCGAGGTTTGAAATGTTAATTTAGGGGTAAAAAATGCACAACATACAACCCCAAAATATAAAACAGAATGGATTTATTTCCATTCTAACATGACTAATTAGGAAAATAATGAGGAACTCTTTCGTCTTGCGCCAAAGCGCTGTGCTTGGGTCAAACCAGTACAGACCGGTTTCACTCGCCCGCGACCCTTCGGTGCAGTTCACTTTTCAAAGAACATGCTTCAATCAAAATATCAAAACAAACACTAAAACTTATTTCAGTGTAACTTATCTTTATTCAATTGATGATAATATCAACAGAAAACCCATGTTGGAAGTCAAAAGACTCACAGAAGCGATTTTCACGTAAATACATAGTCCGACCTATCTCCCCTACAAGGCCGACAAAGACCAATCCCATTCAAGGGGCGCTACTCTGAAAGTAGTTATTCACTACAAGCAAAGAGTTTGAGACTTGAAGAAAGCCTGACAAGAACGCTTTATTGTGTCATGGTTGAGGACATCTTGGAAGGAAATGGGGTCATTTGGGATTGTGAACTGGAGGCAGTGGAAGAATTTTGCAAAATAGAGGACTAACGCCGCTTCTGTTCATTGGATGAATGCCTGTTGTATGAAGCGAGCGACTGTTGATTTTTGTGCCCCGTGATTTTCGCAATGTGAATCGGTCGCAAATATTTAGAGGTGATTATCGGTAAAATAATTACTCCAAAATTGATACGAGGAACCAATCAGAAAGCAGTATTTTCATTCTAAATATAGTGTCATGTTAGAATGATCTATTTATTCATCGAAACACTGATAAAATATCAATCATACACATTCAAATATCCCTAAATTATGTTGTCCTATTTCTTATATATGACGATCAAATGATGCGCAAGCAATTTCATATTACCGTTTCTATTGTGTTTGTTACATACAATGCTGATAAATTAATTTAGAGAGTGGATCCTTTAGAATATTATCACTAATGTAAAACTCATATATTGTTGTTTTCATTTTCTAGAGTGTAAATTATACAGCTAGAGCTATGCCTTTCCCACGCTGCTTCCCTCGACACCATCAACAAGAAAACTATTATATATTGGATTTTGCTGTCTATCTGTCTAAACTGAAATCATCTCTAATGTACAGCTTCTGATATATTTTGTTATATATTTGCTCATGTGATCTTCGCTTATGGGGAGGAAATAAAGACATTCATTCATTCATTATTGTTGTTTTCATTTTATATAGTGTAAATTATACAGCTTGAGCTATGCCTTTTCCACGCTGCTTCCCACGACGTAGTTCCCAGCAAAAATATGTTAAGTAGGAAGATTACCTCTTATCAATTTGCCACATGTATTTTCGATTTTACTTTTAATAAGAAGGCTTAACCGATCTGGTTGATTTAAATTTTAATAAGACGTTACAGTGTACTTTAATCCAAATGAAAATACACCATTGAATCGACAATATCGGGGAATAACATTATGATTTAAACTTTTTTAAAAAGCTGATTGGATCCTGATTGATTTGGAAAGTTGGTTTTCAAATTAAGAATGTTTGCCGATTGCAGAAATCTAAAATTGACGTTCACCAGAAGTTATCTAAAATTAAAGATACATATTTTTATTTCTTTTTGTTCAATGTTTTTATTTATTGTTATTATTGTTTATATCCTGAGGTCTTCTTCAAAATAGAGCCTGATGATATGTTCTGGCGAAAACGTGGTTTAGAAATAAAATAACTTCTTGGTACTGAATGTACATACTTCCTTCTCCAGAGAGGTTTAACTCAACAGTATCAATTTGCGACACTTAGAGAATCTGGAATCTTTTGCAATGACATTTATTAAAATCTTGTCAAGGTTATTATTATTCGTTCCTGAAAACTCAAATTTAATGTACATCCCAGTTGCTTCCAGCCAATTGTATAATGATAAGCATCTACAACACAATTAGTTTAATTATGCTAGGGTTACTCGCACTGTCTTTTGATGAGGCCTTTTCAAAATATAAACTGATTATATGTCCTTGCAAAGCAAGGTTTAGAAATACTCCATGTACGTCATTCCTTCTCTAAAGAGGTTTAGCTCAACAGTATCAATTTTCGACCGATAGAGAATCTAGATTCTTCTGCAATGGAATTTATTGAAATCTGTCCTACACATTAAAAAGGCAGCTCGATGGGAAATAGACTCGCATGGTTTAAACGAATCATGAACATTCATTTTAAAACTCTTTATATTGATTCAGGAGTATTATTTAGCCATTTGTAAAACTTATTTATATTTTTGTAACAGCACTTTATAATTATTTCAGTAAGAAATTCGTGCTTCAGCGACTTTATCAAACAAATTATTATATTGTACTTGACCATGTACCTATCAATGATATGGTGTGTTGTGAGCATATCATAGAGGTAGTGGCACAGAAATCATAACTTTATATGAATACTGACAGTAATCATTTTTGTTGGAACATCAATGTGAACAATACTAAATATAGATGAATATTTGCATTATCTATGTTGTAGACTATTAGGCAAAAAGTAAGAGTAAGTAAGAGAATCAATCATAATAAAAAAACAGTCTTTATGTTGTGGACAATTTGGACACATCAGTTTTGCTTTATTGAACACCACACATACATTAGGGATTTGAATTGGTACCAATGAGATTCTATCTTGGTGCTTTCATTATATCACTTTTTATATTCTCATCGATACACATACAGCTGCATACCAAAAGTGTGTTCACCTAGTTGTGTATTTTAGTGCAAATATCAAGTAATTTGACATATCCTTGAAGCGTTGTATTAACGCGAAAACTTGGTCAATCACTCATTATCATTAGACATTATATACGATACGATAGAGAATATACGTCAATCATTCATTATCATAATACATTATAAGAAGACAGTTGAGTAATTTATGTGATGCCTCATGGTAAACAGTTTAAAATTTGGCAGCTTTTTCGAGTGACCTTGCCATAACTACGATTTGTATGTTCTTATATGGAACTGGGTCAAACATACACCATATGTTTCCTCTTATATGAATCCAAAGTAATTGTGAAGAAACTGTTCTCATTAAGTTGATATGATAGTCAAAGTGAATGAAATTTGCATTTTAAAAAATTGACCCCTTCTGTCTATTCATTTCAGCAATTTTCATAAACATGCACCAACGAGATGATCACAAGATACGTTTGCGAATTATTATTTTACTCAACGATTTACATGTATGGTGATTCATTGTCATTATTTGTGATGTACTTTTATTGACGTTACTATGATATATATAGGCGAACACACTTTTAGTAGTTAGCTGTACATTGCTTTTATACCTCTGCATAACTGAAAAATATAAGATAAAATGATAAAACCGATACAGGATGTTATTTCCCTCATTATTCTTACATCATTCGGTTAATTTAAAAAAACGCACGTACATTTCATGGATAGAATAGCCTTACTACAGTAATGCTAACACCTTCCAGTCATATGGTGACATGACGTTTCAAATACTGGGCAAAGGATTCTAATATGAAATATCATCTTACATGAAAAGAAAATCGAAGGTGACAGGCTAATTAGATGATTTATGTCTTGGAGCATTGTTGATATCGACGTCAATATGATCTTCGTAGTGACATTGCGATATTGACTTCAATTTTATTTGGCGTGGTGTCAAATTGGTATTTTCTTCAATAACATCTATAACACATGATCTGTGAACAGCTGTTAAATGAATTCAGAATTGTTTCTCCTGAAATAACCATTAAATAGCCCGCTTTGTGTATTAGTAAACTGCAAATGGAATAGCTGTGAAATATATATTTTGAAAAATGTTGTTGACTACCGAAAGTTTTCTACTAATATATGCAAAAAAGTCACGATAGTTAATTCACTTGAAGATGCCACTTTAAGCAGTCAGGTATGTAGTAACACAAACATATTTGCCTTTGACTATGTTCATGCAATGATTCTAAATTCTCGCTGAATCAAGAGTTTGAGAGCCTTAGCTGGTTTTAGTCATTACACATTCAGACAGCCTTCTGCTCTTGGTGAAAGTATTCATGACTTCTACAATCTCATCCACATGCAGGTTCCCCTTCTACACTCAACCGCAAAAGAAACGTCACCAACGGTGTGAAAAACGAAATACTGCTACCGGAGAAAGACTTTTAATGATTTTCATAGGGACATGATTTGTAAAGAGGTACCAATAGTTTCATACGTCAGGGTGTCATTATATTATACAATATTATGTTCATGTCTGTTCAAGTACACTTGGGGTGTTGAAATCGATCTTCGTAGTGACATGGCGATATTGACTTCATTATTATTTGGCGTGGTGACAAATTGGTATTTTCTTCAATAACATCTATAACACATGATCTGTGAACAGCTGTTAAATGAATTCAGAATTGTTTCTTCTGAAATAACCATTAAATAGCCCGCTTTGTGTATTAGTAAACTGCAAATGGAATAGCTGTGAAATATATATTTTGAAACATGTTGTTGACTACCGAAAGTTTTCTACTAATACATGTATATGCAAAACAGTCACGATAGTTAATTCACTTTAAAATGCCACTTTAAGCAGTCAGGTAGGTAGTAACACAAACATATTTGTCTTTGACTATGTTCATGCAATGATTTAAAATTCTCGCTTAATCAAGAGTTTTAGAACCTTAGCTGGTTTTAGTCATTACACATTCAGACAGCCTTCTGCTCATGGTGAAAGTATTCATGACTTCTACAATCTCATCCACATGCAGGTTCCCCTTCTACATTCAACCGCAAAAGAAACGTCACCAACGGTGTGAAAAACGAAATACTGCTGCCGGAGAAAGACTTTTAATGATTTTCATAGGGACATGATTTGTAAAGAGGTACCAATAGTTTCATACGTCAGGGTGTAATTCTATTATACAATATTATGTTCATGTCTGTTCAAGTACACTTGGGGTGTTGAAATCTCTTTTGCAAAATGTTATTTTGGCCAGAATGTTAGACATTTAACTTAAAAATTCATAAAATGTAGAAATTGAATTAATAAAAGATGTTATCGATATAAATAACCTAATTGGAATTAAATTTGTTGACACGTCTTTACTGTGTCATAAAACAAGCCAGGAAAGCCGTTTTTGACTCCCTTATCTGGCCCAGTTATGGAGATTCAAAACGATGATTTCTTAAAACGTCGGTTTCACAGAAATATGAACAGAGAATGTTTTGAAATTTTTGATCTAGTTTAGTTGGCTTCTGGAAACATGATGCATCTCTGTTTCAGTAGACTTTATTACGTGCGGATTGAATTATCTTGTATTATTTTTTATTGTGACGTATCTTTTGCGGTTGGGTGTAACGTATAACTATAAACCCATTTGGACTTCCTACTCATATTACCATGATTAACATTCACATGGACCAAAACATCATTTTATAAAATTTCCAAAATCAAAATGGCTTTATCAACTAAATTTACAACCTTAAAGGAATATTCCAGCGTAATTTCAAATTATTTCGCATAAAAGATTGAGTTATCAGGTATTTTCTCACAAAATATGTTTGTATTTGGTCAATGGGTTAAATAATTACATCGAATATAAACCGTCACTTTGGCTCGACGTGGGGGCCGCCATTTTTCTTGAAACTCTGCGGTAAATGACACACCAACGTAAATCCGTGCAAGGAGTTTCGATTGTAAACTCCGTACGTCATTGTGCGGTAGAGTTTGTACAATAAACTAGACTCACTGTCTGTTTGCGCTGCGCACTTGTCATCATGTGATGTGAATACGACTGATTAAAAAACCCGTAGTGACAATAAAATACAGGGAAATTCGATCATGGCGCTGAATACATCATATTTTATATTCCATCAGTTCTTCAAGACTGTTTGTTTGAATGAAACATTCACATAACACGTAAGTCGTGTTCGCGCATGCGCATTGTAAAGTCAAACACCATTACTAAGAAAATTAACCAGTTACAAATCAAATAATATTTACAGATATCTTAATGGATATTAAATTGGTAATGGATTAGTAAATTTATCAACTAGGCCTACTTGAGGTGCAATGAAATGTTTGTCAACGATGAGAAAGAAATTTTGACACTCGTTTTATTTGCATTCTTTGGCCTGCAGTTTGTGTATTCAAAAGGTAAATATACAATTATTTTTGGCTCATATAGCAATTTATTTTTAGACAGAGGATTTGTTGTTTTTAAAATGCTGGATGATCGGCAATGTTTATTTTGATTATATATTTAATTTGTTGTTTTAATGAATAAAGTAATCTGGAAAGTATGAAATTTATTCATTGTAACAATTATATCAGCAGTGATTTGACGATTGACAGATGTCCTTGAAGATGAGAAGACTTATTTATTTTTTATCAGTGAACTAAGAATAAGATAGATTATGTGACCGTAAGTAATTAACAATTAGCCTATCAATCAGTGCTGTTCTCAGATTAATGTCATATAAAATGACAAAATCGTAATTAAGTAACTTCATTATAATAATCCTCCAACAAATTCACCGACATATCCTCCTACGAACTGGAATTGACCGCTTAATACTTTCATCTTGTCAAAAGTTTAATGATGAATTAATCCCTAATATATATATATTCTGTCGTTAAAATGAAATACCTGGATAATTCTGCGGACGAATGTATATTTCTAAAATTTCACTTGCACATAATACAATTGTCTATGCAGGAACCTTTGATTTCGTAGGATAGACCTATCGTGGTTTCGTTGGAGTGTCATAATATTGTTTTTAATTAAGTAATTAGTACCTTAACACTATTAACGCTAAGCAATTGAATAAGTTGAAATACTGATGATGGATATTTATAATAATATGGCGTACAAATGTAATATACTTTATTCTATGAATATGATATAATGGATATTTAAGTATGAAATGAAATTCATCTTCGATATCGTCTTTACACATTTGGCATTTACGACTTGCATAATCTAAATGTTGGTATCTGCAGGTTTCTACCGCTAAGTTATGGGAGCTAAGTCCAACTCCGGGGTGTGTTGAGATGTGTTTATTATCCTTTACTTTGTTGGCTACTTACCGTTTTCATCTTCACCGGCATCTGCTAATCTTCAAATCGTTGTTCATATGCGTAAAAATGTTTACACATGACATCATACTTACCCGATTATTGTTTTTATTGATACAAACACAAAATGGGTAAACACTGCCGATCATTTGGCATACTCTGTTCTAAATTCTCCCAGGAAATCACCGAAATTTACCAGAACTCACAGTAATGTTTACATATTCTGCTGTCATCCATTTCCCCAATTGTACTTTAAACTGCAGATGCTAATTACAAATACTATTACTAATATTGTTTCCTAATATGTTATATCATAAATATTGTTAACAAGATATTTCATGCTTCACTGATTCATTTCAATAAGACAATTCATTAGAATTTGACTAAACGTATTATCTTCAGGAAAATCCATAACAATAAGAAAATTATCATAATTTAAATCAATTGAAATAATAAGTTAAATAGTAATGCCGAAATTATAAATCCTAGAACAATCATACATCTACAACCACTACCATAATTCGTAATCAAATTGGTCTCGTACGAAGAGTGATATAAATTTTAATGGACTAAATAAAATCATAATAACTAAGTTTCAGATTAATGAAAAATATTAAACGATCAGAATAAAATACACAAAGAAAGAAAGCCAATTTCTGGTCGAATCAAATATATCTTAATACGTACATACGAATTATGTTTTGATTACGAACTTGTCACAATACACCGAGGCTTCGCTTAGTTTAGGATTCGCTCTGACTTGAAAACGAAATATCGTTACGAAAATCAATGTAATTACTGCTAATAAACTTAAAATCCGTAAAAAATGTGTTATTTTATCTTTGAATTTATATCAACAAGGGTATTTCAGAAGTAATCTAAATTTATAAATACTTATGAAATGGTCTAGATTTGTGTTCTCAAAATTATCAAAATGTTCAAACCTCGCGTCGTCCGAACCTGAACAGCTGATAACAGTTGCAAATCTTAATTGTCCAAGCATATATTCCCGATTTTGTGCAGCAATCTACTGTTAAAAATCTTATATTTATTTGATCTGGGGATCGTAAATTATTACTTTTCGGCAGCGGGGGCGATCATACCCCGGTCCTTACGGTTTTTAAAAAACATGCATGACAGGCCCGCACCTCGCCATAGAAAACAGCGGCGTCTCCTATTTTCGTGGTGTGTCTTTCATAGCGTAATCTCGTCGTTTCACGCTCTCGTTCTGGCAACATGGCGGCGCCCTGTGAGTCCGATAATTGCGTTTTTTTCTCTGTTTGAATTTTTATTACAGATGTTGCAAAGTACCTTAAAATATTGGATAGGATGTATCGCTAGCCCAACAAACATTCTTTTATTAGCTTTATTTTCATTTTGCGATGGAATATTCCTTTAATTAAATGATGCACATGGGTTTATATCACTATTACAGACATATAGTAGCGCAGTCTGTTTGAAATCGCCCGTAGACTCGCACTTTCTTACGCTATTCAGGTAGCCAATGACAGAACGTCCAACAAAAGCTTTCCGTACGAGATGCTAAGGGCAAGAAACTTCCAATAGCCATGGGTTTCCGGAACATGAGGAACGTTTTAACGAATGATTCGAATGCTTTCAAACTTAAGACCGTTAAAAACGATGATGTGATTGGTCATCTTTATGTGACTGGGTTTTGCCCGCATTAAACTGATACAGAACAAAGGGCCTATACGGTGTGTTTTTAGATTTTATGGAGAGGTATCTACAATGTGCAATATAAGTACGCAATTATTAATGTGAACACCTTAAAATGGCTGTTCGAAGAAAAATGGACTCGCGTCGCTTAAAAGAACCATGTATAGTCATTGTAGAACTCTTTTCATTTATTCAGGGGTATTATCTAACCATTGGTAACACTTATTTACATTTTCGTGGAAGCACTTCATTTCAGGAAGAACGGCGTGCTAGAGGGCCTTTAACGTGTATGACATCTTTCTCAAAAAAGTTCCGTCATTTGATTCTTTGATAAGCATCTTTATCCGCATACAATGTACGACTCGGATGGATATCGAAAATATCTGTTGCCTTTATCCTGCAAACACAAATTCTTTGTATGATTAATATTTCCTTTAATACTAAAGAAACCAAAAGTTTACAAAGTATTCAGAGAGATTCATCATTGTTAAAATCAGATACCAAAGTGGAGACGGATATCACCTATCAAGTACTAATAGATTTCTTTATCATAACATATATATATTGTAAAAACCGCTTAACTATTAAAGAAACCAAAAGCTTACGAAATATGCAAACAGATTTATCATGGTAATTTATGATACAAGACAACCGAAGACGGATAATTCCTCCTATGTACTTTTTGCTTTTTAACTGAATTCCTCCCTACAACTCTACCTTAAATTTAGATTTAACCTTCTCTGAACACATAATTTCGCAAAAGCTTTTCGATAAACAACTTTATTGATTTATTGATTTTATTTATTTCAAACCACACAAGAAACCTTTAAAAACATGATTATATCCTTGCAAGACCGATCATATACCTAACATGGGATCCGATCGCTAATTGGGGGACACAATAAATACAAGATCATAAATCAATACAAAGATTAAGTCACAAATTACACAAATAATTATTCTAATTGAGTAACCAGCAGCACGAACATAGACGAGAAGATCAAAAGGCACGTGTGATGCTATAGTGATTGTGCTATTGACAAGCACGCAGCCTCGAAAACCCCTAGTTATTGTATTCTTCATCTTAAACTACGTAGAAGGAAATCCTTATAATTAAAGCACGTTCAGTGTGACGTGCTTACCGAGAGAGTAGGTGTCTTTATAACAATATTTCAACGGACTGTCATATGCCATGTTTTAGACGTAATATTCATCTAGCAACTGGTATCATTTTTATGTGTTGAAACAAATACTTTTGTTTTAGAAATATAGCTTATCCAATGGCGATTTAAGTAATTCATAACGATGAGAGTGATTCGAGAATAGATGGTAAAGTCCACTGAAATCAATGAAATGGTGAAAACAGGAACTATTCATAATAACGTTATTGGAAACTTTAAATTGTCAAAAATAAATCATTGTTAGAAAATCAGATAACCAAAAGGAGAGACAGTTATTTCCTGGCAAATATGCACAGTAAAATCAAGATAACCACACATTGTCGGTAATATCCTCTCATATATGCTCTGCACATGTTTCGATTCCCAGGAAGCAGTTATATTGTTTATATATTGGAAATTATATTAGGATAACACCAGAACAAACAACATATTTCATATCCCAAGTGTAATTTTTAAGACTTGGCTGCCGTCAATAGTGACAATTTTCAACAATGATAGTCATCATCTTCTATCTGAAATGTGTTTGTTGTTTTATCATGGTGACAACAACTTCTTGTCTTACAAAGACGTGTGTGTCATTCTGGAATGATCATCGACATCCTGTGAATATAACTCGAATATCAATGAATGATGCTGAATTGGACATGGATTCATGCATAACCAAAGCCTACTCAAGAAATAAGCAAATTGTTGGTATTTTGCTTTTACCATTTACAAGCAAGTGTGTTGTGTTTTCACAAAATGTGAAAATCAAACACCCAAAGGAAGAATGGAAACTTACTATTCACATGAAAACACTGAACGACAAACTCATTAATGATTATATTGCAAGGAAAGGCGAGAAACCAAACAATATGTCAGAGATCAGAAATGTGACAACAATCTCGAAAACCCCAAAAGCATCTGCAGGTGAAACTTGTTATTCGGTTAAACCATCGGATAACAATGTCAAAGATAAACATCCAAATAGATTCGGTAAAATTTTCAAAATTGTTCAGGCTAATGAAAACGACTTCCTTTTTGGTTGTAATTCCTTTACGAAATGGTTACGAATTTACATTTATTCTTTAACTACTTTAAAGAAAATTTACATTAAAAAGTTTAATATCAAAAGAAATTCAATTCAGGAAATTACAGCTGACACAAAGGCCTTTGCATTTTATTTACTGACCCATAACACTATTGAATCAGTCAGAATAGATGGAGAAAGGAAAATCCTAAGCAAAATAAAAGGGAAATGTAGCTTTATTTTCTACGATCATTCAGAAGGCGTTTTGATATACAATTGTTTATCAGCCTGGAAAATTCTTAGCATTTCTAATATGTCAACAACAACCCTTACACATGGTACTTGCAAACCAAGAGAAGCAGACATTCATAAACTTTCAAAACAAATTTATTATGCATGCCAAGGTGGGAAACGAGTATATGTCTTATCTTATGAGTCATGGCGTTCACCAACTGAACCTGAACAATCCAAGCTTGTATGTACATTGCGACGTCCAATTGGAACTTTATCCGTTGATTCCTTTGAATCAGCCCTTGCAAATTTGAAAATTTTGAGTTACACTTCGAATGGCGCAAAACAGTTGTATCTTAAAGACTGTAAATTTAAAAAATTACATGTACGAGGCAGAAGATGTGTTGATGTGTTTTATGTAAATAACTACATTGTTGTGGCAAGAGACTCCACATTGTTTTATTTGTATAAACGAAATTTTACATACATCAAACAAATGCGATTGAGAGAGGGTGAAAGCTTTCTAACTAATTACTAATTGTGTAAAGCGTGTCTATAAAAGGCCGGTTTATGAGTGTAGTTGACATTGGTTGAGATGTTCATTTTGAATTGTTTTGAAATGTTTGTTAAGGTGCTGTTTATTTCTATCGTACAGTTGGGGCATTCGATTCTCGATTGATTTTATAAATTGTTTAATTAAAAGATTTTCAGCTGAAAGAGTGGTACGTATGTAAACACTGTAAGGGTATCCCACAAACAAATGTTCATCAATTGTCACAGATTTGAGTAATATTGCGCAACTTCCCTGACAAAGATGATATCATGTTGTTTGGGAATGTTTTTGCGACTAAATTCAAATATCATAATTGCATGTTTTTGTTGATGGAAATGCTGGTGTTCGATCCCTTTATGTTATGTCAAGTAAAAGGAATTTTGCAGAAAGTGCATTTTATATTTTTTTTATATACGTTACAAAAGTGATGCAGGCACGAGGATTTTCTGTTTAGTCTTTGTTGGAACAAATAATGATGATGGAAAAGTACGTGTTATTTTTCATCAACATATAACTTGGAAGTTCAAGAGGTCTACAAAAAGGCACATTCTTACAGGTCAATATAAACTGACGGGCAAAAGAAAGTATATGACTCAGTTGTATTTATCATATGTATAATTTTCAAAGTCAAATATCTCGAGTTTTCGACGTCGTATTCACAAACGGACTAGTTTGTGAAATAAGTCCAAAACATTAAATCAGTCAAAGAATACCCCTACGCGTTTTGAATTTTTTAAAATCAAAATTAAAATTTAAAATTTTGAAATTCCCCCAAATTAATTTTGATAAAACACAACTGTTCATCGACATACAACACATACTCTGTGTGAAAATCAATAAATGTGCTTCGTCCTGCACACATTTACAAGATTTTGAACATAGTAGGGGTCATATTGGTGTAAATTTGATATCTTACCCCTGTCTACTTTAAATAACGATATTTTAGTTACAAAATAAAACAGTCACCAATTAAGTCATTCAAACTACTACCGAAAGGTGTTATTGTATCGTGTCATAATTAAATGCATCTGGTTTCTTTAAAATATTGAATTAATCGAAAACAAGCGAGTGTTATACTTTCTTTTGCCCGTCAGTTTACTTGGTGGACACATTTATTTATGCATTAAGTAAATAAAAACTGTAATGCGCATAAATGAATATAATGTACTGATGAAAAATATTTCACTGTTTTTATTTGGCCAATTGCTTATGAACCCATCTCTATATCATCATACACGCTGCTAAGATGGACAATAAGACAAAGTCCTTCTGTTTCTCATGTCCTGACTGTATCAACATGTCGTTCAAATTCAACAATTTCTTTTAAAATAAGAAACCTTTCACAGAATTTGTCTTTTGCCTGAGTAATAAGTAAGTAATAACCCCTAAACAATTTCAACTTGCAAAGTGAAAGTATCACATCTAAAATTATCGGCACTAATTAGGAAGTTACTAACTGTATATCTAGAAATAGACAGTTTAATACTTCTCAGTGGATGTTGTTAAAATTCCAATTCACAAATGGTTTTCTCAATTCAGGGGAGTTCGAAGCCAAATCCTTTAGCTGGTAAGAAAACCCACTAAACTTTTCTCTAATGGGCCAGTGATTTGTGATGCTTCAAGTTTTTAATATTTGAGTTGAGTGCAATTGGATTCAAATCACACATTTTCGCTTTTGTCATTTTAAAAACTTTCAACACATTCATATAGGATATTGTCTTATTTGTAAAACAAGTAGTTGATTGCGTGTATAGTGTACCAAACTTTTATAGTGCTACCAAAAACAGGACAATACAAAATCGACACAAGTAGACAAACTCAACAGTGAATAACACTAAAAATAATCGGTTTCTTTGGCGTTCTATGGATGGTAGACTGTGAATCCAACGTTCCATTTTGTTTTGAGACTTGTGTGAACTTTATAAGATGCTTTCGCTTTTTGATGCGTGAAAATTGACTTGAGCCTTTTCGACAGTTTTCATGCCCAGGATGTAACCAAGGACTTCTGTGGATGATAGAAATACATACAGTCGAAAACAAACTCTACTTGATGATTCCTAGTTTCATAAATATTTCTTGTTGAAATCTGCAGCCATGATGTAATGCTATACTTTTTTGCTGTTATGACGTTGTGACCTTTGACACGCGACATATGTCAGGTGATCTTTGAGGGGAGCACCTGTAGTCAGTCAGTTGTAATTGCTTTGTACTGTACTTTGCCATTATTAATTAATTAATCTTTAATACATGTATGTATATTGTTCAACAAAATAATGTCAATATTTGTTGTGAAACTCTGCATTTTGTTGTACGATTATTGAGAGCTTCAAATAAACTTGTGTACAGGATAGCTTCGTCATGCACTATTTTTACCAAGCTGGGAACTGAAACATGTTTGGTAAGAATTTACTATCCTATAACAACAACCCACTACATTAGAGTAAACATGAAGTGCCATACTTTGGTATAATAACAGAATGTCCAACACTCACATGTTAAAAGAGATTCACTCGCTCCCTTCCCTTTTCAAAATATTTATTAATGATAAGAAGGATTCTTCCAGTTTTTCGTTGATTGAGCCAAAACCTAACACACATTAAATGAATATCATGGTAGATACAAAGATGAAATAATCAATATTATATAATATAATATATAATATATAATATAATTAATATATTATCCTGCTAATGTGACATCAAAAAGTAACTATAATCTTCTTAAGTCTAATGATGTTTCACTTCCTTTCTCAAGACTAAAATTTTCGTATACATCCTATTTTCCGACAACAATAAGAATGTGGAACGAAATCCCTGTGGCAATGAGGAATTGTGGGTCATTGACATCCTTTAAATCTAATATTATCAATAAACATATAGTTGCACCCAAATATTTTGATTTTGGACCAAGAAACTATACTATCATACTTACAAAATTACGTTACATGTGTAGTCCATTAAATTATGATCTCTGTCGTGTTTGTGAACATTCCTACCACTATCTATTGGAGTGTAAATTATATACTGCACAAAGAACTGCAATGGTGTCCAATTTACGCAGTATCACTACCTTAAACATAAATTGTGAGTTACTTCTACGTGGCAATGCAGATCTGAATGTTCAGGAAAATCAGAACATATTTAAAATCGTTCAAACCTACATTTGTCAATCTAAAAGGTTTTCTTAATTATTGTCACTGTTCCTCTGTTTCCCCTTTTAACTATTGCCTTCTGTCCATCTTGTATAAAGAATGTAAATAATATGTATATGTAAACACTTAGGAGAGGGTGTTCTAAGTTGTATAATTTGTACCCAATCCTTTTCTTATGAATAAAATATGTTTGAAACGAAACGAAATAATCAAATAAAAATATATTGAACATGAAATAATCTCATGAAGTCTCTTAGAATAAAGAGAAAGCACATTTACATATAACCGCGATTTTATAACATGCTAAATAAATATGTTGGTATCAACGTTCATCTGAATTTTTTTTAATATTAATAAAAATCAGTTAACACACAGTTAATGGAATCTTGTTCGAGATTAATTTCTGTATTTGTCTGTCCACATGGTTATATTGTAAATTCCCGCATATATGCTACCTATTTTCCTTTGCTGATAAAATACTAATAAAACGCAATTAACCAGTGCAATACTTTGATAGTATTGTAACTGCTAGATACTTAGAATGCTAATGTTAAATCCTATATTATGGATGAATGTTCATATTAATAATTCTTAAAATTTCAAGTTTATTTCAAGTTACATGTGTATCATGTATTTTCATTAATATGATCAGGACAGCTGATTTGAAACATGAAGTTGTCAAAACCACAAAAAACCCATCTGCATCGTAACGGCTGAGTCATCCACAACGACTCATTCGACAGAAATGTCACAAAATAAGTTTACGGTCGAATAAATGTCATGAACAGCAATGTCTTTGACTAACGTGATTAATAACCTTGTTGACTTTACATGGTATATATGCCATTGAATGGAACAGTGGGTTAATAACGATTTATTCTTATGCTTTGAGGTTGAATGTCAATATGTGCCAATGGCACTTGTGACAGACAAGTGATCATGTTTCATGCCTGACTCAATTGACATACAATAAGTATAATGGTTAATGCAGTGGAAATAACATGTCTGGTCATAAATCGGAAATCCTATTTATGTAGCTGTGACTTTACAACGTATTAGTTTTGGAACGATATAAATAGAGATTACCTAACGAGTGAGTGTTGAATATCGAACATATTCCAACCATACCTTTTTAATTGTTTTGAAAGCGAGTGGATAAATCACAATATTTATAAATTTTTCGTTTAAATATTTGTTTATATTCAACACTCACGAGTTTAGAGATGTATTTATTACATACGAAACTCGATATCAATTTGCAACAACCAAAGTTTTGGAACGATATAAATAGAGATTACCTAACGAGTGAGTGTTGAATATCGAACATATTCCAACCATACCTTTTTAATTGTTTTGAAAGCGAGTGGATAAATCACAATATTTATAAATTTTTCGTTGAAATATTTGTTTATATTCAACACTCACGAGTTTAGAGATGTATTTATTACATACGAAACTCGATATCAATTTGCAACAACCAAAGTTTTGGAACGATATAAATAGAGATTACCTAACGAGTGAGTGTTGAATATCGAACATATTCCAACCATACCTTTTTAATTGTTTTGAAAGCGAGTGGATAAATCACAATATTTATAAATTTTTCGTTGAAATATTTTTTTTATATTCAACACTCACGAGTTTAGAGATGTATTTATTACATACGAAACTTGATATTAATTTGCGACAACCATCACACTATGCACGACTATTCCGCATAATAATACTAATAATGCATAATTCAACTAGGTGAAAGTAAAGCTGTACAACAGTAACAGTAGAGTCTGGTTTACCATTCGTTTTGCATAAAATATCACATTGACGCAATCATTATCATAATGTTTGTCGTCACTACTGTTCTGAATCAAGATATCAGGAAGCACTGTAGCAGTAAACAGTGACCATTCCTTTACCGGCTTTTTTAATACAACCGTCCTTGCTGAACCTTCCACACACGAACTTCTTATTGTCAACTTCGTATGTGGATATCTGGACGGTGATCATATTAAAACGGATTATGATTGACGATTCTAAACACAATACTTTTTAAACTATCTGCTTTTACTCCTGTTACTAACAAAACACCGCAAGTGTAAGCGAAGGGGAGATAACTCTTCCACGACTAAAGGGAATATATATTATATAATATTATTGTGATTTTATTCAGAAATATGTGAGATCGGAACACGAATTCTCTATTTTTAATTTTGCACATCTATTTTTGCGATGATGCAAGTTTATCTATAGAAAACAATAGGTAAAGAAAAATATATATTAAACTGAAAAACTTAATCAAATCAAAAATCAAATTTAGCCAATAACATAGAGCTTTTAAAAATGCTAACTAACGCAAAATGGCGACTTCATCAAAATGTAGCAGACCATGAAATAGGACACACAGTTCATCGAAGGAAGGAGGGGTAAACGTTTAATGACTCGGTTTTGAGGGATCTTTACAATCTCCGCAGTGATAAACCACAAAGCGAAAAGCTGATTCGCCTTACAAGTGATGCGATTTGTTGTCTATATTTAGATTGTTCCTCGATCATACGTCACCTCGCGAAGTTATCAGCTGCCATTGCACCCAGGGTATGAAAGTTGTATTAGCGTCGTTTTACCGTGAGACAGGATGGTGTGTAGTGATGCATTGTAACATTTTTCAATTGTCACGGATAAATGATTAGAGTAGCATTATGCAACTTCCCTAACAAAGATGACATCATATTACTTAAAAAAGATTTTACTAATTTCAAATTGCAACTGGAATAGAACTGAATGAATATATTTTAAGCCTAAGCCCAAACAATTCTAATTTTTAAATGTCAAATTTATAAGGTTCAATTTAGTTTTATAAGATTAGGTTTGTAATCAACTGTAGGTTTATCTCCTAGATAAATGTATCTAATATGTTGTTCCGATTTTTACCTAATGGTGATATATAATAGTACACATTTCTGTAATCATTGATGATTGTATAGATTAAGTAAAATTATTCCGCATGATAATACTAATAATGCATAATTCAACTAGGTGAAAGTAAAGCTGTACAACAGTAACAGTAGAGTCTGGTTTACCATTCGTTTTGCATAAAATATCACATTGACGCAATCATTATCATAATGTTTGTCGTCACTACTGTTCTGAATCAAGATATCAGGAAGCACTGTAGCAGTAAACAGTGACCATTCCTTTACCGGCTTTTTTAATACAACCGTCCTTGCTGAACCTTCCACATCATATGTGATCATATTAAAACGGATTATGATTGACGATTCTAAACACAATACTTTTTAAACTATCTGCTTTTACTCCTGTTACTAACAAAACACCGCAAGTGTAAGCGAAGGGGAGATAACTCTTCCACGACTAAAGGGAATATATATTATATAATATTATTGTGATTTTATTCAGAAATATGTGAGATCGGAACACGAATTCTCTATTTTTAATTTTGCACATCTATTTTTGCGATGATGCAAGTTTATCTATAGAAAACAATAGGTAAAGAAAAATATATATTAAACTGAAAAACTTAATCAAATCAAAAATCAAATTTAGCCAATAACATAGAGCTTTTAAAAATGCTAACTAACGCAAAATGGCGACTTCATCAAAATGTAGCAGACCATGAAATAGGACACACAGTTCATCGAAGGAAGGAGGGGTAAACGTTTAATGACTCGGTTTTGAGGGATCTTTACAATCTCCGCAGTGATAAACCACAAAGCGAAAAGCTGATTCGCCTTACAAGTGATGCGATTTGTTGTCTATATTTAGATTGTTCCTCGATCATACGTCACCTCGCGAAGTTATCAGCTGCCATTGCACCCAGGGTATGAAAGTTGTATTAGCGTCGTTTTACCGTGAGACAGGATGGTGTGTAGTGATGCATTGTAACATTTTTCAATTGTCACGGATAAATGATTAGAGTAGCATTATGCAACTTCCCTAACAAAGATGACATCATATTACTTAAAAAAGATTTTACTAATTTCAAATTGCAACTGGAATAGAACTGAATGAATATATTTTAAGCCTAAGCCCAAACAATTCTAATTTTTAAATGTCAAATTTATAAGGTTCAATTTAGTTTTATAAGATTAGGTTTGTAATCAACTGTAGGTTTATCTCCTAGATAAATGTATCTAATATGTTGTTCCGATTTTTACCTAATGGTGATATATAATAGTACACATTTCTGTAATCATTGATGATTGTATAGATTAAGTAAAATTATTCTCTCTGTAGAGGGAAATACTCCTGAACCCATCTCTTCATCGTAATACACACTGCTAACACAGACACTAAGAGTATCCATCTTTGTCCTGACTGCATCAATGTTTTCTAAATTTTTCTCCAATAATGATTTGTTTTCTTAAAAAAGAAACCTATAAGAGAAATCATCTTTGTTTCTTTTAAATCTTGGTTTTCGTAATCAGCTCTTCACTATTTCAGCTTGCGAGGTTAAGAAATTAAATTTAAAATGTAAGGCAATTGTAACATATTTTTTTCAATTTGATCTGTAAAAAGACAAATATTTCTCAGTGGATTTTGTTAAAAGTCTATGGAACAATATCTTCTATGTCACATTTCCAAATAACACACATTTTCCCAGATCAGACAAATTAGAACAGAAATAGTTTGGCCAATAAACAAGCACACTGAGCAATAGTGTAATGAACCAGAATAAATATTCAAGAATGTTTAACAATATTAGTACTTCAGTAAGTGTTGTAAGAATGCATACACCGTTAAACAGACTCAATGTGCTATGGAAGATAGGTATAAAGGTTTTGCACTGTAATTTCAATATTATTTAATATTGAAATTTATCATTTAAAACTTTAATGTTCATTGTTCACATAGCAAAATAATGTCAATATTTTCATTTTGGTGAACGTCAATTCAGAGCTTCGAATAAACTTGTGCACAGGATAGCTTTGTCAGGTAATATTTTTGCTGAGTTGAGAACTAAAACATGTTTGGTAAGAATATGGAATAATCACAACTAAATACACTACAGTAAACATGAAGTGTCATACTCATACAAAATGATCTACAATTACAATTGTAGTCACGTTCTAAATTGGATGTACTTGTGCAATTCCCCTTTCAACATTATCTTTAAAAAGTAAGAAGACATTTGATCATTTCAATTAATGAGTTTGATTTTTTATTTCTCTTATAAATGATGAAATATCATGAACATGAAAATAAGCCTAAAATGTATCTTAAAACTAAAGGAAAGCAGATTTGCATGTACTTCATAACATTCTGAATAAATATATTAACAATAACGGTGACCTGATTTTGTAGTTACACCTCGAGATATTTCAACATTTATAAAATATCAGTTAACACACTTACATTGACTTAAACGTAATAACGATCCTTCAGATTAATTCTTTTTTCATTTGTTGAGTTAAACTATTGTTAATAAAACAAAGTATACTTTCGCTATTTACACAAATGAAATGGATATGAATGTCAAGTATTGATGGAACGAAATTACGTTAATTGAAATCATATTCCCTTTTTCATATGTGATATTCATTGTTCATTCATGATACCGAGAACGCTAATATTAACACGAATGAGTTGCGTGAACTGTTTTTAAATCCTATCATGGAATGAAGTTTCATTTTATTATTCTTAATAAATATTTAAGTTAATATCTTGTTAACAAGATTTTAGTTTAATATCATGTATATTATTAAATGATCAGGAAAGTTGATTGTAAACATGAAGTCTTCAACAAATAAAGTATCTGATTTGAAGCAGCAACAACAATGGAGCATTCGGAAGAAATGTCCCAAAATAAGTTTACGGTAAAATTAATGTCATTGACAGCAATGCCTTTAATTAATAACGGCCAATCAGTAGATAAACTTACTATGGTTTTATGAGTCTAACATAGATTTGATACCAATTTTTATCATTCAGAGCTAAACGCGTCAGCATGAGATTTCGAACGATAGAAAATGGTATCCAATCTACGTCAGACTCTGCATTCTACCATGACGTGTTATCAGCTTACTTTTAACGTGTTTCTTTGACATTGCAGAAGTAAACTGAGTTATGTAGTAATCAATTGAATCTATTTTGCGTAAGGTATGACGCATAGCCATCCATTGTTTTCGATGCGGTAGAAAATGATTAAATAGTTTAATTCAAAATAATTCTTACATATTTGAATACGATGACTAAGTGATAAAATAGATCAAATATATGCAAAAATAATTCCTCCACCCCTTGTCATATTGACGCGAGCGTTTCCTGTGACGTCATAACTGATTGATATTATGACGTCATTGTATTCGAACAAAAAAAGGTTTGCTCCTATTGTGGTCAGGCATTTAGAATGTGCCGCTTGACATCCGTATGATTGAGTTGACAGAAACAGGCACAATAAGGATGCGATCACTTTAAATAGTAGAAGAGTAACTTAAAGCATGGCGAAGCAAATAGATCAACATGGAAAAAAAAGATAGATCTAATCGTTTGTTTACAGTGTTTGAAGCGACGTCCGAATGGCACACACAGTCTCAGAGACCAAGTTGACTCCTGTAGTTTCACTGTTCAAAACATCAGTCTATATTATAATTATTTCCAAGATATGCTGATTGAATTACACGGAAGGAAAAGATGGCGGAAACTGCAGAGCAGAATTGATTTACCGTAGGCATGTTTATTTCAATGAGATAGTTTGGCCAAGAATGTTATGTCATAATTTATTCAAAACAGTAAATTGCAAAAATCGTATTCGAAAATAAAATATACCAATAAAATGAGGATTAAAAATTGTAATGGTAGAATTGGTAGAATATCAATTTACACGATATATATTTGCGATTGAATGAAACTGCATGTTAATAACGATTTATTCTTATGCTTCAAGGTTGAATGTTAATATGTGCTTATGGCGATTGTGAATGACGAGTGATCACATGTGGCATGCCTGACGTAATTGTCATACAGTATGCATAATGCTTAATTCAGTGGAAATAACACAACATAAATGGCAAATCCTACTTATGCAGGTGTGCCTTTGCAACGTGTGTGGATGATATAAACAGCATTACGGCGTTGATTTATAATATATATATATTTGAAGAAAGAAGCAGACTCTTTCAGAATAACTTTTCAAACTCTATTTACATATGATTGGTTAATTACAATGTTAGGATTTCCGTGATAATCAATCTTCTTACTGAGCGGACAAGAATATGCAGAGAATGAAAGTTCTCAAAATTGTCTTGGTAATTCAGTTTTTTTTTATTAATACAACTTTCATATTGATTGGTTTGTGAGACTAATTTATGCGAATTTGTTTAGATTCCTTAATTAGATGAATCGCATTGATGAACAATTTCAAACTAACATGTTGTAAGTCAAAAGTTATACATACAAAATAGAAAATGATTCAATCGATCTTACTGAGACCATTTTACACTACCACATTACAACGGCGAATCAGCATGCAGGAGTCGACGGCTGAAGTGACGTGACGTAACGGCTTATTGATGACATGGTTATGATCAAAGTTTGTGTCTATTAGTTGCACTGCACTGCAACTGAATGATTACTCGTTCATGGTTTATTAATGTTCTCGCTCGTAACAGTACCTACATTAAAGTCAGTTGTCATGTAGTATAGTTTTTCTGCAATGAAGCTCAAAAGTTAAACAGAAATATTGTTGAGTGTAGACTGTAACTAGTGAACTATATTGAGCGTAACTAGAAACCTGACACTGTTCAAATTTGACCTCACAAATTGAATACTGGGTGCATGGCTATAAACCTGGTATGTAAGGATAGGGAAATCATTTGAGAAGAAATACAGATTGACATGAGTAGATTTCTGGATCACTTTATTGCGTAATACCGCTTGATGTCACGTGACCCCACAAAACGAACTTCACATCATCAGATCATGGCACATTCTGAAGTCAATAACGTTTGTGACAGCCTCGTACAGCCACCACAGCCACACAACGTCGTCTCATCGACTCATCGTCTCAACTCCCCTGACGACCCGCACCGGAAGTCGCCGCCATTGGTTGACAAGGTCCTGTCCAAGAGCTTGCAGAGTCTGGGGTGGGTTGATTTGCTGCTTCAATCGTCTTCCCAATTCATTCAAGATGTGTTCTATAGGATTGAGGTGAACGAGATAGCCACTCCATGACGTCGATACCGGCGTAACTCAAGAAATTGCGCGTCAAAATCGCTGTGTGTTGTGTGGCATTATCATGTTGAAAACTCAGCCCTGGACCATGTTGTTGCATGAACGGTATCAGGACCGGTGTCAAAACTTGGTCCCTGTATTGTGCGACAATAAGGTTGCCTTGCACGACAACAAATCGGGAAAGACCATTAGAACAGAAAGATCCCTAAACCATGAAGCTGCCGCTGCCAAATCTGTCCACCTCCCGAACACAACACTGTGCATATCGTTCTCGTGTTCTAAGCCACACTCGTACCCTGCAATCAGCAAACCTAAGTGTGTAACGTGACTCGTCACTAAAGACAACGTTATTCCACCAATACTGATTCCATTTTGTGTGTTGTCGGGTCCTTATCAACCGTTGGTGACGGTTAAATGGCGTCAAAATGGGTCCTGTGTATGGCCTCCTGGTTCGCGGACCAGCAGCCCGCAGTCGATTCCTGATAGCGGATGGTGACACCCGACCTCTGAACAAGTGTCTGGTCGTGGACGCAGTCGTCTCGAATCGATTACGGAGATGACGTAACCTGATTTGTCCATCCTCTCGACGATCCACAATCACCCCTGTCTGTTGCACACGGGTTCTGAGCTCATGAATTGTCTGTCGGCTGTATCGACATGCGCGCGCAACTTCCGCAACGGATTGTCCGGCGTGCAGCCTACTCATAGCATGCTCACGTTCTGTATTCGTGAGGCGTGGCATTCAGTCAATAATGTTTTTCCGTTAATTTTAATGTGTTTTCCTGTTACACAGTACACATGCGATTTGATTTGAGGGCATACACGTTACGTATGTTGATCACGTGACCCTTTGCACGTGAATATCATCTTTTACGTCCTTGACGTGGAATACGTTAAATAACGCCTTGCCACCCGCCCCGTCCGTGCAGCATCATCGGGTACACCTCTATCATAAATTATATAACACAAGATTCGACTTATTTCTTCCCCGAAAAATATTACGTTTAAAAATATGAGTCTCAGGTTTCTAGTTACGCTCAATATATTAATAATAACAATAATTAAAGTTACAATCCGGATTGAATCACAAACTCTCAAGTTGGGATCATCGTAGGAACTCTTCATGACTGTTTCATAAGAAGATTGTTATTCTTAAAACATCAGTCATTCTTAGAAATCAGATAACAGAAAAAGGGAGATAGTTACTTCCTGTTATAAATGCTCTGTAGGTTTGAATTTCAAAGGAACAATTCAAATATTTAAATATTGGCAAAAGGACTTAACATACAACGCAGTTCATATTTTCAGTCTGATTTGTGAGATTTAGAAATTTGCCCATAGTGAAAACGTCCAACAATGACAGTCATCAACTTCTATCTGAAATGTGTTTGTTGTATTGTCATGGTTACACCAAGTCATTGTCTCACAAAGTCGTTTGTGTCATTCTGGACTGAGTATCTACATCCGGTGAATACGACTCGAGTCCCAGTGAATGATGCTGAATTGAACATGAGTTCATGCATAGCGAAAACGAACTCAAGAAATAGGCAAATCGTTGGTATATTGCTTATAACATTCACCAACAAATGTATTGTGTTTTCACAGAATGTGAACATGGAACACCCAAGGATTGAACGGAAACTTACTATTTACATGAAAATACTGAACGATAAATTCCTGAGTGATAATCTTGCAAGGAAAGGTGAACAACCAAACACTATGTTAGAGACAAGAACTGTGGTAACAACCATCACGAAGACTCAAATGCTAACCACAAGGGAAAACTGTTCTTCAGTTAAACCATTGCATGACAATGGCTCAAATAAACATCCAAATATATTTGATAAACTTGTTAAAATGGTTATGGCCAAACAAAAGGACGTTATCTTTGGTGTGAACTTCTTTAATACATGGTTACGAATTGACATTTACTCATTAAAGAATTTAAAGAAAATTTACATAATTAAAAAGATTAATATCCGAACTAGTTCAATTCAGGATATTACTGCTGATGCAAAGACTCTTTCGTTTTATATACTGAATAGTAACAGTATTGAATTAATCAGAATTGATGGACAAAGGAAAATCCTAAGCAAAAAAAAAGGAAAGTCTGACTTTATTTTCTATGTTGATTCAGAAGGCGCTTTGATATACAATTGTTTAACAGACTGGATAATTCTTACTATTCCTTATAAAACAAAGAAAACTCTTGCACATTGTACTTGCAAACCATTTGAATCAACCATTCACAAACTTTCCAAACAAGTGTATTATATGTGTGAAGGTAGAGAACGATTATATGTTATGTCTTATAAAGCATGGCGTTCATCAAATGAACTTGAAAAACCCAAGGTGGTCTGTTACTTGCGCGTTTTAATTGGAGCTTTATCTATTGATCCGTTTGAATCTGCCATTGCAAATTTACAAATTTTAAGTTGTACTTCGGGTGTTCCACAACGGTTAAATCTGAAAGACTGTTCGCATGAAAAAATACATATAAAAGGCAGAACATGCCTTGATATGTTTTATGTTAAAGACTACATTGTTGTCGCAAGAAGTTCCACAGTTGTATATTTGTATAAGCGAAATTTTACATGTGTTAAACATAAGCGAGTTAGTTCGGGTGAAAGATTTCTCAATATATGAGCTATTGTCCCGAGACCCAATATATCTTTTTTCCCCCCTGCAGTTATCATTATCAGGGGACATCAAATTAAACCCGGAATCATTAAACTGTAACAAAAACAATCAGCATAATCCTTTAATCATTATGTCCCCATTTACGTGCGATACATTTGCAACAAGCTTAGTTATCAAAGCAAGTTATGTTCACAACATGAAATTGTCTGTTTGACTAAAACTCATCTCAATGTATCAGTTAGTAATGCCATATTTAAGTGCGATGGGTTCCACGATGAAGAACGTAAAAACTTGGAGTTTGCGTTATCATCTATGTTAATAAAACTTTTACTTTCAGTCGAGTGAAACAATATGAGAACGACCATGAGTAAACAATATAGATCAATGTGAGATTACCTTACAACACAATTTTGATATGTGTTACACATTACCCAAGGCATTTTTTTACATTTTGGGACAGGTGAGATATACTTAGATATATTTAAACAATATATGGTGACATTAATGAAATTTGTTTGAGCATAATGAAATGTATTACTATCATAATGGATGTAAACAATTTGCAAAACTGTAAAACAAATAAGAGATTTCCCCTTTGTGATGCGTGAAACAAGAAACCAAGTAACCAGGGAATTCCTTGGTGTATACAAAGTGATATTGTAGGACACTGCTTAATTTCATACAAGCTTTGTACATTTCTTGTTGAATTTTGCAGCGGTAATGTTGTTTTTTATATTTAAAAGTATGAAAAAGTATAAAAGTATGCTCCTTGAGCCTCGATGTGAATGTAGTATGTATAAAGTTTGCTACAATATTTCTGAGTCATAATATATTGTGCTTGACTGTTGATTTGACTCTAAAAGATAATGTCAATTTTAGCCATGCTCTTAGATTCTGTTGTACTTTAATTTGGGAGATTCAAATAAAAATGTTTGCAGGATAGCCTGGCCTTGTGTTCTTTTGCTAAGAACTGAAACATGTTTTGTAAGAAATTGGTATTCTATAACCAAACGTCACAAATACATGAACACGCGCTGACAGTTAAATATAGTAAGCATCCCACTGTGATGTGATAACAAATGTTTCACACTTATATATGTATTCACATGTGACATTAATGAAATTGGTTGGTGCACTTGTTCAATCATCTTCAAAAATACCCTTAAATTAAATCGACGCCATATGTGCTTATTGTTCATTTAGATTAATGACTTCAACGTTTAAATCTTTGGGTTTATTACACTTATTATGATGATGATGTTTATTATGATGACACTTACGATTATTATGATGGTGATGATTACGATGATAATGCTGATGATAATGATGCTGATGATGATGATGATAGTAATGGTGATGAGGATGATAATGACAATGATGATTATGATAATACTGCTGCTGCTGCTGCTGCTGCTGCTGATGATGATGATGATGATGATGTCAGGAAAGCAAGCCCATAAAGGGATTGATAACATCGAACATCTCAAATCTGATTATATTCCAATAAAATTATGAATTTGTTACATGTGCGTTAAAACAAAAAGAAATCATCTTAACTGACAAACACTCCACAATTTTATAACATAATGAACAAATAGCTAACATTGACCTTCACCTAATAACGAAATGGTAGTCACATTTCGAGAAAATTTGACATTAATAGAAACAGTTACACACTTACAATGGACATGTTTTTGTGGTTCAAATTTAATACATGTAAAATCAACCATGTTGAATCATCCATTACACATACGTTAACTTCATAGCATCGTTGTATCTTGGTTACATCCACACTACCGAGATTGCGTTTGGAAATGTGTGAAGAGCTTTTATGCTGAATAACTGTCAACTGCAGATGTTCTTACTTATCATGAAGTGTCACCTTACAATAATTGTAATACTTTTTGTTATCTATATCATGGAAATTCAAATGATAACTTACTAACAGAAATATAATATTATATAATCACCTGTTTATACATTGCACATGTAATTACCAGAACCAAATCTTTAAATGAAGGGGTGCATTCAAGAAAGGCACACGTGCTATGTTATATATATAGAACATGAGTCCTTCTTCAATGCACCTATTCAAATGTAATTTTTTCCAGGAATTTTCCCATGAAATTTCTCATGGAGGCTTTGACAATAAAATATAAACTTAAACAAGAATTAGTTTTTAGGCTGTGTTAAACCCTATATTATGGCGTGAAACGTAATTTTATTGTTCTTAAAATCACTTTTAGTTTAACATTTTATCACAAGTTGTATAAATTCATGATCATCTATTCTGATGAAAACGTTCAGGAAAGTGGATTTTAAACATGAAGTCATCGAAAAGACAAAGCTGATTTGTAGCAGATGGTATGTTATCCACAATTAAACATTTGACTGAAATGTCATACAAATAAATAAACAGTCAAATTAACGTCATGTTCATTAATCTCACTAACAAATGTGTTAAATAACTGCCAGTTTACGTTCTGCTTATGGCATGGTAGATAGTAGTAAGTGTCAAGACAACATATACACAGAAATACTGCATTGATGGGTTCGATGCATATTTGAAGGAAGTAACAACCATTTCGTTTTATTTTCAAAGTCGTTTTACATATAATAAGTTTACTACGGTGCAATTCTGTCTTTCCATTAGTATTTGGCTTTCAGCGATAATCACCCTTCAGATCCAAGACAGCAAGGATATTCAGGGAATTGAAGATGCCATGACTGTCTTGAGAAAATGGTTATTTTCACACTTACATTTACACAATAACACAATACAATTACCACTTGATTGATTAGTGGGACCACTTTACACTTTATGTTTAGATTCATTTTGTTACAATATGTAGGTGACGTTTTAAAGCTTACATAATTATTGTAAGTCATGAGTTATTTATACATAAAATACATCGATCTTTCTGGGCTAATTTAATAATATTTCATTTCGAAGGAAAATCAACATGCCACTCCCGTGACCTAAAGGCCTAGTGATGACAATGTTAATTTTAAGGTCAATTTGTGACGTCATTTCACCGGGCCTTGCATTGCAATTTCACAAGTTCATATTTACTAATGTTCTTCATCTCGTAGCAAAAACGTTTCTTGTATCACAGTTTCAACGGTTAAATAGAAAAATGAAGTATCATATAATGTTGATTTCAAAATAAGATAAATTTTAAAGATAAAGATTAAATTATAGTCTCAACGTAGATTATCATTCTGATGTACGTTCAAAGCGCTAGAGATAAATTTCCATGTACAAGTGTTTATTTCTTAATAACTCATATATTCTTGTAATATAATTTCTCCTGGCAAGTAAATTAAGGTGAAAGTAAATTAATATTCTAAGCTTGTTTACTGTTCAATTTTGATCAGGCCTTGACCCTCAATCTTGAAATGCTAATTTTAAACTTTGAACGCACTCCATGTGTTGAGCGTTGACTTAATAAATTTGTATAGCAAAGAACAAGTCATACACTTAATCAATTTGTCATTGCAGGAACCATCAATCATTGTTAGAAAATCAGATAACCGAACAGAGAGACGGTTATTTCCTCTCAAACATGATCTGTCAGTTTCGATTTACAAGATACAGCGATTTAGAGGAAGTTCTTATTACTATTCAAAACCATGGACGATTGTCATTTGCTGAATATAAAGTATCTCCTTTCTCAGCGATAAAAATACCAGCGAAACTAAGATTTATGATTAATAATAAAAGTATATATGAAAGTCTGAGCATTCTAAAATCTCAAAATCTCATTATGTAGACAAATAAACCATTGATAGAAACCAAGATAGTGTGTTTTATCTTCTCATATGTGCTCTGCGTGAGCTTTAATACCCATGAAAGAGATTATGGTTGAGATATTTGCAAAAGGCTTGAAGAAACAATGCATTTCCTATATTTTCATAGCTTGTTAGCTATTCTAAAATTAATGACGTTGTCAATGCAACTCTTCATAATCATTTCATTAGAAGATTGTATTTTAAACACATATATATCATTGATACACAAACAGATAACAAAATGAGCGACAGTTATTTCAAGGCATATATGCTCTGTAAGTTTCAATTTCAAATAAACAATAACATGGATAGAAAATAGCGCATTTTATATCATCAGTCTTTTAAGATTTGAAAATAGCCCCTAGATAAAACGTTTAATAATGACAATCGTCAGCTTCTATCTGAAATGTGTTTGTTGTATTGTCATAGTGACACCAACTCATTTTCTCACAAAGACGTTTGTGTTATTCTGGAATGAGCATCGACATCCGGTGAATACAACTCGAATATCAAGAAATAGGCAGATTGTGTGTATTTTGCTTATGACATTTCCCAAAAAAATGTTTTTCTCAAAATGCTTATATCCAACAGCCAATGGACGAATGGAAACCTACCATTCATATGAAAACACCAAAAGACAATTTCCTGATTGATAGCATTGCAAGGACAGGTGAGCAACCAACCAATATGTCAGTGACAAGCACCGTTATCAAACTAATCTAGACAAAAACATACTATACATACAATGCATATACATCTCCGTCTCTTAAAAGATTGGATAACAAGGCAAGAAGAAAACAACCACGTAAATGTGGTAAAATCTGTAAAACGGTTCAAACTCAATACGAAATCTTCCTCCTTACATTTATTCTGTAGATAATTTCAAGAAAATTAACATTAACATTCACATAAAAAGTAGGTTTTCCCATGCTATTACTGCTGATGTTGTGTTGTACTCACTGCATCATACAACTATTGAATCAATCGGTTTGGAACATGCAACTCAATGTTCGCTGATCATTCAGAAGGCATTTTGATATACAATTGTTTATCATACTGGAAAAGTCTTAGTACTTTCTCTATATTAACAAAAACCCTTGCATCCGGTACTTGCAAACCCATAGAAACCGACATTCACAAACTTTCCAAAGTAATTTATTATGTGTGCCAAGGTGGGAAAGGATTATATGTTTTGTCTTTTACTGCATGGAGTTCATCAACTGAACTTAAGAAATCAATGGTTGTCTGTTATTTGCGCGGTTCATTTGGAACTTTATCTGTGGATCAAATTTAATCTTTCCTTGAAAAATTGCAAATTTTAAGTTACACTTCGGATGGTGCAAAACGGTTGTATCTGAAAGACTGTACATTTAAAAAAATACATGTACGAGGGAGAGAATGGGTGAGTTTTTTTGTATGTCAATAACTACATTGTTTTGACACAACATTCGACTTTTATCTCTCCTATTATGGTAATACTGGATAATTGTTGTTGATGATAGTTGCTGACATGGGCTGAGATGTTAATTTTTAACAGTGTTGAAATGTTTGTTATGACTAGAGATTTAGCCCTTGGGTCTTGAATACAGCATTAAATCATATTTTGTTTATTGCATTTAATTATCGGTCATATCCTCTAGCCAATAACTTTATCATGTTTTATTCCCTTAAATAGTTTCCTGTGCAACACTGTATTAAGTATGAACATCATGAATTAAATAGTATTTCTTAATATTGGTTACATCACCAAAATGAGCCAATTTACGTCATCAGAGGGGTGCTGAATGTAAATTTAGCTCAACTATCGATTGTTTGACCCCGATTTTGTCGAGGTTTAATGGTCGTGTGGTAAACGATAGTTGCCACAATGAAAAAGATCTTGCGACTATATCTTGGATTTATCTTTTTCTTTGATAAGTTCTTTCAATTGGAGCCTTGCCTAGATTACAGGTGAACGGCAGTGTTGAGCGCCTAAAATACATGATTATATATATTCTATATGTGTAATTGTAAAATATGAGGTTGGGCTTACACACCTTGTAATACGCTACTGCGGGAGGACGTTTGGTATATTGGTCGTTGCGGTTTGCCATGGTCACAGCAACGGCTCGCAATGGTTATGTCAGTTTTTGCGATGTAGTCAGGTCAATATATGGAAAATAACCCCTCAACCCCCAACAAATTGCTACAAAAGGTTTCTCAACTGATTATTGTACGGTTAATTGTACGTTATAATATACTAATTTTTACCATACTTGGACCTCGGAGAAGTCTTTTTTATTCAAGATCGAAGATGGTCGCCAAAACCTCTTAATGATCATAACTCTGTAACTATTATTTCAAATGTGATGATCTTGGTGTTTATCCCTATGTTTTCGAAGGCAACGAACACATCAGGATAATACAAAATTATGTTTGTCCATTCTGGAACACAAACATCCAATATGGCGTCCAAAATGGCTGCCGGTGCTTCCAAATGACCACAAGTGCATAACTTTTCACTCAAATTTGATGAACTACCCAGCAAACAATTTTACGTTGTCACAACGTTGTGACAACGTTGTCAGAAGGTGTCAGTAACGTTGTTTGCAACGTTGTTTGGACGTTATTTGTAGATTCCTTTTTACGTAATTATAACGTTATTTTGTAACGTTACAAAACCAACGTCGTGGCAACGTTAGTTTTGAAACGTTACAAAAACCAACGTCCTGGCAACGTTAGTTTTGTAACGTTATTTGGACGTTATTTGTAGATTCCTTTTTACGTAATTATAACGTTATTTTGTAACGTTACAAAACCAACGTCCTGGCAACGTTAGTTTTGAAACATTACCAAAACCAACGTCCTGCCAACGTTACTTTTGTAACGTTATTTGGACGTTATTTGTAGATTCCTTTTTACGTAATTCTAACGTTAGTTTTGTAACGTTACAAAATCAACGTTCTAGCAACGTTGTAAAACAACGTTCTCTCAACGTCGGAAACCAACATCCCAACAACGTTGGGAACCAACATTTCCTGAACGTTGAAAACCAACCTCTCAATGTTGTAAACCAACGTCCCCTGAACGTTGTAAAACAACGTTCTCTCAACGTTGGAAACCAACATCCCAACAACGTTAGAAACCAACGTCCCCACAACATCGGAAACCAACGTCCCCTGAACGTTGGAAGCCAACATCCACTCAACGTTGTAAACCAACGTCCCCTGAACGTTGTAAACCAACGTTTTCTCAATGTCGGAAACCAACATCGCCACAACGTCAGAAACCAACGTCCCCTGAACATCGGAAAAAAATGTTTCTTTGGAACCGAACATGCCCTGAAAATAGAAAACCTACATCCCATTAATGTCAGAAACTAACTCCTACATCCCATTAATGTCAGAAACTAACTCCCCTGAACACAGGAAACCTTTAAACTTGTATGAAATGTTTGCTTGCTGAAGTTTTGTTTTTGTAACATGTAACCTCATACATGTTTGTTTATCTACGATATTCAGTGCATGTTTTGGTACTTATTCGACCATGTATTTTTCATTGACAATTGCCTCTTAGAATCCTACTTAAGGAATTGTTTAGTTAGCAATCTTGAACATTAGATTCTCTGAAGGATCAATTAAATGTCAGCGGTTTCTAATAGACAATTTGTAAATGAAAAACAAACCCAGTTAGGGCTATTTCACAAAAGTTTGATTTTCAAATTTCTTCAAACATAACATCAGTATTTAACGATCACCTAAGTGTGATTTGTGAAAAGAGGACAATGGGCACTAGGATAATTTAACTTCCAACTCATGCAAAAGAGACAAGACAAGTCAGAACCAAAAGTTTATTGCATCGCAGTGTAAATACATATTGTGCACATGAATTTTTCATTTATAAGCTTGACATGTTAAGTCGCAATTTTGTTAACTGCAAGCTTCTTTTCTCTACTAAACAAAGCAGCAGTACGGGACTGGAAGGTTTACAGTTGAATCACCATTTGGATCTTCATAATACCTGAAATTAAAACAGAAATATAAATATTTCATCTATTAGCAATCAACCATTTGTGATGCGAATCTAAATCTAAAAAATAATTTGAAGTACTGACACAGGACAAAGGTGTAATAATGCCCGTGGCCTCATATATCAAAGGGCACATCCATTGTGTTGTTGGCCATGGGGGTCAAACATGCCAAACGTTATAAATAGTCTTATTTTATCGAGCAGTACCAACTGTTATCGAAAACTACCATTTGATTGTACTCGACTTAGTATATTGACGATATGAAGGTAAAGGTATCGATTTCTGATCGAAAACTGGACAATGCACAGCGTGTGGCGCGCGCCAATGAGTCAAACGTAATTTTGGAATCTTTTTAAAACTAGACAAAATTTGGTTGATAATGTTCAATAGGTCATATAACTTCTGTGCATGTAAATACGACGTGCACTTTCGGTTTCTGCACATGCATATTAATGATGTTAATCGATTTTAATTGGAAACTAGTAAATATGATATGTTTGCCAATTGGGGATGAATATGCAATGTGTTTGTATTGTAAACAGCACATATGGCACATAATTGTGTTTTGGAACGTATTGAAGCCAAATAAAATGATGTTCCCTGCTCCAACTTTCAATCCAACCTTATTACCTTACCCGAATTTACCACTTACGCCAAACCAAAAGAAAAAAATCCAAAAAGGTTAATCTATTACAAATGTAGAAGAAATGAACTTGTTTCCGTATTTGGGGTTCGTTTCATAGCCTCTTAGTTCAAATTATTTTACTTGTCTGACCTCTTCGTTCAAAATATTTCAATGGAAAGCAGAACATAATAGTGCCATAAGCAGATTCACTTGTAATATCAAATGGTCACCTTCTGCATCATCTGTCTCATCTATTTCATCGTCTGTATACTTCGGATCTGCATATTCAAGCCTAATATTGCTTAGTAATTCAGTAAATAGAGAATACTACACGAGGTCTCATTATATACGAATTATACGAAACGAGTGTCCTTCCGATGGTATCTGATCGAGCGAAAGCGAGGTCAGATACCATAGGAAGGTCACGAGTTTCAGTGTAGGTGCACAATTGCTGCACATTTGCTGCACGGTCCTTTCGATCTTTCTAATTCAAATGGTGTAGACTAAAATCCCCATATCATGACAGAAAATAGTAAAAAATAAGTGATATTTGTTCTCTTCTTCTATAGTTATTTCATAGTTATATATAGCATACTTAAGGGGGTTCTTTGCCATTGCTTCTGAGCATCCTCAGTTGTCAGATTAAGATAGACCTTGTAGTCACATGCACATGAAAAAAATCATTGTATTATAATTGTGAAACATAGTATTTGTTTTATCATAAAGAGATATATTTTGTTATTTTACTCTGTAATCTAGGTGGTTTGTAACAATTGCCCACGTACATTTTCAATTGTCAGATTTTCGCTCTCAGAACTTAATAGCATTGGTCAATGTTTCATCAACAGTGTGTTGTAAGAAACATTGAAAACTAGAAATATGTGCATGTGATGCACTGTGATGTCCCCCGCTCCAACTTTCAATCCAACCTAGTCATATTACCCTTATTTTTCACTTACGCTAAGCACAAAGTTCAATACTGCATTAATAACGAGAAATAAAAAATTCAGAATAGCCAAAGTAGCAAAAAGCACCACTCTATCACTAGGTCTCTGCAAATACAAAGTTTGGTGAAACAATATTGAACGGTTTTGGAGATAGAGATCGGAAAAGGTCCCTACCCCCAAAATGCACTAAGTTCAAATTGTTTCCATGGAAACCAGAACAACAAAAATTCAGAATAACCAAAGTAGCAAAAAGCACCACTCTATCACTAGGTCTCTGCAAATACAAAGTTACAATATTGAACGGTTTTGGAGATAGAGACCAAGTTCAAATTGTTTCCATGGAAACCAGAACAACAAAAATTCAGAATAACCAAAGTAGCAAAAGGCACCACTCCACCACTAGGTCTAACCATATACCAAGTTTCGTAAAGAAATACTAGATAGATTTTGAAATAGAGACCGGAAAAGGTCCCTACCCCCAATTTGCACTAAGTTCAAATTGTTTCCATGGAAACCAGAAAAAAAAAAAATTCAGAAAAACCAAAATAGCAAAAGGCACCACTCCACCACTAGGTCTAACCACATACCAAGTTTCGTGAAAAAATATTGAACGGTTTTTGAGATATGGCCCGGAAAAGAAAGCATTTCGGAATGACGGAATAACGGAATGACGGACGGAGGCGAAAACATTATGTCTCCCGAAAAATTTTTCGGGGGACATAATCAAATTGCCTTTGGAATACTAATAAAGAAAGGTAATGGCATTATGGTTGTGTGAAATAGTTTATGTTTTATGGTAAAACAAAATTCGGCTCTTCAACCTTATATAACTTAATAATGTAAAGATTAATTTTCCACCGAAGAGTTACCTCCCTTTGCCAATACTTTTCATAAAAATTCATTTTCAGCATTAAATTACTCATAACGTAGGTCCGTGACATATATTTTTTTATCTTCTGTTATTCTTCAGTGGCGAGTTTTCCACAAGTTATAAGTCATGTTTGAATTATTTTTCATTTATTTTGATTCTTGAACAGGACTTTTGAAGTTATTTCTACAGAATCCATTGTTGACATTATAGTTTATCATATAAAGGTTAATGAAGAAAAAAAACATACAAATTTTAGAAATCACTGTTCTATTCCAATAACATTCCATTTCATGAAAGAAAACAACAATATAGCTCTGAATGAGTGTCATTATTTTTAAAAAGTGACTTTAACAAAATAAAACAAGTTTGCTTTTTTTTAGACATTACCACAAAAAAAACCCATCATTTTGCACCAAAAAAGGTCCGTAACATGCACTTTTGATTTGATTTTGATTATTGTTGGGAACCTCTTTAAGGGGAAACGGTCGTGCATATATTATAAGAGTTATCTCCCTTGCAAGTTAAAATTGCCAATTTCTCAAGGTTTAAAAAAATTATTATTCAAGTTAGCCTTGAAACATATGCTTTTGGTTTAAATTTGTTGTTGAAATATATTTTTATCAAACAGTGATATATTCCCCAAGCAAATCTAAATCTTGTGATTATTTGACATACATATTAATCAGAACAGGAAGATTTTCTGGATAACAACTTCTTAAATGTGAAAAAACACGACGTTTCGGAGTACATACTCACTCCTTCACCAGGTGGAATGTAAGGAAAGCCCATGTGCTTGGGATTCACTCATCTAGAACTTCTATCTCCTGTCGGAGGAAATATCCGAGGAGAACCGAACCAACCAAATCCAAGTATCCCTACCTTCCATCCACTCCTGTCGGAGCAAATAATCCGAGGAGTCCCCACCAATCAACACCTATCAGCTCCAATCACCATGCAAAAACTTCAAAGCCACCCACATCAACAATTGGCCTCTCTTCCAATCAACTGTAATTATTATTTGTTCAACAATTTCAATAAAGCCAACTGGCCTCCCTCGTCTCATCATGTGTGTTTATTTACATCTTCAATAAAGCCTACAGGCCATTGTTTATCTACTTACTCCCCCTCATGTTTGTATTGCAAATCCTCATTGTATATACCATTCTCATGCTTCATCCCCCATCATGTTTGTATAAGAAATCCCCATTGTATACCATTCTCATGCATGTTAATCTCCTTGATTGAGTTGCCTCACTAATGTTTTTGTTTGCTATATAAATGTACCATATATTGTTATTTCCTTACATTCCACCTGATGAAGGAGTGAGTATGTACTCCGAAACGTCGTGTAATTTCACATTAAAGAAGTTGTTATCCAGAAAATCTTCTTGTTCTTATGTATACCATTTCTAAATGCCCTTCAAAGACCTGATACATATTTATGTTTAACAGAAAGCAATAAAAACTTTAAAATTCCAATTTTAAGTGTTAAAAGCTTGAAAATAACGATAAAATTGTATTTTTGTCTTGCAAAAACGTGTAACCATAACCCTTTAATGAAATTAAGGCCCTCTACATTTGAAACTCATATATCCTCATATATCCTATATGAGTCACTCGCTAAAACGTTTGTACGCAACATTTTACCGTTCTGGAGCTTTAGAGAAGAAGTTGAAAATAGCTTTTAGGTCATTGACCCCTGTGACCTACATTGTGGGTCAAAGGGTAACCATATCTGCAATTTAGAATCCGCATTTATCAATGATTCAGTACACAACATTTCAGTTTTAGGTCAAGACCCTTGTGGCCCATGTTTTGGGTAACGGTCACCAAATCTAAATTTAGAATATTGGCAAATTTTGTTTGACCATCAATGTTTTGTTTTCAAGACTCGACTTCTCTTTCTCAACAACCATTTCTCAAAGCACATGTTAGAAGAACTCACATCAAAATGATTTCAGCTCTCTAGAGCCTAGAGCCTAGAGGACCAAATGAACAAACTTTAGTCTTCATGTAACAATGATATTATCCTGAAATGTTAGCTTCCTATATCTTTTTGTTTTGGAGTAGTCGTTAAAAGGTTTCAGGCAAAATCAGAGCTGTCTACCCTCCTTTCAAGTTAAGTGTAGATATATAGCTATTTTGGAGTATTTTGTAATGTTAAGGTGTACAACTCGATGAAGTTAGCATGGTACTATTAGTTCCAAGATATCATGCTCTGGTTTGACAACAATAATCATTGTCTGACTTTGTTTACTTGGGTTAACTCTGGAATAAGGTTATAATTCAACTCTGTAACAGTTCGGAACTTCATTACTCTATACATAAATTTATGAAATTAACTTTTTACATATTTCCAGAGAAGAGGTGTACAATTTGCAACATTGGTTTAAAATCATATTCTAAGACTGTCAAGTGTACAAAATACACCAAAAGTGTACAAGTAGGAAGCCCTGCAAAATGCTTGCCACGCCCATATGAGGGCTTCAGGACAAAATTAATAAATTTGTCTTCAACATATATAAATTATAAACCTGTTAATCAGAAAATGTGTGTTTCTTATAGCTTTCGGCGAACTAGTCGTTTAAAGGTTTTAGTGAACATGCCTGCCCGCCCATATTTAAGGGGACGTCAAGACCAAACAGACAAACTTTGATCCACAAACTGCAAGTTACCTCCCCACAAAACTTCAGCTTTGGGGGTGCAGTGATTCTGGGGGACAAGTCGAAAATGTGAAAGGTTTGCGGACGATGACCCATGATGTATGTCTATTTTGCCTGATGAGCTAATCATCCTTAGTAGATTGTATCATCTAAATGACTAATATGAAAATTAGAAAATGCAATATGTGGAATTAAATAAATACATATGACTCAATTTATGTTTAAATTGACAATATATTGTTCCAAACATTTTTGTGCTCACTAAATTTCACCCATTAAACTGTCGGTGTAAATCTTACATTTTCTGTCCCGTGTCCACTTGCTTCAAAGATGTTTTCTTGAAACTTGGGCCAAACAAGCGATAGCCTCATGATATTTGTTGACGCCATCCATCAACAGTGTGTCCATAATGCCTGTGGTTGTATTTGAATCAAGTCTTTAAAAGTCTGCTAGCAACTGAAATATAAATTGAAGTTGTTGCAAATCTGATTGTATGATTGGAAACAAATCACCTTAGTGTTAATGTGTCTTGTAAATCAAAGAAATAAATTGAAAATATTCTCGAAATTGGCACTGTAGAAATATAAAGGTTTTGGTCATGATCCCCGACACCCACATTTGGGGTCACATCGTCAGACTCACGCAATCTACAATTTTGAATCCCAATTGGCCAAGGAATTTCAGCTTTCTAGAGCTTTTTTGTACTGGAGAAGAAGATGAAAATAGGTTTTTAGGTCATGATCCCTATATATATATATATATATATATATATATATATATATATATATATATATTAATCAATATATTTAATCAATTTAAAACAATGGTAAGAAATTGCAGATGGTTTTGATGAATATTACTCCAAAATGATATAAAGTGTAATCTGTTTGCCAAAACAAATGATTAATTTATTATGAGTTATTACATATGATTTTATTATGTTTGTACAGGCATGTATCTAGCATATATCATCAGCATGTATCTAGTCAATGTTACATGATAAAATTTGCCTCATGCTGTGACAAACAGTAGCCAAGGATCAAACTTAAATTACCCTCATTTGGTGAAGAGACCTGTAGTCACAATGCTAGGCAATCATATGGAAATGTAGTCACGATCCCGCTTGCATCCATCAGATCCCCATAATTATCTGAAGTATACATTATAGACATAAATAGTTAAACAATATCCAACACTTGCCAGTATTTTAATTTATGCAACTTAATTAAAACTTATTGTTGAACATATTTCTAAGATAAGATAATGAACTTATTTGATCAATATCACTGAAATCCTAGAATTAGCATCAAAAGGAGGAATTAATTTGTTACTTAATGAACTTTATAATATACTACATTGGATATGTTCTCTATTCGCCTACAGTCATATCATTGTAACTGGTCTGTTGATTACCCATTATGCGTAGTCTTAAGATAAACTAGCATCACTCCTATGATGTCAACATGGATTATATCTAGAAGAAACAAAACAATAGAGGTCGGGTTTTATTTTGATGAATTAATTAACATTTTTTTGTAACTTTTAATTCCTGAAATTCCTGACATTACGGCAAATACTCTTCACATATCCATTACACATATGTTAATCATGTAACATTCATATCATTCTATGTCAGAGGTGTTAATGATGTTGCAAGTTGTTCTCACAGCCAAAATATGAAATATGTACAGTATTACAGTACAGTATGTGTATCCTGAAAATAGTTGTATTAAATATATGTTTTCTTTTCTTTTCTTCTTTGATAAATCCATATCTGGTTCATGACCAACCAAACTGACTGAAGAGAAAAAGCTCAACAAACATAAACAACTTTTTATTTTGTTGCAAACAAATGTCTGATTAAACATATAAAAGTGGCGACTCCGATAGGTTAAAGCCCGCTTCAGTAAAAGTAAAAGTATTTTCACAGACGTTTGTACAATGTGTCCAAAAACTGCCTTACATCACGTCACGCTTTGCAAGATCCTTGCGTGTCTCTTAATTTCATCAACAGGGAGTTCATCCTGATTCTAGGTCACGACTCACGGTGTTCTGAGAAAAAAACAAACATGGTTTCATACCAAAATACAATATTTGTTTTAGCCATTTACAGGTTAAGACTCTCAGGCTCGGTGTACACCATGAACCATAACGTAAACATGTAACTTCATGAACCGTGGGCGCAGCCATCTTGGATTATACGACACCTAGCGGACATGGGAGACAACTAGGGTTTAAAATTCCAAATAATTTTGCTTTCAAAATAAGAAATAAATCGATAAAACTTTTATTAATAAAACATGTTAAAATGCAGAAGATAGTTTCTAAAGTTACTAGTCGGGAAAAGTAAGAAAGATGAATGAAGTAGTTCTGGCAACCAATGAAATTCTTATTTTTCTGTAACAGCCAATCAAAAGCCAGAAAAAGGTGTAACTCCCATGTGACTTACAGGAAAAATACTACCCTGTGTCCGTCTTCCCATATGGGTAATATTTAGTAAATTAGTAATCGCTAATTTTAAATTTTATAACAATTTAATTGTTTCGTCCGACATTTGATGCGTAGGCACATGTAAGAACATTCTAATTTCAACTACGAGAAACAAATAAACTATGTTTAAATGCAGTAGCTGGATTCTACAGTTAACAGTCGGGACAATTTAGAAGATGAATGAAATAGTTCCGGCAACCAATGGAAAAATTATTTATTTTGTAACAACCAATCAACAGGTAGAAAAAGGTGTAACTCCCATGTGACTTACATGTACAGGAACAATATACTAACACTAATTTGCATTTTTGGCTCAGTGAATGAGGGTATTGTAGTAGGATATCAAACATTTGGAAATAATTGTATCTTTTTAGCTAGGTTTGTCGTCCGGATATCGAGTATCGTTCATATCCTTGGCCAACCGATCCAAGTGTCTCTATTATTAGTGTTATTATATATAAGTGAGTAACTGTTTAAGGGCATCCCGTGATTCGCGCTCCCTGCTATGTTTTATTCAACGATAAAGTACACCAACTCGTCTTCTATTTCTTAAATAAAAATACCCTTATGTTTATTGACAGGCGCGTATTTCGTTCATTGCTTAAAGTGAAAAGATAGCAAATACAAAGATATATTGTAGGATTCTTATGAACATAAACGATAAATAAATTATCTAAAATTAGTGCACGTCATTGTCGAAATTCTGATGAAAAGAATTACAAATGCATGCATTCAAGACAATAAACAGATGTCAAACCTTTCCGACTTAGAGACTTCATTATACAATACAGTATGCCCGGTGATGCCGACAGTCTTTTATATAGATTTATATTATTTACATTAAACAGTTTTGTCACATAAAGTTTTAAGTTGTTCATAAGTGTACTATCATGGCTGGACAGTTTAGTTGAATGAACTTGTTGGATACTTGTGATAATAAAGTGGAACAATTATCCCTTAAAAGTGTGTTTAATATATCTATAAATTCAATTTGGTATGCATGTACTCATCTTCAAGATCACCCCCACACAATGGGCAATTAGCCTCAATGATTGTACTCGAACTAGAGCGTCGATGTGATAATATTTTAGTTTGGAAGAAGTACATCTGAATTGGAAAGGAAGCGACGCAGTTTGGCTGACTTTCTTTGATTTATAAATGGCTCCATCCGAAGGGTCGTCTAAAAGGTACAGTAAGATGGTAAAGTAGAAGATGCATGCAATGGACGGACCATGCAGTCTCGCATCCACACATCTTTCGCACTCGATTTAAATATACTAAACACTTGTTCACATCACCAACATCTTGAGTTTGCCAAACATATATGAAAATAGTACAAATCGGACACATATACGTTGCCCTTGGTAATCGAAATATCGTTGCATATGAATAACGACGTTTTACCAACCGATTTTCTAACGTTCTAATAATGTTAAATACGTTAACTTTAATCGACCGTTAATTTACTAACACTAATTACTGCGCATTAAACATTAAAAAATCGGTTTATTTTAAGAACATATTTACAAAACGTAATGTGAACTATATATATTTTTATTTATAAATAAAACACACCCGTATCATTTTTGGTTCCAATCGAAAATTCCGAAAATAAGTCACTGTATTTACTGGTAAATTCTGGAAACAACTGAACATATTAAGAACAGGCGCTAAAGGTTTATTTCATTGTTTTGCCAGAGTATCTTGGCATGCTTTTGAACAACAATATTTCTGCAGGAAAAGACTATATACCCAAATATTTAAAATAAGTAACTAATTCAATTCGCTCACAGTTTTTAAAAAATTAAAGGAAGAATTAAATCTAAGCACAACCCCAAAATCCAAATCTACCACAATAAGTCAATGAAAACATGTTTCACCATGTTGATGAATTCATTGGAAAGAGTCAGCGGTTCAATTAAAACATATTCATACATATAATGTACTTGTCATAGCAATGATATTTGTCATTGTATAATGCGTTAATGATGTATATGACATGTTTACCAACTAAAACTATGCCTTTCCTTCATTTGTAGAGTTTTAAATTCTCTTCTGCATGTGTTATGTATTTTAGCCTTGTCAATTGATTTGTCGATTATGTTGAGAGGGCTTCTATAAGTTTTATAACTTTTACCTAATTCGTTTCTTAAATGAATAAAATATGTTTCAATCAATCAATTCTTTGGGCAATGGTATGAACTAACTCATTAATGTACATGATTATGCCAAAACTAACTTATTTATGTGTAAGTCTTAAATTTAAATACATAATAGAGAACTACAATTGTTAATATTTCATCATGTCCTTCCATTATTTCAGCTACAATCAGCTATAGACTATTAGTGTTCCTAAACCAGCACAATTATAAACTCAATATGCATGTAAATTTCCTAATCCTTAGTAATGATAATAATTCAGAATAACCGATTAGATTACATTAGAATGTACAAAGAGTAGGTAAATAATAATTGGTATAGTTGAAAGTATTTGAATGTATTTCTTTAGCTTGAAACAGGTGCATTTTTAAGACTTTCAATATATTTGTGAACGTAGTATATTTCGATAGCATACACGATGAAAGTAATATTTTCTCCAGTGTTTAAACTAAATCATATACCAACAATAATGTAAGCGCGACAGCATTCGTATTTTTGTGATAGTTGAAAGTCCGTATTAAAAAACATTGATTAAGTTAGGCTTCATGAAATGCAGTATTAGCACAATGTATGTATAGTGAGACAGTATTTAGTCAAAAGATAGGAAATGATTTGACTTGAGATGATTTGAGTTTTACTTAACGTCGCTTTCAAAAGTTTGGCACAGACAAGTCATGCATAGGCCTACATGTGATACAACGGGCATTTTAATAGTGTGTTGAGTTCATCCTTAGTTTCATGAATGCAATTAAAACATTATTTATCCATTAATTTAACGTTTGCAAAGCGATCTGTTTTAATCTTCAATGTGTTAACTCCAAACCGAAATTTAGCGAGGGCACCGTGTGTACGAGGCATAGGACATTGAAAGGTTCATCCATTGTGTTGTTGCGGTCACAAATTATTCCAAACGAATAAATGGTGTTATTGTATCGGGAAGCTATGACTGTTATCGAAAACTAAAATTTTTACAATAGTCGACTTTGTACACTGACGATATGAAGGTAAAAGTAGTTTTTTGGGGTTTTTTTTATTATCGGAAACCGCGCACTGCACCGCGATTGACGCGCGCCATGTCAATTAGTCAAATCTAATTTTTGAATCTTATTTCCCACAAACAAAAAGGCAAATATGAGTTAATAATGTTGAATAGATCATATTACTATTGCGCCTGTAAATGGCCGGAAGTGTAGTTTCGATTTCTGCACATGCATAATTATGTTGCTAAATATTAATTGGACACTAGTAAATATGTTATATTTGCGATTGGGATGAACATGCAAGGTGAGTGAAAATAATTGTACATAAACAGCACATATGGTGAGTTGCAACAAATAAAATGTTATGAAACACATCGATGCATGTTTAAGGTAATCCTCAGTGAGATAATCACTGTTAAAATGCCTATATTGACACAACTTGTTTCTCCCATTTTGTGTAGTTTCAAACTGAACATGGTTACGCCACTCAGCTTTCTGAACAGTTCCAGAAAGAAGGCGTATTTCAATATAACTTTCTAGATTATACATGTGATAGACTGTGCTTATTCATAAACGCTGCAATCATGTTGGTCCGAGTTGCGTTAACATGTTGTAGGAGTCCATGTGAAAACAGTCAAAACACGTCTCTTGATACGATTACAGTGATTATTCTTGAAACGGGTCCTTTCCCCGTCATTATAACGTCATGTCCATGATGTATTGTTATTGTTACGGTTTAAATGTAAATTGGGAAAGTTAACGTGGTTTCAATATAGATTGATAAATTTGAAATGATACGTTTGTTTAAAACAAACCTCAATAATGTTGCTGTCTCGCGATACAAGGGCATAGTGTTGCTTAGTTATGACATTATAATAAATACATAAATTAATGTGTACCTAATTACTTTTACAGTAAAATGCTTATGTGCAAACCTACGGGAAACGTCAACGGAATTGTCAAAGGGGCGATAATTTTGATATTTTAACGCGTTTCACTAAATAGGTTAACAATGAAACATCTCTGAAGATATCTCTGACTGCATATTTTAACGGTCATACAGCATCCAAAAATTTAAATTAAATATATTCGGATGTACTTTTGTCTGAATATATACATTGAAAATTAGACATTGACATTTTAGTACAACATTCATTATATGAATTCATGGTCATGTTTTCTTTTCAGTCAACATTATATAAACCTGATTTAGTTTGAGCACAATCCGCTATTTATTCTTTTAAAATAATCTTAACAGTAGTTGATATTTATTTTATATTTATGTTCAGGGAATTAATTTTCATTTGCCAAAATATCGTTTTGTGTCACCTGATGTCACATTATGAATGGACAAATCAAGGGTTGCACATGATCTGTGTCGGAAAGCAAAAAGAGGATATAAAAGACATTGCGTGATTTTTGTCTAAAAGCTGCATATAGTTATTTTTCATGATTTATTATTAATAAAATATTTTTAAAAAATACTTAGATAATCTACTTTTAGCTTTGTTTATGTGAAACGTACATGTGAGCGTGTAGCCCGGTCCCTATTTGTAAAATAAGCCTCCAATTAAAGTCTGTTTGATTTTATCGATTATTTAAACACAATATAATATCTAAACTGAATATGTAAACTTATAAACACCGTGAGAAGAGAAATACAAGCCAGTCGTATAGGATATATGCCAGGAGAGAAATGAAACATTAGTTAGCAATGAGCATTCATTAGAATACATACATAAACATATGGTTAGGGCGAGATAAGAAAGGTTGACTTATCAACACGTGTACTTTGTTCATAACTCTTAATCTAACGAATTTAATATAAAACGCTCTTATGACGTTGTGCTAAACTTAACCTAACCTAATATAACCAATGCACAACGTTGGATTGACGTTTGAATTTGTCATTGGAATACAACGTCCTTCTGACGTTGTAGGAACGTCGGCTTAATCTTGACCATTCACAACGTTTTCTTGACGTTGACGTTTGTGTTTCAACGTTGTATTCACGTCCTCATGACGTTGTAAGAGCGTTGGTTTTTAACCCTGACCAATTCACAGCGTTGTAAATACGTTGTATTTTAACGTTGTATTTACGTTAGAATTAGACGTTATAATACAACGTACTTATGACGTTGTTAGTACGTTGGTTTTTAACCTAACCAATGTACAACGTTGTATTGACGTTGTGTTTCAACGTTGTAATGACGTTTTAATAAGACGTTCATATGACGTTGTAGGAGCGTTGGTTTGTAAACTTACCAATCAACAACGTTGTAATGACGTTGTGTTTCAACGTTGTATTGACGTTAGAATGCAACGTAAGAATACAACGTTCTAATGACGTTGTAGAAACGTAGGGTTTTAACCTAACCAATGTACAACGTTGTATTGACGTTGTGTTTCAACGTTGTAATGACGTTTTAATAAGACGTTCATATGACGTTGTAGGAGCGTTGGTTTTTAAACTTACCAATCAACAACGTTGTAATGACGTTGTGTTTCAACGTTGTATTGACGTTAGAATGCAACGTAAGACTACAACGTTCTAATGACGTTGTAGGAACGTTGGGTTTTAACCTAACCAATGTACAACGTTGTATTGACGTTGTGTTTCAACGTTGTAATGACGTTTTAATAAGACGTTCATATGACGTTGTAGGAGCGTTGGTTTTTAAAATTACCAATCAACAACGTTGTAATGACGTTGTGTTTCAACGTTGTATTGACGTTAGAATGCAACGTAATAATACAACGTTCTAATGACGTTGTAGGAACGTTGGGTTTTAACCTAACCAATGTACAACGTTGTATTGACGTTGTGTTTCAACGTTGTAATGACGTTTTAATAAGACGTTCATAGGACGTTGTAGGCACGTTGGTTTTTAACCTAACCAAACAACAACGTTGTAATGACGTTGTGTTTCAACGTTGTATTGATGTTAGAATGCAACGTAAGAATACAACGTTCTCATGACGTTGTAGGAACGTTGGTTTTTAACTGAACCTATTCACAACGTTGTATTGACGTTGTGTTTCAACGTTGTATTGACGTTAGAATTGGACGTTAGTATACAACGTCCTAATTACGTTGGTTCTTAACCTAACCAATTCACAACGTTGTATTGACGTTGTGTTTCAACGTTGTTTTGACGTTAGAATAAGACGTTAGAATACAACGTCCTTCTGACGTTGTAGGAACGTGTTTTTTAACCTAACAAATTTACAACGTTGTAATGACGTTGTGTTTTAACGTTATATCGACGTTACAATACAACGTTAGAATACAACGTCCATATGACGTTGTAGGAACGTTTGTTTTTTACCTAACCAAGTAACAACGTTCTATTAACGTTATTTTGTGACGTTGTCTGGACGTTACATGAAAACGTTGGCTCTCCAACGTTGTAGCAACGTCATAATAACGTTAGAATAAAACGTAACCAAACCATAACGTTGCTACAACGTTGTTCAACGTTGTCTGTTTGCTGGGTAAGTGTCCATCCCCAGGTTTTTGGGGGCAAAGAACACATTAAGACTACTTTATATATCATTGAGCTGTTAAATCATTATGAATTCATTACTCTCAGCTATGCACTTTCACCTAAACTGTATTTTGACCTGACTAATGTTGTATTACCTCAGAAATTGTGCAAGGAAAGCAACACTTTTACATTCTTTGAGACATAATTATCGTTATTTGGCAAAATATTAATCAAGGATTAATTTAATTTGAAAAACTTACCAAATGAAAAGGGAATTATAAAAATATTCAATATTATATGGTAAAGCATGGTATGCAATGGAAGAAATGTTATTTTCATTGTCAAAACAGCATACATTTCACCAACTAATGTGGTAATAGAATTGGGTTGAATTAAGTAAACATCCTCTATCAGTTCACGGCGAGTCACCCTTGCCAATTCGCGGGTATTCATTGTCAATCAACACCGGGTAATTTTTCAATCAACCAATGAGAATGTCATGTTAAATTCAATGTGAAAATAGGCGTGTTCAAATTTATGAAACATACGGCCATAGCGCAGTAGATTAACTGAACAATTTCAACCTTGAACATTCATTATTATCATGAACATAAAAAGTAAACATACAAACTTATATTGACTAAATGAGAACAATATGATCACAAATACATTGTATAGTATGAGAGGAAATATATGATGTACATGTATGTTGATCACAGGAGAAAATAAAAAGGTAGTTCTGAAAAGTTTGACCCCCTTGTAACTGTTTATCATGAGGCATCAAGTCAGTTTATGTTGTGGAAAACTCAACTGTTTTTATAATGCAAAAAAGCCAAGTGTCCTGTTTTGTTTTCATTTTGTTTTCATGTTGGTACGATGCTTCAAAGATATGGCAAATTAAATGATATTTGCACTGAAATGCAAAATAAGTGAACAAACTTTAGGTATGCAGCTGTCGATTAAATCTGGTATGTTATTATGAATATTTATTTCAATGTAAACCCATGGACAGTCAATATATATGTTTAGCGATCATTAATTTCAAATATTTCCACCATGATCATTTGAATACAACAGCCTGTGTTTATGAAATTATTACAATGTTACAAAAAACCTGTTACTGTGATGTGGGTAATCAAAACTGTTGCATTTATACCCAGTACATGTATGCTATTGTAGATAACTTTGTTTTTATTTAAATAATGTTATACCCAAAATCAACATCTGGAAAAGGTATTTACAATATTGATATTCAATGCATAACCTTGAAAAGGTGGTTGTGGTTTCAACATACTTTTGTTTATATCATACTTTTTTCAGACTTTAGTCATTAACAATTTGATTCACTCTAATCCATTTCTCCAACTTGTAGTAAATCAATATTTGTTAAAAGCCAACTATTTCTAGTGAATATGTTCACTTTGGTAACAAATAAATGCCTTGATTAACATATTGGGTGAACTTAAAACGCTACCGTAACCCTGTTTTAGCATTTTAAGTACATGTATACCCTTGAACTAACATATGTTCTGTCATAATTAAATGAGAAGTTGAATTCTATTTCAAACTGAGTGCAAAGAATAACCTGAAGCACGAAGACGAGAAGATGAAGATGCACTTGCGTTGCTATGGTGATTGTACTACTGACAAGGTCGCAGCCTCGGAAACCCTTCGTTATTGTATTAAAATTCTTACTCTACCATAACTTTGCGAAATAGTCGTTTCTGATTGGCTACTGTGACAAATCAGACAGAGACGGTATAAGTTGGTTATACAGTTCTCTGTTCACTTCGTCCATCTCTAGATCGTTTCTTCGGTGGAGAATTCCCAGGAGTTTCATTTTCATCCTGAAAAAAGGGTCAATTGTATCTAAATTTACTACTTATTACACTAATATCCATTCAAATTGCATTGATTGTCAATCAATTTTGTTTCCAAATTGGTGTAACACGGAATAATCTAGGATATTGATGGAATTGAATGATGTATTCAGGAAATAGGGAATAATGTAACCAGGGCTCTGGATGTGGAGGGCTGTGGCGATGGGTCCTCTCTACCACCCCTTCCTCGACTCCTCCCTCTTCCTCTCCTGACACTTTGTCCCTACAAATCGATAAGAGCAATGGTCATGTATATATTTAGAATACCTGTAACATAACACAATTGTGATATGGATAAAAGTTATTGTACATATATCTTTAGATTTTTAAAATGTTGGAAACGAATTCTAACTCATTACAGGTGGGAGAAACATATGAGGAGGAATGTATATTTTTGTGCTATAGTACATTAACACTATGCATATGCGCTATACGTAATTTGTTATATACACTGTGTGATTTTTATAATAAATGTTTCATAGTATGGGCCTCCTTATACCTCTTCACGTGGGGGCGATCTCTGTCCATTTGGGTTATCACTTGGTGTAGTTGGAGTAGTATCCTACAAGACTGTAATGTACATTTTAAGGTAGATAAAGCGTTTATGTATTAATAAACAATTCTATTATTATTTCTTTATTAATGATAGGGAGCTCATTATACCTCGTCATGGATAGAAGAATCAGGGGCGTCTTGGTTGCCGTCACTCCCAGTTGATGGTGTTGGACTGCCATCCTAAAACGCATGCATATTATAATGAGATCTTCATCAATAACATATTAATGTATACATTATTAGTTTGTTAATATAGACCTTTAAATCATAGACACATTTATTGAAATGTTTGCATATTTATTGATTGTAATTGATGATGTTACAATAACTACCCTTTAACTACTATGGATGGCATATCCCCGGTTTGGGGTCCAGGACGAGAAGAGTGGAGTTTGTATGTATACACAGGGTCCGCATTTAGAGTGTAAAAGTCTTTTATACAGTTCATTATCGCTTCAAACAGTTTTCGAATTCCTGGTGTGATTCCGGAATAATATCTCCGCCAGATGACCCTCAAAGTTTCCAAAGGAAGTGCCATTTATACGCCGAAAATGAGCCTTTGCGTGACCCCAGGCTCCTTCAATCCGGTTGGTGTGGACGGTCACCACTTCTTGAGTCTGTTCATTCCTGTATGTTTGCTTGAATGTGTATTTATGACAGACTGTGAAATGTGAATATCCCAAAGCATTCAAGGCAGAGTACTTACAGAGTTCTTATATCGACGCCCAAAGAGGGACTCGTCGATCTCAACATCGCCACTAAATCGAACATTTTTTAATTTGTCATGCACCCATTGATGCCCAATTCACCGCCGTGCTTCTATAATGTATCCCACAGTTTAGTGCGATAGCGTTTCAAAGTAAGCCCTTGGGAAAATCTATAAATGAATTGGAGCAACTTTTGGAAATGTAAATGGCTTTGAGAGAAGAAAGAAAAATTCCGGATGGACCAAACGTGCTTCATCGTCTTGACAACACCACAATCATTTAAAGGGACAAGGAGATTGGCAATGATCGCATATCACATGATTGCGTAAGAAACCTTTTTGCATGCGCCAGTTCATGAGAATCATTGGAGTTATTAACATGAGATGGTAGAAGTTCCAGGGGAGATGGTAGAAGTTCCAGGGGAGATGGTAGAAGTTCCAGGGGATCTGTAAGTCCCCCAATTCCATTTCGCGAACATGTTTCTTCCTCTGTGGAAATGCAGCTTTTTTCCTCATCCTTAAAATTAAAGGATTCAATTTAATAATACATTTCATAACGTTATATATCAATTTTATGAATTTATTATGAATATTGTATTTGAAGTTAGTTTAATGTGATAAATGCTATGCCTATATACTCCGGTTTTATATCACTAGCGTGTATGTTTATTCATCATTTCCTTATTGAAATGACCCCTTCCGATTTATAAAAAATTTATAATTTGAAGAACGTCCATTTTAAGTTACTTTCCCCCAAAAGTAAATCCGATCCCCTTTTTCTATATATTAGTCCCCAAAGGAAACCCTTTCCCGGGTGTTCGTGCATTTTCAAAATCTAAGGTATTCCTTGGTGTATATATATACTCCGCTTTTAGTTCGGAATGGGTTATTTCACTGAAGAGATTATCATTAAAAAGACACCTTTCCAAATAATTTAAAATGAAACATATCAACATACATTTCTTCCATATTTTGAAGTTAGTTAAATGTGATAAATGCTATGCCTATATACTCCGGTTTATAATTAAAATGACACCTTTCCAATTTATTTAAAATGAAACATATCAACATACATTTCTTTCATATTTAGAAGTTAGTTTAATTTGATAAATGCTATGCCTCTATACTCTGGTTATAGATCGCTATAGCGTGTATGTTTATTCATCATTTCCTTATTGAAATGACCCCTTGCGATTTATAAAAAAAATGAATACTTTGAAGAACGTTTATTTTCAGTAACTTTCCCTTTCATTATAAATGCAAATTTTATACTGCAAATATGCGTTATTCAAAGTATTCATTTATTATAGAACGGAAATGGTCATTTCAGGTACATATCACTGGTATAAAGTACATGTTAGTGAGATATAACCGGAGTATATAGGCAACGCCTTCAAACCATTTATAACCAAAAACGATATGGAAGAAATGTATGACATATTCATAAACTTACCCTAAATCTGTACTCTAACCGATGCTGTAATATCATTTAAATGGATTGTATAGATAACGGCATATATCATCAATAATGCATGTATAATTGCAGTATATAACCAAACACGATATGGAAGAAATGTAGGATACCATATTCATGAATATACCATAAAGCTGTAGTGTTACCGATGTTAAAATTTTATTTAAATGTATTATATAGATGGCGACATATAATCAACAAGCAGACAGAGTCGGCCATATCCCCCGCCTTTGGGAAAATTTATAGATGAATAGTTGTTGAATAACAGTGACTATGAACCTTTTTTCAACTAAACACAACACACACAATTTCAGCTCCTTAGACAAAGTGGTTCTGGAGAAGAAGACAAAGTTTACAGACGGCTGGACACCGTGCAATACCATAAGCCCATCGGGTCTTTCAGGCACATCTACACATGATGATTGTTCCACACACCAAGTTTCGTTGAGATATGTCTTATAGTTTTCGAGTTCTGATCCGGAAAGAAAATTCTAAGTTACTTTTCCATGGAAACGGTTAAACAAAATAACTCAAAGAAGTTAAAAACCCCAAAAGGCACATCTTCACATAATGATTGTTCCACACACCAAGTTTCGTTGAGAAATGTCTTATAGTTTTCGAGTTCTGTTCCGGAAACGAAATTCTAAGTTACATTTCCATGGAAACGGTCAAAAAAAATAACTCGAAGAAGTTGAAAACCCCAAAAGGCACATCTACACATGATGATTGTTCCACACACCAAGTTTCGTTGAGATATGTCTTATAGTTTTCGAGTTCTGCTCCGGAAACACAATCGGGACGGACGGACGGACGAACGAACGAACGAACGAACGGAGCCCATTTCAATATCCCCCCCCCCCCCCCCCCCCCCCCCCCCCCAAAAAAAACTATGTTGGCGGGGGATAATAATGCATGTGTTATTGCAGTAACAAATTGGCCCTAGTGTATTTGAACACATGCCTCTCCAAATTGCACGTTGGTTACTTCCTCGGTAGATGAAATGCAACGAAACAAAGGATTGAAGACAAAGCAAAGGTACCTTATATTCTCTTTAATACATCGTGCAAAGGCAAAATGTTATACATTTCGTGAAATGTACGACATGAAACTGACAATATGACGGCGAAATTGGCATGCAAAGTATACCGGTATCATCCCGTATGACAAGTATTAAGTCATGATGCGCGTGCATATCCTGACTCAAACATGCCTATCACACGTGACTTGCCACATCACTCATTCGAATGTGGTATCGAGTATCAACTGGTAATTGATGGAAATTTCAAATAAAATGAACACCAGATCACAAGAAATTCACCGGCAATGGTTATTAATTCAAGATCTTGTGGGCAATGACGACACTTGGCCCACAATGATTCGTCGTTTATTTTGGACTCAAAATTTCAACGCATTTGAAAGGATGCTTTTTGCCTCTTTCTCCTTTGTAAATGGTTTTGACCCATTATTGGCATATGAGTGGGCAGAATTGATGCGTCTTTTTCGAGACAATAGTGCCTGGCGGCATATCCGTGCCCTTTTCGAAGGATTCCACAGAGGACGTTATCAGTATTTGCATTCATACAACGTAGCTTTTTGTCGTTTGGAGTATGTCAGTGGATTGCGCCGCCGCATGCCCCGCCGCCGATACTGACCACTTCAGCCAGAATTGAAGATGATTACATGAACTTTCCACAGCAAATTAACCCCCAAGAAAACCCCCAAAAATAAACAATTAAACACATTCAAAATAATTGAAACCAAGGTGTACTGATGAGTCCTGGTGGGACGAAAAGTATATATATATATATATATATAGTGTCTGACATTTATTCCTTAATCGATTTTATAAGTAGCATTATGTAATATAGCATTGGGACGTACACATATTTATTTTGTGTAAACATATTGATTTTTGATGAATCCCAATTCGGTATGAAACACGATCCCACTTTTTAAGTAACCCGTTTTTAATGCAGTAACGTATAAATTTCCATTTATAAATAGTGTGTGATCTTTTAGTTCGGGCCCGACTTTGGAATCAATATACACAGTTTCATGCTACTGAAGACCGTCCAATGAGTGGTAGACCAATGATCACCACACCGGCTCAGAATCGCTACATCCGGGTCACCCACCTGCGTAATCGGCAACTCATACCAACCGTCCCTGCAACACAGGTGCCTGGTTTGAGGAGAGTGTCGGCCCAAACCATCAGGAACCGTTTACGTGAGGCCAATTTACGTTTACAAAGACCATTTGTCGGACCCTATGAAACTCGAGACAGTCTGGTTCATGTTTCCTACTTCACCGGCGTGGAAATGACGAGGATATATACGTTTTGCTCCGTTGTCTTACAACCAACAATCACACCTGGTCACCATTCCCGGGAATATGACAGCCAAACGATACATCAATGACGTATTACAGCCTCATCATCTTCCAATAATCGGTCAACAGAGGGAGCTGTTTTAACAGGACAATGCCCGCCCTCACACAGTTCGTGCAACAGCGAATTTTCTACGGAATTCCAATGTCAACATCTTGAAATGGCCCTCCACACAGGGGGTATTCGACTGTACATGGAAACCGGATGCTGCACCCCTGCAACAACCCATTTCCCACTGTACAGTTTTCTAAAAGCTACCCTGTGTTCACCTTCACGGTAATTATAGAAATACGTTCTTTTAAATGGGCTCAAAATTTATGTGCCGGCAGATGAAGCTTTCTTGTACCCTAAAGCACCTTTATTGTGATGTGATGCAAACACGATCTGACATCCCGATAAAGAGACTGAACGAATTTCACATCACAATAAGGGTGCTTTAGGGTACAAGAAAGCTTCATCTGCCGGCACATACATTTTGAGCCCATTTAAAAGAACGTATTTTCTATTATTACCGTAAACGTAAAGACAGGGTTACTTCTAGAAAACTGTACAGTGGAAAATTGGTTGTTGAAGGGGTGCAACATCCGGTTTCTGTACAGTCAATACCCCCTGTGCTCCAGATCGCCCAACATCAACCCTATCGAAAATCTATGGGACCATCTTGATCGTCGTATTCGTGCACGTACATCTCCAATGCAGATGTTGGATGCACTGGTCACAGCCCTACAGAAGGAGTGGAGAACAATACCCAAGGAAATAATTCGCCATCTTATTCGTTCTGTTCCGAGGAGGTGCAATGTTGTTACAGCTCGTCGGGCTCATACGATATACTGAAATTTAAATTTGAATCGAGTGTTTGCTAGAGACCTATAAGATTGAGACCTTATACCATAGAGACAAATGTTTCACCATGTCAAATTTCATTGTGTTTTCTCTTTTAACACTTGTGTAATAACAAGTTAGAAATTGACATAAACACTTTCTTAATTCAGGGGTTGCGTTTCTTTTTTGACAGAGTGTATTTCCAATAACACCGCAGTCAGTCAGTTAGAAGTGCTAATCGAGAGGCTACATGGAGGTGTCTGAGAAACAAAATTAATATGGATTGTCGTGATTACAAATTATTTCTCGTATGTTATGCTGTAGACAAACGTTTTTCTAGCAACTGACATGATTTATATATTTTGAAACAAAATAGTTTGTATTAGAAACATAACTTACCAAATGACCCTGAGTAGTTCATTATTAGAGCGGTTCAAGATTTGACGGTTAGGTACAATGTGCTTAAGTCAATGAAATGGTCAAACAGGAACTCTTCGTAACGTTTTTTTATTAGATAATGTTATTTTTTAAAAGTATGACGATGTTGTTACACAATGTGTAATTTCATTGTAGATTTAGTAAACAGTCATATCTTCAACGGCAGAGTAATACAATCATTATAATTATTAGCACCAAATGTTAAAATAAAAAAATATTCAAGAACTTTCCATGCCAACTTCCGTGTAGGCTATCACACTAGGTTGTCAATACTGACATGAACGAGTTACATTTTTTTTTTATAATTTTATATTACGGCGTTAAAGTTCATTTTACAATTTCAAAACTCATTTCAATTTGAGAAAATAGATTTTCTAACATTTTGTTGTTGTTTATTATCACGTAGTTTCATTAATATGAGCAAGAGAGCTTTTGAACATTAAATCGTCAAGCTGTTTTTTAGCTATGATTCATATGAGTCATCCGCAGTTAAGCGTGCTGCTGAAATGCCACAAAAATAAGTATACAGTCAAATGAATCTGATGGATCTTATTTAATGTAATCGGTAACGGCCAGTTAAAGGGCCTGTAGCCTGTGTTTTGCCAAATTTAATTTTTAAAATTTCAAATTTATAATGATAGTTTGTCATTTAAATTTACTTTAGAGGATAACACATATTATTACACAAACCAATTATCCGTAATAGTAATAACGGTGTTGCGTCCAATTTAAAAATTGCATGGCGTTCATTTTAATGTGAAAACATTTTATCATTTCGAATTACAAAAACGATTTCCATGGCTTTACTGAGCCATGTACACTCATTTTTAACTTGATTTTCCGAAGAGAGAAGGGTGTTTTACTATTGGTGAAATTACTTTTCAAAGGCATTTCATCGACTTATTTGAGCGAAAAAACGTGCTCCTGCCCCTTTAACCGTCTGCGTATTACATGGTAGATATACCACTGAATTGTACAAAGGTTAATAACAACCCATACGTTTGCTTCGATAACGAATAGCAATATGTGTCAATGTGACATAACTGTGATAATATTTGTGACATAACTGTGATAATATGTTTCATGCCTGACTTACTTGTCATGAAATATCCGTAATGTTTAATGCAGTGGAAATAACATGTCTGGTCATAAATGACAAATCCTATTAATGCAGGTGAGACTCAAAACCGATAGGTGTTGGGACAATATGCATATCAGTACTGCATTGAATGTTTTCGACGCTTATTTGTTCAAGCAGCAGATTCAGTTCTATTGACTCTTTGTATATATCATTAGTTGAGCACAGTACAATTATATCTTTCCAATAGTAATTAATCAGCTTCTTAATCAATAGGACAAGGATATGCAGAGAATTGAAGATGTTATTACCGTCTTGGGAATTCGGTTTAAATGCAACTTTCATCTTTATTTGTTAGTGAGACTATTTTTTGAGGTTAAACATGCAGTTAAACGATTTAAATTTAAATCACAAGTCTGTCATGCAGCTAAACGATTTAAATTTAAATCACAAGTCTGTCATACATAACTTATTGAAAATTATCTTCACTATATCTGTCTGAGCCAATCTTATAATTATTAAACTTCAAAGGCGAATCAGTGTGCAAGAGTCGCAGACTTGATTGCCGTAATTACGTCATGGCTTAGTGACACCATGGTTAATTTGAGCGTCAATTATTGGCATTGCGTTGATATCTTGCATTGTAACTGAATGATTATTCGTTCATATTTTACAAATGTTCTCTTGCTCGTAACAGTATTTATATTTAAGTTATGTGTTATGTAAAACAGCTTTTGGAAATTAAATAAATTTCTTAGTGAACGTAGAGTTTAAGTAGCCATCTATTTAGAGTCGTGCTAGAGCTCAGAGTGTATCACAGTTATAGGGCAGTTAATATGTAAATCTTCGCAAATTTCCCACTGTTGGAGATTCCACTTGTTTCCATTGGTGTGCTATCAAAATAATACAGAACATAAAGTGAAGCCGATTGATGATATCATATTATCAGCTGAGTTTTCATAACCCTTGTGTCTGCTTCTAACCTTTTCATTACCCACGTAAAAGGGTTTCATAACAATCTGTTAATAATAATAAATAACACTTTATTGTCCTCAATACCTAGTAAATTGGAAATTGTTTTGTGCATTTCGCACCCGGCAGCCATTGTGCAGCGCCAGTTCAAGCGTTGTTATGTCCTTATAATGCAAGGAAGCAACAACTCCCATCTTTTGGCATGACGCGACCGGGAATCGATTCCCGGCCTTCCGGGTGATGAGCGGACACTCTACCAACTGAGCTACATCCCCGGTGCCATAACACTTCAAGTAATTTTACTGGCTGAACTTTGACACTGCCTGGACTACTTTATGCACTCAAAAAACGGAACGTGAATTCATTCATCAAATTTAGTTATTTACGACAACACTTATAATTGATATGTTATGTCATTCTTCATTTAATTCATGAAATCGCACCCACCACAATGATGAGTTTACTAAATAATAAACAAGTATATCATGACTAGAGACTGAAAATGCAGCAAGAGTTCTTGCTCCCTGTCTTACTGTAGGGATTGACATTGCAACGAAATGCTAATCTCTCCATGAAAGGATACAAAAGTGACTTTATTCTCACAAGACAAAACATAACCGAAAGGAAAGCCATTTCAACGGCACAGTAAAGCACATTCCACATCTCTGCTGTCTTGAGATGTACGATGTAGGTAGTTTTTTTACTTGAACAACTGTTTTTCAGGTAAATTGTCACTTAAACTTAACTACATTTTTGGTTCTGGTTTGAAAACTTCTCATGGTGAAGGATAAACAATGTAGGACAATGTTTGTGCTATGTTTTGTTTTTGCTTTGGGATTCACTCATGGAGGTATTTTTTTTTTATTTACTATTTTTGTCAGGGAGGCACAGTAAAGCACATTCCACATCTCTGCTGTCTTGAGATGTACGATGTAGGTAGTTTTTTTACTTGAACAACTGTTTTTCAGGTAAATTGTCACTTAAACTTAACTACATTTTTGGTTCTGGTTTGAAAACTTCTCATGGTGAAGGATAAACAATGTAGGACAATGTTTGTGCTATGTTTTGTTTTTGCTTTGGGATTCACTCATGGAGGTATTTTTTTTTTATTTACTATTTTTGTCAGGGATAGTATCATGACCATAAAGAAGAAAAATGTAAAAACAACATTGCTTTCATGTTGGCCTTTGTCTCATGGACATGTTGTTGGTTGTTAGGAGGACCTTTGTTTTTCATATCAAGTGAACAAAGGAGTATTAATTCTTTTAAGATTTGTAAGAAAAACATTTTAGTGAAATGAATTCATCATGATGCAAACAGTTAGCCAATCATTTAAGTTATGCTTGGAAGTATTGTGTATCTTCCATGGTTAGAAATGTTAAAGTGTGTTAAAATTAGCCACTATTTATTTGAGACATTTTTTTAAATTGATAACAAAATACACACCTCAGAAACAATTATAGCGAAAAAAACAAGAAGGGGTTGTCTTCACTGTGTCAAACATTTAAAGTATTGGGGATAGTGGTGCAGGTAATTAACAATAAGTATGTTAACTGTAATATTGTAAAGAACACACTGGAGAAGTAGAATACAGTTCATCGATTTCCTGAAGATTAGAAAACGATGGGAAGCATATCCTTGATTAAGTTTTCTTCATCATTTATGACCAGCGACTTCATATTAACGTGTTTAAGTAATCATCATCACGCTATAATCCTCAACTGACTCGTTGGTGTGTGTAAAACCAATAACATTTTGGATATAGCAATTGAGGGATAATAAATTCCAAATGGAGAAAAAGTGTACAAAAGAAGAAAGACACGGTGTTCATTTGTTCTTTAAATGCCGATCTTTCTATAGAAATTCTTCGTAAAACTATTATTTTTCCAATATCCTTTTATGTCTTAAAATTTACAATGGACTAAAAATCTGGACATATGAGTTCAGTAATCTGTTCGCTTCTCAACACACAAATGTTGATATTAAAGCATGCTTTATACATACAAAAACAGTATGTGTATATACAGTTTTACCCTATGAGACGGGGCTTGTTCACCATAAACAAAGCAAATGTTTCTTGTCAAAAGTCGTAATAAATGCTACAGATTTATCAAAACTTATTAAGAAGACTTCTGGCCGTCCTACTCAGTATGGTGCAATCACGTTTAAATGTGGTGGTGTTAATATTGTTTAGTTGTTTGTTATCAATTTATAAACCTCTGGTGACGTCTTCCCTTTGTTGAGGAAGGACCTTGGGGACATCAAGTTAGGTCTAGCTGTAACTTAAGGACCTCGTTCGCGGTCCATCTGTGATTTAGGGACCTCATATGAGGTCTATCAGTAATTTAGAGACCTCATATGACCCAGTCTCCGCATTAACATTTCGATAGAACTTCAGTGTGTTAAGTGGTCTAAAGAACAAATGGAATTTAAATTGTATTTTAGCTAGAAATGTTATGGACGTGTTATCATGGACAACGCACAACGTGCTCAAAGCCAATAGACAGACATAAGTTGTTGATTTTTAAACTAATTTCTTTTCAAATCTCAGACACTGACCATCATAACATTTATATTACCGTAGAATTTCAACACAAGAATGTTATAATTAGTCCACTCGAAAGTCGGGGATGGAACAATTGACCTTTCGGTTTGTATCCAAGTGTGCATACCATTAGGCTACGGAGCCAGTTGAAATTCTAATGATTTTTTCATGACCAATTGATAACACTATTTCATTGCCTGGTGTACAATTGCCAGTTTCTGCGTTACTTATTTTCATTAAATGTATTATTACGTTTTATGTGCAAAATGTCTTATAAATATTGAAAATTATTTTGCATTCTGGAAAACTTTGATCATGTTGACATTAATCCAGCAGTTCAGTGTGCCAGCATTACATTTCAGCATGCCGCACCCGATGACACGTGCGATAACCTGAGAAAAACTAGATGAAAACATTTTCGCAGGGTTGATTAATAGATTTAATTGTTACTGAAGATTCTTTTTTAAACGAACTCAAATTATTTGAAACGGTGTTGCTTTATAATGAAACCATTTTGTCCGTGTCATTTTTATAGAGGGGTGCTGGTATTTTTCAAAAGTGAATTCTGCAGATTTCTACTTAAAAATATTACCCTGCGGTCTATCTACTTGCACCAAGACCGAGTCTGAGTACCTTAAACTTTACTTAAAATACTCTTTATATCATAAATGATGCGTTATACCTCATTGGCTGTTTTAAAAAACATATATGTTGCCTATAAGAGAAGTGTCAAATTAATTATTTACAAATATAAATCGAAATCCGTGTACTCCAGTCTTCGCAGATATGTTGCCTATAATAGAAGGGTCAAATTAATTATTTACAAATATAAATCGAAATCCGTTCACTCCAGTCTTCGCAATAACATTTCGATAAGCGGATCGACTAATGCACTCTTAATGTTAATGCGATAATGACTTTAAATAATGAGATGTTCAATCATTCTGTCTGTCAATGAGAATGTGTAGTAATGTCGTATTGAGTTCTAAAAGTTCACTCTACTGAGAAGTAATACTGTGATAATAGATTGCAGTTAATTTTGTCAACATGTGCACAACTTACAATTTCTTACTAATGGCACCAAAATAGAAACCAATTACATAATCTGCACAATTTACGCTGTGAAAACAAGATAAACTTCCGATGAAACTTTCGGTGACGTCACGATGATAGGACGTGTCAATCTGCGCGCCCGTGGACTGATGTAAAAAAAATCTATGTTTGGTGGATTTCTGCTTACTTTTATTGGACCGCAACTATATGGTATGTGAACAAAACGTATATTTGAAAAGAAGTAAACGAATTTGGCGAATGGATGGCTTATGAACTTTAAGATTTGCTTTGGATAAACTGCGTCAAACTTTGTCTCATGTGAGTATACAGTGAGCTAACGACAACTGATCAGTGAAATATACTTAACATCTGTAAACTGTCTTTCTACTTAAATACTCAACTTATGGAAAATACACCGACGGGGAAACGTATACGCTCGGAAGTATCTACCCCTGACTCAGAGGACGCTAAACGCCATTGTAATTTAAGCTTTGAGAGCTCAGACACGTCAGTAATAATGGAGACTGAGCACGACACTGTGAGTCAACTCAGCGAGGACGTGTTCCACGACAAACTCCTCAAGGTGCTGCAGAGTAAGGACGTTATGTCAACTATCTGTGCTGCAGTTTCCGAAATAATCAGGCCTTTGTTACGGGAGGAAATTGTAGCTATCGTTTCTAAAACTGAAGCTTTGGAATCCACAGTAATTACGCTTCAACAATCTCTGGACGAGAAAAACATCGAAACTAAGACTCTCAATGAACGTTTAGACCGTAGCGAGCAGTATTCCCGGCGTAACAACATCCGGATATCCAGTATCACTGAAGAGCAAGGTGAGGATACTGACCAACTCGTACTCAAGTCTCCAAAACCATTGGTATTGATGTCACCCTCGACGCTATAGATATCAGCCACAGGGTACCCCGACGACCGACTACCCCCCAAGACACAACGAAGTCAATTCTACCTCGTTTCGTAAGTAATGCGACCCAGAGAGTGTTTCTGAAAAAACGTTCCAAGATCAAGTATGCTACAACAGACTTATCTACAAGACGCATATTTATTAACGAAGATCTGACCAAACCGCGCGCCGATATGGCCCGCCAGGCCCGGCGTTTGGTGTATGAGGGTCGTTTCGAATCCGCCTGGGTCACGGGTGGGGTGGTACTGATCAAGCTAAAGGACGGATCTGTCAAGAAAGCCGCAAACTCATCCCAGTTCCAAACTGTACTTGAAGCTGCAGCCTTGTAAATGACTTCTTGTTAAAATGAACTTTCCTCCAATGGACAATTATTGAATCAATTGTTTTATTTTTATGAAACATGCAGTCACATACCGACTACAATGTACTGTTTCATACGAAAGCCTACAGGGCTGAGAATGGATTTTTGAAATTTCTTTTTTAAAAGTGGTAATTACCATTTTTTGGGAAAAATGTTTTTTTAATTTGTTTTCTTTCATAATTGGTAAATACCATTTTTTTTCTCGTAAGTACCACTTTTGAAACTGCTAACAACCATTTTATTAATAAAAGTTGTATTTGAATTGTTCCTTGTAAAAATTGGAAATAACCACTTTTTTCTCGTAATTACCACTTTGTAAAACTGGTTATTACCACTTTTTTCTGGTAATTACCACTTTTAAAAAATGGTAATTGCCACTTTTAAAAAATGGTAATTACCACTTTATTTTCTATATATAAAGCACTCATTTTGGAAAGGACAGTTCTTAGAATTCTAAGGCATGGCCTCAATGTAATCTGACACCAAAGTTTGGGAATTCTTAGTATTCAATGATGAAAACGTTGCAGCAAATCTCAGTTGATTAAACTTTAACTTTGAGTGGTGCGGGATTCGTTATCATTTAGAGTCATTTTTTGTTTAATAAAACATACTCCCTTTAAAGTGTTGTTGTTAGGTTAGTACATTCGTGTTTCATTCACTGACATGAAATCCGCCTCATATCGATTATAGAGATTTGTATATACTATCTCTTGCACCAGGAACGCCCATTCCAGCCTTTCTAACCCTTTCCCTCTCTACTCTGCTCCACCCCAGTCTGCTCCACTAGTCTTCACTTCACTCCACTCCAATCCTCCCCTCACTGTCTTTTCCACTACCTCCTCTCCAATCAACTCAAAGCCGTTCCGCACATACATACATCTTCACTTCACTTAACCTCTCCTCTCTTCCCTGCTCACTCCTCTCCAATCCAATCACTCCACTCAACTCAACTCTGTTCCACTCAATCATTCCGTTCCTCTCATATATTATATTTTAATTCAATATGTTAACTGCTTTTAAAGGGTTTTTTTGGGTTTGAATGGGGGTAGTAGAGAGAGAAGGGTGGTTGTGGGAGGAAACGGGTTTATAGAATAGGGAAATAAGGGGGGTAGTTAAATAATTGGTAGGGAGAGAAAGGGGTATGAAAGAGAGTGTAAAGAGAGAAGAGGGTAGTGAAAAAGAGTGTATAGAGAGAAGAGGAAGAGAGGATATGGAGAGAAGAGGGTAGTGGAAGAGAGGGTATGGACAAACATGGTTGTGTAAGAGTGGGTAGGAACAGAATGGGGAAATAAGAGGAGGGAAGGAAGATTTAACCAATCCTTCATTTTTCTTCTTGGACAACATCCTGACTCCTTCGAAACTTCTCTAACCAATTTATAAATAATTCTCTTATATACTACTGTGTACTCAAAACTGGTAATTACCAGTTTCAAAAGTGGTAATTATCAGTTTCAAAAATTGTAATTACCAGTTTCAAAAGTGGTAATTACCAGTTACAAAACTGGTAATTACCAGAAAAAAGTGGGTATTTCCAATTTTTACAAGGAACAATTCAAATACAACTTTTATTAATAAAGTGGTTGTTACCAGTTTCAAAAGTGGTACTTACGAGAAAAAAATGGTATTTACCAATTATGAAAGAAAAAAAATCAAAAAAACATTTTCCCCAAAAAGTGGTAATTACCAGAAAAGAGGTAATTACCAATTTAAAAATAGTAATTACCACTTTTAAAAAAGAAATTTCAAAAATCCATTCTGAGCCCTGTAGGCTTTCGTACACTGCCACACTAGTTTATACATTGGTCCAATGTAATGTTTTGGACGATAAACATATCAAATTAAATAACATAAAATTAGTACTCACGCGTGCTAGTAACAATGATTTCAAATCCGTGGTAGAAACTATCCATGATGGTATATCCAAATTGACTGCAAACATACACAACTATATCTCTCCAACTCAATCACATGCACGAGCTTCATGCGTTTCACGGTGTCTAAACACGTGATGCGGTCGCTTAGTGTCTCTTCTCTATTATACTTCCACCAAACATTATCACCTTGCAGATTATGAAATTAATCTGCTGTTTTATTGTTCTACTTTTTGTTTGTTTATTCTCCCAAAATACTTTTGTTTTGTATCACCTTTCACTCAACCAGTGTTTTGTTTATTTGCATTCGTTTATCGCATATGACATGACCTTTTACAAGGTAGCAAGTTGTTGGAATTACAAGGAATCAATGTCTAATTACTTTAGATTCAATCCAACCACCGCCATATATAGTTTTGTTCTGGTAATACTCGATGCCGGTTGATATTGCTCAATACAGGCGCACGGTTTTACTCTAGTGTCACTAGCAAGGCATATTCCAAATTGCTTATTTTTATATGTCTATTTTCCTCCCTTTGTCTATACAAGTTTAAAACTCCCATTTGTATAGTTATTCTACTGTTGTGCTGCGGAGATATTCACCCAACTCCTGGACCCCGTAAGCACACTGATCTTAAAATAGTTCATCTAAATGTAAGAGGCCTTAAAGACAAAGTAGATCTTATATCTGTTGAGTTCCAGTCATATGATGTAATCTGCTTGACAACAACATGGCTGCATAACGGTATCCCTCAAAGCGATATTTCTATTCCAAATTTTCATTTACCATATCGTATCGATCGCCCAAGCCGGGGCGGGGGTGTAGCTATTTATGTTTAAACAAATCGCTACGCAAAACAAATGGATCAGCTAACCATACCGGGACTAGAAGGGCAATGGATACAAATTAAGCGCAAAAATAAGAATTATTTAATCGGAAACTTTAACCGAGCCGACAAAAGCGAGGCATACTGGGAGTTACTTAACCAATCAATTAACAATGCTATGGCCTTAAATTTGCAAACCATAATATAATTACAGGTGACTTCAATATCGATATAATAAAAGGAAACAACGCGAAAATTGAAAGTCTTACAACAATGGATGGTTTAACCCAGCTTATTACCAAACCAACTAGGATTACACCCACCTCTAGAACTTTAATTAATTTAGTGTTTGTATCTAACGCGGATAGTGTGCTTAGTTCAGGTGTGTCTGACCCTATTTGTAGCGATCATAGTCCTGTTCATGTAACCATTTAGGACGATATCCCTCAAAATAATATATATAAAAGAAAATTTACAGTTATGACAGGATTGATGACGAAAACCTGCATAAAGACCTTGAATGGTCCGTTGAATGGCAGGTCGTCTTGTCAGCTGACACGATCGACGAAGCAGCAACAGCTTTCTCAAAGACGTTTACGGATATATGCAACAATCACATCCCACATAAAATAGTAACAACAAGTGTTTGCCACTAACATGGCAATGTCCCCCGCCGGTGACATTGAGTTAGTAAGACACATCATTGGAGCTACTTGGGTTCATGATATATCGTGTTAATAAGAGTTCTAAAAGTGGTCAAAGTGTTGTGGTGACCTTGAAAATAAGGTCAAGGTCACCAAATCGACTGGCGTCTGCGTCATCCTCCAATGTAGACTGACACCAAATTTGAAAAGATTTGGTCCAACCGGTCATAATAAATGGTGATAACAAGAGTTCGAAAAGCGGTCAAAGTGTTGTAGTGACTTTGAAAATAAGGTCAAGGTCACCAAACTCCCCTGGTGTATGCATCATCCCCAAGTGTAGACTGACACCAAATTTGAAGACTTTGAGTCCAACTGGTAAAGATATATATCGCGTTAACAAGAGTTAGAAAAGTGCTCAAAGTGTTACGGTGACCTTCAAAATAAGGTCAAGGTCACCAAAATAAACTGTGTCTTTCCCCAATGTAGGCTGACAACTAATTTGAAGACTTTGGATGCAATGTTTCACGAGATATCGCCTTAACAAGATTTCAAAGAGTGGTCAAAGTGTCCTGGTGACCTTGAAAATAAGGCCAAGGTCACCAAAAGTGACTGGTGTCTGTGTCTTCCCACAATGTAGGCAGAAACCAAATTTGAAGACTTTGGATGCAACGCTTCATGAGATATCGCGTAAACAAGAGTTCAAAAAGTGGTCAAAGTGTCGTGGTGACCTTGAAAATAAGGCCAAGGTCACCAAAAGTGACTGGTGTCTGCGTCATCCCAAAATGTAGGCAGAAACCAAATTTGAAGACTTTGGATGCAACGCTTCATGAGATATCGCGTAAACAAGTGTTCAAAAAGTGGTCAAAGTGTCGTGGTGACCTTGAAAATAAGACCAAGGTCACCAAAATTGACTGGTGTTTGCGTCTTCCCACAATGTAGGCAGACATCAAATTTTAAGACTTTGGATGCAACGCTTCATAAGATATCACGTAAACAAGAAATGTGACGTACGGACGGACGTACGTACGTACGGACGCAGCCGAATACATAGTCCCCCGTTCCCCGTAGCGGCGGGGGACAATTAGACCTAAAGATCCATTATGGATAACTGGTGAAGTACGCAGCATAATACGAAAACGTAACCGCATACACAACATCGCTAAAAAACGGAACCGTCCTTCTGACTGGGAGTGCTTTCGTAAACTAAAGTAATTTCAACTGTCCGTAATGCCAAAAGAAAATATCTATCGAAGATTGACAGCAAAATAAATACGGTAAAAAGCAGTGGTGGCGCTTAGTTAAAAACTATTTGAAATCCACTGGCAACAACACACTATTTCCGCCAATAACCCACCATGTCTCTGTATATGACGATCTAAACGATATCGTTACAGTAATGAACAACTATTTCTGTGATCAAGCGACTGTCAAACATCCCGATAAAAACTACCTAATGTTGATCTTAAAACGGGAACAATTTTGCAATCCGTCCATCTGTCTGTCAACGAAGTTAAAGATATTTTACTTTCTGCTAACATTTCTAAAGCGACCGGACACGATGGCATTGGAAACCGCTTATTAAAAATCTGTGCATCCGACATAGCTAATCCACTTACCAAACTTTTTAATGCTTCCTTAACCGACTCAATATTCCCAAACATTTGGAAAATAGCATCTGTAATACCAATGCACAAGAAAGGAAATATCAACGAATGCAGCAATTATAGACCTGTAGCCCTAACATGCTGTCTGGCAAAGGTTTTTGAAAAATGTGTCTTTAAATATGTATTCAATTATTTCAGAGACATAGAGGTTATCATGAGAGTGTGTTTTGGGATGGTCAATATCCTGCATTAGGAATAAACATTGTATTTTGCGAGCCTTGGCGAGCTAAATACATTGTGTTTATTCCTAATGCAGGATATTTACCATCCCAAAACACACGAGCATGATAACTTCTTTATCATACAATGTCATTCTTCATTCATTTTGTGCAAAACAGCATGACAGCATTAATTTCAAAGTTGAACTTTACTGTAAATACGCGTAATGATATATGCAAATGAACTGCGTGCTATTCTCACAGTAAAATGACACAAAATAACGCCTCCTAAATTATGCTTTCAGTGAAAGTAACTGTTATTTTTGGCATGATCTTAATTTTCAATGTTTTATTGCGTTTTAAAATACGTTTTTCTAATGAAAAATAATTAAGGTGAGGGCAGCGAATTCGAACTCGCGTCCTTTCGTGTAATCATGAGTGTAGGGGAGTCCATCTTGAAGGGGCGAGAGTTGCTTCCCTTCCGCCCGGTTGCAAATGGCGACGCACACATCACACGGAGAGCTAAACTGAATGTTGGCAGCGAATTCTAAAATCTCCTTTACAAAAGTCACATTATAGACCAGTGAGATTGACGTTCGATAAATGCATATGTAACTCAAACTGCCTGTGTTACCTGTGAGTATTTATAAAGTGTTTACTGTGTAGTTTTCGACTCGCGATGAACATGTTTTGGCACTGTTTCCGTAATATGCATTGCACTATGTTTGTTTTGTCATTTCTCAAATTAATGTAGATCTATATGAAATGAAGACTGAAGTATGTCTATTTACATGAAGCTATTACGCTACAACTGTTACGGTTATTACAGGCGTTCGAAATGTTAATGCTTGTGACGTCATTTTCAAAAGAAGTTCCGTCACTTGACCTCTGTAATTTGCATCTTTATCCGTATATGACCCCAACGGATACCGAAAATATCCGTTGCCTTTATCCTGCCGAGAACACCATCCATTGTATGATAAAACAATTTACTAACTGATCTCCAGTCTGGTTTTATCCCGGGAGATCCCCCCTCTAACCAATTGACCTTCCTATATAATGGTATCGCAAGTGAACTCGACAAAGGCAAATAAATAAAAGCGTTATTTTGTGATATAAGCAAAGCTTTTGATAAAGTATGGCACAAGGGAATCATTCATAAACTTCGATCGTACGGCTTATGTGGCAGTTTAATGTTTAATGTGGCACAAACCACACACGATTATATACAGAAACTAATATCACCTCTCTAGAAACAAGAAGAAATCGCCAAGAATTATATCTATTTTACAAAATGGTAAATAAATTAACTCCTGATTACCTGTCCAACTTAGTACCTGATAACGTATCTGATGCAAGCCGATACAATCTCAGAAATAGCTCCAATCTACAAACCATAAAATGTAACACTAATAACTACTGTAAATCTTTCCTACCAGATACGGTAAATATCTGGAATTCTCTCCCTTCAGATATTACTAACTCCAACACACTTGGTGAATTCAAAAGTAAACTTAAGGAAGCACCACCAACCTAATATACTTTAATTTATTTCTCGGTTCAAGATTCTGTCAAATTATTCATTCCCGCCTTCGGCTTGGTTGCAGCGATTTAAACAGTGATAGATTCGCCAGATATATATCAGACAGCCCTGCTTGTGACTGTGGACATCATCTGGAGGACGCTCTACACTTCTTTCTTGTGTCCAAATTACGACGCCATTAGAGTTAACTCTTACTTCTTTAGAAAAGGTTATAACTTGCCATCAATTATGCATGGAAATGCTGGCGTATCAAACCAAAAACACTGCGAACTACTAAAATCTATTCAAAATTACATTGTTATCTCTGGTAGATTCTCAAATTTCAAATTATAAACCACAGTTTTAATGCCTTGCTATTTCACGATATATCGTTATTATCATATTCCAAAATAACGACTTGACCTTGCACCAACTCCTTAGATGAAATTCAATGTATCAATGAATGCAGCATTTTGTTTTGGTAACAGTGATTGTCACCTTTCATTTTCTCATGTACATTGAAGAGAGAGGCATTTACATAAGCACTCATGTGCTTGTTTGCCGATCTCATCACACTTTTCTGTGAATATATATGTTTAAACCAAAACAAGATAATAAGTGTAAAGAGTTTGATATTGACATGAGGTTTTTCAATACCAGTAATATAAAGAAAACTATTAAAAAGTTATTATCCTAAATATATTAAATCATACAGAGAACTCATCTCTATACCCTTTGCTTCAGAATAGTTGAATGATATTGCACTGAAAACAACCTACATTTGTACAAAAACCTTTACAAAAACTATTTGAGACAAAATACATCATACTTGAAGGAGACGTTGTCACATCAGTCTAATGAGAAGTGATATGCAATGTTTAGATACGGAACATAGTATAAAGCCATGAGATGTTCAATCATTCTGACTGTGAATGAGAATTGTAGTAATGTTATTTTGAATTCTAAAAGTTCACTCTATTGAAAATTAATTTGCTTTGAAATCCCAATATACCGTGATGATAGATTGCAATTAGTTTTGTCAATATGTACAAAACTTAACATTTCTAACAATAGGCTCTGAAATAGAGATAAATTACATAATCCGCGCAATCTTCGTTATGAAACCAAGACAGCAATGGTAAGTGGTTTGATTGTGAATCTTTCAATTTCAGTCTGTTGGTTATTTACCAAATCTCACAAAGCATACTTTTACCTTCTATTGACCAACTGTCGGTGACAGGGATCTACAATTTGAGTTTTATTGTTTCATGATCGATATTAATCATGATCATCTGTTTTCATAATGCTATAAATGACAATGCAATATTTTTTTTAGAAAATTAAAATTTTTAATACAGTAATAGTTTGAAAAGAACTTTTATAAATTATACATTAGCATATAGAGGACTATTTAAAATACCATGATATTCATATTCACCACAACAGTTTTCTCACGCAGGAGTGTGTTCTCCCGTAGACGTAGGTTCATCTTTCTCACATAAATCAACGCGTTTTCAATGGACAAATTCAACCCTACACAATTTCCAAATTGATTTCAACTTTGACGAATGGAATATTGGTCGTGCCAATCTGGAATGCCTCTTAGAAATGTTCATGGCATTAAAATCCTATACGCTACGAATGTGAGTGAAAGCTTTGACATGTGTCGTCTCGCTTCCAGAAAGGTTTGTAGAAATACTACTTAAAAGTCAGTAAGCATGTTTAATGTCTGATATTTTAAGAGAAGGAACGGTTTGAGTTCAATATCACTATTTTGGTATCCCCCAGAATAGTATGAATGTGGTCAATTTAATTATTAGTATTGGCAGAAGACAACGATTGGCGAGATGTCCCTTCAGGATATACTATGTTATGTTCTGGTTAACAAGGAGGGGCAATTTCACCCTTGCTGAATCTTATATAAGTATTGCGATGGACAAGTGATACCATTCACCACATTCAATTTTAAGCTAATCGAAACTGCACTTCCTCGTGTTAATGCCCTAATGTGTTGCATGTTTCGAATTCTCCTTTAAAACGATCGTTTCTGGGAACTGAAATCTGATGCATATGTTACTACAGTCATTGATGAGTATAATTTGTAGACTTCGTGATTCTACGACACACTTTGAGTTCCAGCGGCTAGAGGTTTCATTCATCCCTTTTGCTAGATCAAGCTAAATCGTTTTGACACTAGGTTGTGCACAGTGCCCTGTCACCAACAACCACATGACATCACAATGTTATGAAATTCATTGAAAATTTGAGAAAGGTATGAAGAAAGATTTTGGATGATAAATATGATAAAATATATCAACCCACGTGTCTTCTGATATCAACTATTTCAAATATATCGTACCATAACAATTCAGCCTGACTATCGCAAGAGAATAACATGAAAAGTCCTGAATCCTAATCTTTATTTGCCTTGATCTTTACTGAATCTTATAGTTACAAAGATAATGATCCAGCTTGGTGTTTGAACAATTCTAACGATAACACTTCTAGAGAGGCAATGCTTTGGATCCAAATAGCCCTCTATTGAGGTTTGACAGAAGATCGATTTCAGATTAAAGGTCTGTTGTGTTTAGCTTAAATACACAATGTCGAATGTTAGAACAACTACAAGGCACAGCACTATACAGACTCTGAAGAAACGTAAATCATGTCTGGCATGATACGAAGTTCATTGACACTTTCCATTTGAGTTTAGAATAAAGAACAGAAATAGTCTTTATTCTTTAAATGATATCCTTAGAATCAATAAAGAATTACTCTATGAATATATGTGATCTCCCTCTCGCAGCTCTTAAAGTTCGCAATCAAGTATCACCGAAGGCGACAATGTTTGAGAAGGTCATTGTCAACTCCATCTCTGGATATCCTAGATTTCCTTCTAAACAAGCTGTCATTGTGGAGATTGCTTGTATTGCTTGAAGGCGTTGTTAGGACAAGCACTGTATTGACGTTAGTTTTACAAAATAGTATGCAAAGAGGGTTTGGGCAGTGAGATGAATATAGGTGAGATGATTATTTATAGAGCACCACGAGAATGTTTGACTTTTAACCAATTGTAATAAAAGTTGTGATAATAATTTTAGTATTCTATTGTTATTTTCTTGTAATTATTATTGTTAGAAAGATAAGGATCACGCTTGGTGTTTTTAAGATGCATGATGCCGAGAATTATGGGTTTTTTTAATATCTCTGTTATATAACACACATTATAACATTGGACATATATGTGACCTCACCAACATGATTGTGCCCCGTTAATAATACCAAAGAAATAACTAACAGAGAGTCATATAACTTTGATCCAAATAACCCTATATTGACGTTTGACAGAAAATCGATTCAGTTAAGGGCACTCTTCTGTTTGGCTAACATAAATAGAACAACTACAAATCACCCGTTAAAACAAGAGTTCATGCTTTATAAAACGTAAGGTATGTGTTGCAATATCATTACTATATATTTAGCACATACTGACAGTCTATGTTCTTTAAATGATATCTTGAGAATCAATAAACAATTAGGATGTGAATGTATATCAGTCTTGCAGCTTTTAAAATTAATGTCAATTAATCAATTACTCATTCAGACTGAAATGTCTGATCCGTGTTTTATTAAAATATTCGAGCTGATGTCAATAGCTGAGGAGTAATAGTCTTGCATCATTTTGCTATGAAAGAAGTAGGATTATCAGGCAATTGATAAATCAATATATTGAAAAGAGGTTTTACAGAATAAATCAATGTCTCTCGTCTTCTCAGAATGTATGTTTTTATGAACTCTTGTCTCTTTAATCGATTAAGTGCATCATTAAATGTTTGAACCTGTCACCTTCGATTGGCAATTTTAAGTTTTAAGTCGACATATAAGTAAGTCGATAAGAAAGTAGACGAATTACCAAATGATACAAACCATCCCTAGCTCAAGGATAAATACTATACTTATAAATTAATTTGGAAATACTGTAGGAGAGTGATGTTTTATAATCGATAACTTAACAACAGCACTTTATTATAGAACTTAATTTATTGTATATTAGTTTATTGTTGATCATTAAAACAGTATTTTAAAAACAAGTGCTGTACCATGGTTCTTCTCCCTGAGAGTTTGTGAAACTGTAATACCCACAATTGTTTTTTCCCCACCTAATTGTGTCAATTTAATACCCACAGGTCAACATCATATTGCGAATGATAAGAATGCCATTAAAAAATAAGTGTAAAAGCAGAAAACCATCAAATTTTCATTATGGACAAGTATGTCAGCCATCACAAAGGGCACAGATTTCTTATAGGTTGCATTGCTAAGTTTATCAACTCTATATGCATATTATTATGCCTAACCCTTCTGATGTATCATTCACCTGTTTCCCATGATGTCACTGTTTGGAGTTCCTTCACATGAATGTTGACAGCTTTTGCACTTTTGAAAATAAAATACCAGCGCTGCGTTGTTTTAATGTTATTGCATTCCTCAATTTCCTTATGTTCTGTGTTTTTTACCTATTATGATAATCACAATAGGAATACCTGTCATTTAGAAAGTAAACAAATATAACATTGATACATTATAGAAAACACTACCTTCAATAGTTCAAATTCTTATACTTTTTCTCGCCGAGTCCCTTGCAGGATTTAAACCCACACTGTCGAGGCCTGGTGGTTGTGTGATAAGCTGTACGGTCAGTACTGAGTGATGCAGTAACTTCATATGTACGACCTACGATTCGTGTTGTCATATTTTGCACCTTCTCCAGTTTGTCAAGGAAGATCTCATTGACTCAAGCATACAAACTTTTACAGTAGTAAAATCTACTCCGTTTCCTTCAACTGATTGGACAACATGCTTCTATAATGATCAAAGGACAAATATATCTGTCGAATGAATAGTTGCTTTATCTGTGCGATGCGCATATATTGTTTACAAGAATATAGTTGATTGGACAAACAGTACTTCATATGTTCGAGTTACGATTCGTGTTGCATCTTCTGCAGTTTGTCAAAGAAGGTCTCATCGAGTCCAGCATACTAGCCGTTACAGTAGTCAAATCTACTCTATTTCATTCATCTGGTGGAAATATATCTGTCGAATGAATAGTTGCTTTATCTGTGCAATGCGTATATATTGTTTACAAGACTATGGCTGATTTGACAAACAATGTTGTGAACTAAACCTGCAGGGATTATGTAAAGATCGTGAACTATGGCCTATAGGCAAAAGAGGTTAGAATCGATAACTCAGTGGAGCAGCATCTGTTTGAAGAACATGCATTTCTTGGTGATTTGAATTTTTCTGAAAGCAATATTCCGAACTAATATACACCGTCCTCATATATCACTGATTACTACTTTTTAGTTCTCTCATTACAATGAGTCAACTCCACACGAGAAGTTTAAGAATGTAATTATAGCGTATCCCCCTACTGTTTCACTTTAGGACAGTGTTGGCGTTTAGCCTTCTGTAATGATCTATTTTACCAAGGGCTGAAGGACTGTTTTTGAGATATTTTAATCTTCTCCAAAAGGAATCGTTTACAATTTACCCCTTGGGGTTTTTATCGCTTATAATTGTAGCTTTAGAAGTCAGAATTGTCTATGCAATACAATCGATTAGTAATAGGTAAAGTTATAAAGGAATATATGCCTTTCAAGTATTTGAGGCGCAGTTACAAAATGAATACATAAGGAAACAAGTTTTTACGGTTATCAAATTCATTAAGAAGACATAGAATGTGAATGCGGAATGTTAAAAGAAAAGTCCCAAAGTATGCATTCCAAAAAGTCAACATGGACTGCAAACAGTGTTAGAAAGAGAAGTAAACAATTCTGAAAACAAATTCACGTTTAAGATGAAAAGGTTTGAAAATTTAGAATCCAAATGTATGTACTTTCACTGACATGACGAAAACAAATACAGTGCAACCTCTCTGAACGGAGACCACATGAGTTTGACCAAAATGTCGGTTTGGAGAGATCCTGGATTAGGACTACAACACACTTCTTAAACATGTCCCATGTTTATCACCTACCTATGGCGAGTTGAGCCATATTGATTACAAGATATAGATTATTGTTGGTTAAAACACATCAATTCGTTAATAGAGCATTTGTTTCTGTTAATCCTCTTATTGAGTAACTAAATCTGTCTTACTATGAAATCAAACACAGTTGAAATCAATATTAGTGTACGATTGCAGGTTATTAGGGGCTCTAAGCAGAAGTTGAAGAATTAGTGACCATGTGACCCCAAAATACGTGTACAGTGAAATGAATGTCATGGATATACATTTTATCATACTTCTTCAGTTAATTCCTATTCTTATTCCAAAACATGATACTTTTTGGGTTAATTCCTATTGTTATTCAAACTGTGTTAGTATCTTTATAGAAGATACATTTCATCGACTTATTGCAGCAAAAACACTACTGCCCCTTTAAAGAGAAAACAAAATACACCAAATTACAAAAAATGTTCTGATGACATACATGCACGTAGGTGTTTGTAAAATCGATGAGCACTTAATTCTCTTTGAGCATTAGCATTGTGGAAAATAAAAGGAAGACATATTTTGTAAATACTTGATATATGGTTTCCTCATGCTTAATTGATATCAGTAATTCATAATCAAATAAGAATACCGTTATTTGTTCAACTTTGCACAATTAGCCATTTAAAAATAAAGTTGTATACAAATTCATGTTCTTACTGGGAGCAATCGACCCTTCAGTACAGGTATCATTTATTGTTATAAGTCGAGCATAAATAGACATCTTAATCTTTGTCAACCATATATTGCTTAAACAATAGTCATTTGAACACGCTTCGTTTATATAATAATAATAATAGACCATTTCTATGGCGCTATAATCCATGCACCATGACATGCTCTAAGCGCAAACATTAGGAGATGTTAAAGGCAGCTCTGAACAAATGAGTTTTAAGCCTGGTTTTGAAGGTGGTGAGCTCCTGACAACATTTGAGTTCCATGGGAAGTTTGTTCCACTCAGTTGCTGCTGTGTATGAGAAGGATCTCTCCCCATACGTCTTTGTCCTGACATGTGGAACAGTGAGTAGGTCTTTCGACTGTGACCTCAGAGTCCTTGCAGGCGTGTATACTGTCACCAGGTCACAGAGATATGCTGGTGCTGTTCCCCTGATACACTGGAACGTCATACAGAGAGTCTTGTACAGAATCCGGTACTGCACAGGAAGCCAATGTAGTTTCTGGAGAACTGGTGTTATGTGATCTCGCTTGGCACAAAGAGAGACAACTCTTGCAGCCGTATTCTGGATTTTCTGCAGCCTGTTGATTAGGACTTTTGGAGAACCTGTGAGCAGTGCATTGCAGTAATCCATCCGAAAGATGACAAGAGTCAGCATGAGCTTGATAGTGGCACTTCGTGTGAGGAACTTTCTTATCCTGCCGATGTTTCTTATTTGGAAGTGACATGTCCTAGAAACATGGGAAACGTGCTTTTCGAGACTGAGTTCATTGTCAAGATGGACTCCTAGGTTCTTGACACTTTGGGAGATTGGAATTGCAGCAGTTCCAATGCGGATGGTGTCGATTTCCGTTAGGACACGTTTATGGCGAGGTCCAATGAGGATGGTTTCTGTTTTGGAGTCATTAAGCTGTAGCATGTTGGTAGACATCCACAATTTGACATCATCACAGCATTTTTCAAGATGATTAGCTGTTTCTCTTGCATCTAAGGGATTGGCTTTGGACAGTTTTGAAAGTTGGGAATCATCGGCAAAGAGGTGATATGGTATGTTCTGCTGCTGTAGTAAACTCCCAAGAGGCTTGTTGTACAGCGTAAATAGGATGGGTCCGAGCACTGATCCTTGGGGAACACCACAATCTAAGGACGTGGGTTCAGAATTGTAACCATCAATGTGGACGGTTTGACTCCTGTCTGAGAGATAGGACCGGAACCACACAGTAGCTGTACCGGGGTATGCCGATATCTCTCTCTAATCGTTCCAGAAGGAGATGATGGTCGATTGTGTCGAATGCTGCGCTGAGATCGAGAAGCACTACAAGGGCAACATTTCCAACATCAACTCCAAGTCTGATGTCATTCAGAACTTTCAGGAGCGCTGTTTCTGTGCTGTGTCGGGGCCTGTAAGCAGATTGAAAAGGCTCATACAGATCGATCTCGTTCAGATGTTTTGCTAACTGGACACTCACTGCTTTTTCTATGACCTTTGACAGAAAAGATAAGTTCGATACAGGTCTGTAGTTTTTCATGGTGTTACAATCTAGCCCTGGCTTTTTTAGGAGAGGCTTCACTATGGCTTGCTTCATACATGCAGGCATTGTGCCAGTCTGCAGACTACTGTTGACCATCCTGGTCACTACCGGGAGAATGATGTCCATATTGTCATAGACCAATCTGGTTGGGATAGGGTCAAGGGCACAGGATGTTGGCTTGGCAAGCTTCAGGACATCCATGTCAGAAACTGGCGCAAAGGTGAACAGATGTTGATGTGTCACCTCTGGAGACTCACAGTGGACTCTGTTCTGAGCGTGGAGATTTTCCCTGATAACATCTATTTTGTTCTTGAAATAGTCTGCAAACAACTGGGCTGTTTCACCTTTGTCATCATTTGAGGGAAGTGTCCTTTCTGTATTCTTTCCCAACAAGGTGAAAAGTAACTTCATGTAGTCCTTCTTACAGCGTTTGATAACAGATGTGACATTGTTCCTGGCAGATACATACAGCTGTCTGTTGATCTCAGTAGGTGTTTTTCTCCATTTTCTCTCTGCCTGTCTTCTCTGAGATTTGGCATCCTGGATCTCAGATGTGAATGTCCATGAAGTTTCAGCTCGCTGTGGAACATGCTTCAGCTTTTCTGGAGCATATTTATCTAAAAGTTCTAGCAACACCTTGTTGTATAGTTCTGCTAGTTGGTCACAATCTTCAGGAGGAGATAGTAACAGCTCTGAATGGAGGAGATCCCGTCTGAAGCCGTCCCTGTCCATCCTCTTGATGTCTCTGCACCGCACAACACTGACTGGGCAGGGTGGACGACTTGTATCCAGGGTCAAGGTCAACAGGAAATGATCAGATATCTGGAGGTCTGTGACTTCGATGTTTAAAACACATGTCTCTGATTCCCGTGTTATCACCCAGTCAAGGATGTGACCTGATTTGTGGGTGGGGGCGTTGACATTTTGGACTAGATTGTTAGCAACTAGAAGAGCACACAGTTTCTTGGTGTCAGGATTCTCTGGTTTGTCGAAATGAAAGTTAAAATCTCCCAGGATGACCAGCCTACCTTTTGCCGCAGCCATGACGCTTAACAGTTCAGTGAATTCAGTATGAAACATTGCATTGGTTGCTTTATTCCTTTTTGAGGGTGGTGGACGATAAATCCCAATGAATCGGGTTGCTGTCTTACCATGAGTTAGGAGGAATTCCAAACTTGCAAAAAATTTATGACATGTTACTTTGGGAAAGTTCAGGAGTAGATGACCTCTGAACACAAGAGCCAAACCTTCCCCTCTGGTCGGCCGGGGTATGTGGTAAAACTTGTAGCCAGGTGGTGTTAGAGCTGTGATTAAACTTTCATCACCACATTCGCTTAACCAGGATTCTGTGATTACAAGAATGTCTACTCCATATTCTACAATAAGATCAAATATATCATCACATTTGTTTCTAATTGATTGAGCATTCAGAAGACATACACTGAGATTGTTCGGCAGTTTCATTGGGAGAATGTGGACGATGTTATCAAAATTCTTTTTCCTGACATTTGTTGATTCTCTGGCTGATGATCCAATCAGAACCTTGATGTGTCTTTGTTTTCTGCTCCCAGCCCTTTTCCCTCTGACTGTCTTCCTTCTATGTAACCTACTTCCCTGCACTTCATTGTCCAGCGATTCGACCAGATTGCCATGTAACCATAACTGATGGTTAAGCTTGGGTGGACAATAGGTTGAGATTGGCCGATGGCAATCAGTTTGTCCCTGTGGTAGGTAATCGGTCCATGGTGCACCATGTCACAGCTTGGGATATTCATCAACACACAAAAGGACTGGCTTGGAAGTACATTAGTGAGTGTCAACAAACACAAAGTTTTTGTGAAAACTGACAGAATTTGACACCAAATATTGCTTGAAAATAACATTTGTCTATGTTGGATCCTTTTCAATTTCACAACACAACTTCTGTATAATGTTAGCAAAGCACCAGTCACAAATTCAGCAAAAGTTGTTGAGCATAAACCGGTGAAATAGCCAGGAATGTTCAGAGCTCTAGAGGTCCTGCCGCCTGTCAGGGCGCTTACTCTCTATGTGTCATATAAGTGATTTATGCATCCTGATTTTGTTTGTTTTTCTATTGACCAGCTATCGTTGATACTATTGATAGGGACCTGCAATTTGAAGTTTATTGTTTCATGATCGATATTAATCATGATTAACTATTTTCATAATGCTATAAATGACAATGAAACCTTCCATGTATCGGTTTATCATTGACATATGTTAACAAGTAAATGTGAATATGTATATCGAAAGTGGTTCATCAATGAATGTCAATATACAGGCTCTATCTCACGTTTTGCGATATATGAGTGATATTAAAAAAGTAAAAGGTCGTCGGCTAAGACATCTACTTTGATTGGGTGAAACTTGTTATTTCACTCAGTTAAAACGGTTTTATTACAAATATTGAAACAAAACATTTCACCATTACAAAATTAGCATTAATTACGTTCAATACTTTAATAATTTGAACTGCGTAGTAACTTCACCCAAAGAACATTTTTTAGTTATACACTAGCATATAGAGGACAGTTTAAGATACCATGATATTCATATTCATCACAACAGTTTTCTCACGCAGGAGTTTGTTCTCTCCCGTAGACGTAGGTTCATCTACCTTACATAAATCAGCACGTTTTCAATGGACAAATTCAACCATAAACGATTTTCAAATTAATTTTGACTTTGACGAATGGTATATTGGTAATGTCAATCTGGAATGCATATTGGTTGCCTCTTAGAAATGTTCATGTCATTAAACTCCTATAGGTTAAGAATGTGAGTGAAAGTTTTGACATGTGTCGTCTCTTTTCGAGAAAGGTTTCTAAAAATACTACTTAAAAGTCAGTAAGCATGTTTAATGTCGTTGATATTTTTAGAGAAGGGACGGTTTGACTTCAATATCACTATTTTGGTATCCCCAAGAATAGTATGAATTAAATTATTAGTATTGGCAGAAGATTCCGATTGGCGAGATGTTCGTACAGGGTATGTTATGTTCTGGCTATCAAGGAGGTGCAATTTCACCCTTGCTGAAGCGTTTGTAAGTATTCCAATGAGCAAGTGATGGCTGTTGTATTCCAAGTACGGATCTATCCCATCTAAATCCCTATCTCAAGTTTGGATATCTTAAGGTTATATGTACTGGAAGAAGATTATGCGAGATATAAATCGACAGTTGTATGGAACTCATCAATGTGAGATGTAGATCTGTAGGTCAACAAAGAAGAATCTCCTCTAGCTGCCACTATCTTTGGTTTCATTTTCGCTATAAAAAAAAATTAAATTATTATTAAAATCAGTATGTTATCAAGTTATTTGGGTGTAGGTTTATTCGTAGATGAAACAGGTTCGTAGATTTTTTACGGTTTCGTAGAGACAGGTTCGTAGAGAGTAAAACAATAGTTAATAAATAATAATTAAAGTTCATTTGAGATAAATATAGAAAACAGGTAAGTATGATTATATTGCATGATTACAATTGCCGGTGATAAATGGATGCGGAGAAGATGAAATGGTTAAGTCGCCGACAGAGTAATGTGCAATCAAAACATCTCACTACCAGCTTAATGCTTATAATCTGTTCCAGTGTTGAGTACACAAATTAAAGTAATCCACAACAGTACTGTTATATATAAACCACAAGTTGACCACATACATTCATTCTGCATCAACCATGGCCACTGCTCTACAGTATGTGTTGCGTGTACGAAAGAAGTTAGACCGAGACAGCATTCGATCATGTGCGATGTTCGCAACCAGTGGCAACATAGGATCTGCGATACCAGCATCGACTTGTCAACTTACTGCCAGATGACCAAAGGACAAATCAACCTGGACTTCACCTGCAAGAGATGACAGCTACCGCTGAGTAATAAAATAATAAAACAATAGCTAATGTGATATAAAGTAACAAAATGAAACCGAATATGCGATAATAGGATAAAAATTGTTGGGTTTTTTGGTAATTGTAAATGTGTATCTTAATTTTTTAGAAGTCCCTCCCCCATGTTGTGTACTGGTGGTGTTCAATGCTACCCAAAGTAGGAAGATGTACTGCCAGTGTGACGCAGAGAGGAGACAGCTTCACCTGGGGTTCATCTGACCACAGCCACCCATCCACGACCAAAGCAACAATCGATATGAAGGTATCGTATGTCACTGTGTATAAGGCGTGTTTAAGTATAATAAGTAAATAAAAAATATGTGGAAAACTGTAAGATAAATAAATAAGAAAATACCAATTCTTTTTAACGCATCTTTTTTTACCGTTAATAACGTTATTAAAATGATGATTTTTGTTTTTAGGTCCGTGAAGTCGCCAAGTCGGGCGATTATTACAAGTCCTCTGGAGTGATGGCATAGGAGATTTATAAAGCTAAGAGTGATCCCAACCGACCCTGTCCCGCCCTAGCACCAATCAGCCAAGCAGGCAGGAGGATCAACTACCACCGTCAGGGTGATCGACCTAGCGACCCCAAGGACCTAGATTTTGAGGTTTGATATATTTGTTATATTTAATTTAATAATTTAGTAGAACGTTTTTATTATATCTTAATTTCAATTTCGTTTTCAATAAATTCATTTATATTATTCTTTGTAGGTATTGCCCCGTTTCATTCCGCCGTCCTTTCTGCAAGCCGACTTGATGACAGACTCTGGGCACCGCCATCTCATTTTTGCGACAGACAGTCAACTAGACACCCTCTCCACCTAGAAGACGTGATACGTTGACTCCACATTCCGGGTGGTGTCGCAGCCGTTTTATAAGCTTCTCTCGATCCACGCCTTTCTTGTCTCAGGATCAGCCATGAAGCAAGTCCCTCTGCTTTTCGCCTTGATGTCGCGCCGACAGACAGAGGATTACGTTGCCGTAAGTACCATAAATACACAACCAATTAACCAATTAATAGCGGATAATCAATCAGTGTCACCGTAATCTCACAGTAATTGGTCTTTGTTGTATAGTTAGTGTCACAACTGAACTGAGTTGAGTGGATTCTGTAAAGTTAAATAGATTGTTATGTTTAATTTAATTTATTTTACTAATAACTTCACATCTATTTCAGGTCTTTGAAGCTGTGAGAGGTCTTCTCCCGACCGTTGCAGTATAGAAGATGGTGACCGAATTCGACGTGGCCACCTGGAAGGGATTCGCAGAGGTCTTCCCCGCAGTCCAGGTCAAGGGATGCACCTTCCATATGAATCAGGCAAATTATAGGAAGGTGCAGAACTTGGGCCTGGCCTATGAAAAAGATGATGGAACACACCGGTAAGAAATTATATATTATATATATTATATAATTATATATTTTAATTCTCATAATACATACACTCATACATACTTATCTATGTCGTAATTCATACCGTATTTAATTCGTAATCTGAATAGTTAATTATTAATTCGTAAATATTCATTATGTTTTTTTAAATTTTATCAGATTCGTCAAGAAGATGATGGGGCTACAGTTCCTGGATGCTGCTTACATCAACGGAGCCTTCCAGAAAGTCAGACTGCAGGCGCAAACTCCAGAACTCCACTCCCTGACCGACTACTTTCACAAGCAGTGGCTGACCAACTCCACCTGGACAGTCTCCAACTGGTGTGTATTCGAGACAGCAATCAGGACTAACAACGACTTGGAATCTTGGCATTGCCGGCTTAACCACATCTCTGGACGGAAGCATATAGGATTTTACCGCCTGGTGACCCTCCTGAACAAGGAAACGGAGCTGCTCCCTCTCCAGATACGACTCATCACAGACGACAGATGGCAAGACAGAAGGAGAAAGCAGCTCGCTTCTTCAAGCTGTAGGATGAGTTTCAGGAGGGTACAATCACCGTGTCACTGCTCCTTCGTGAGGTCTCCCGCATCAACGGACCTACCCCTTCCTGAGAAATGCTACATAGGAGAGAATATTCAGTGATATTCACTGATATTGTGCTGATGTTGATTACAGTGCTTATGTTGATTACAGTGCTGATGTTGATTACTATTGTTATATTAATATATGTTTTGTTGTATGAATGTGTGAAATGCATTTCATTAAATGAAAGACAAACTAAATTATGTGCTTCACATATACATCGTTTTATTAATATATGTTTTGTTGTATGAATGTTTGAAATACATTGTGAAACACAACCTGGTGATTTTACGATAAATAAAATAATCACCAAACCCCAAACAACTACTTTTTGTTTTCCTTTACGAATATACAATAATGCATATATAATATAAATATTCAGAATGAGAAAACACTGGATCATCAGCATTGTTTTACTTCTTTGACAATATAGCTTTATATTTGTAGTTTCGTATTCCTGAAAACAAGACAAAACACATCAATTATACAAAATATTACATCAAAATCCATAATAAACATTCATAATACACAAAACATGACAAATTATGTCTTTAAATGTACTTTTACAAGTCTCTACGAACCAGTCGCCTCTACGAATAATCGGTCTCTACGAAACCACTGGCACCAAGTTATTTAAAGTATTGAATTTCATAAACATTTTAATAAAAGTCTATTACCCCTTTTAGAAGTTATATTTTGGACCAATTTGGATTGATCCTTTGTACCATCATTGTACTTCAAAGTCCGTTTATTTTGCAATACTCTTTGTGTCTTTTTCTTAAAAAGTAAATTCATTTATTATCAAATTCAATTGTTCTAATCAAAATAAATTTTCCCTATTATCACCTAAGACATGTTTTTCATCAAGGTCATATTTTAAAACAAAGTTTCTTCTTTCATCAAAGTCAGTTTTTCAGCCGATTACTTTTTCATTAGAGTCATTCCTATACCAAAGTCAGTATTGTCATCAAATATATTCTGTCATCAATGGGTTTTTTTTACATCAAAGTCGTTTCTCATCAAAGACATTCTTTTCATTTAAGTAATTTTTTCGTTTAAGTAATTTTTAATCAAAGTAATTTTTGTCATTAAAGTCGTTTCTCATAAAAATACGTTTTGTTATTTAAGTCATTTAAGTATTCTTTCTTCAGCAAAGTCTTTTTTCATATCATAGTCAGTTTTTTCATCAAAGTCCAATCTTTCATCAAAGTCCAATCTTTCATCAATGTTTTGTGTCATCAAAGTCTAATTTCTTGATCAAAGTAATTTTTTCAATTAAAGTAATTTTTTTCATCAAAGTCCTGTTTGTAAAAAATGTCATATTTTTCTGATCAAAATCGTTTTGTCTTCAAAGTATTTTATTTTATTTACTAAAGCAGTTTTTTCCTCAAAATCTTTTTTGCCATCAAAGTCTTATGTTTTTTGTTTATTTTTATCAAAGACAGTTTTTTTTAAAATCAAATCTGTTTATTCATTCAAATCAGTTCTTTCATCAAAGTTATTTGTTTTATCAAAGTATTTTTTTTTAATCAAAGTAATTTTTTCTTCAAAGTAATTGTTTTCACTAAAGTCATTTCTTTCATCAAAGTCCGATGTCTTATTTACTTTATCAAAGTCACTTTTTCATCAAAGTCCGTTTTTGCATCAAAGTTCGTTTTTTCATCAAAGTCTTGTTTTATTTATTAAAGTAGTTTTTTTATGAAAGTCATTTTACACCAAAGTCAGTTTTTTCATCAACATTGTGTTTTTCTTCCAAGTAATTGTTTATCAAAGTAATTTGTTTTCATCAAAGTCAGTTTTTTCCATAGAGGTCAGTTTTTTCATCAAAGTCATTTTTTTCATGATAGTCATTTTTTCTCAAAAGTTCTGCTATCCCATCTATAGATTGGATATCCCAACTTGAGATAGGGATTTATCCACAGTTGGGATAGCCCTGAGCGCTATCCAATCTTAAGATGGAATAGATCCGTACTTGGGATACAACAATGACATTTAACACATTCAACTTTAAGCTAATCAGGACTGCAATTCCTCGTGTTAATGCCCTTATGTGTCGCATGTTTCGAATTCTCCTTTCAAACGATCGTTTCTGGGGAACTGAAATCTCGTGCATATGTTACTGCAATCATTGACAGGGGTTTCTTTAATAGCCGGGTACAGGGGAAACTTCCCCACCTGTGGGAATGTAATTTATGTAAACACCCTGTCACCATCATCCACATGATATCACAGTGCTATGAAATTCATTGAAAATGAAAGTAATGAAGAATGATTTTGGATGATAATCGTTTTGACACTAGGTTGTGCACAATGCCCTGTCACCAACAACCACATGCCATCACACTGTTATGAATTTGTTTATGGAATTAATTTGGATGATAAATGTGATAAAATAAATAAACCAACGTGTCTTCTGATATCGAATAGTTCACATATATGGTATTGATATATTTGATTACAATAACATAACAATTTAGCCTGACTATTACAAGGGAATAATATGAAAAATCCTGAATCCTAATCTTAATTTGCCTATGTCTTATTGAATGTTATAGTCACAAAGGTAATGACCAAGCATGGTGTTGAACAATTCTTACGATAACACTTCTACAGAGGCAATGCTTTGGATCCAAATACCCTTCTTTTTGATAAAAGCACAGTAGTGCTTGGCTAAAATACACAATGTCGAATGTTAGAACAACTGCAAGGCACAGTACTATGCAGACTCTGAAGAAACGTGAATCATGTCTTGCATGATATAAAGTTCATTGACACTTTCGAATTGAGTTTAGAATAAAGGACAGAGATAGTCTTTATTCTTTAAATGATATCCTTAGAATCAATAAAGAATTACTCTATGAATACATGTGATCTCCCTCTCGCAGCTCTTAAAGTTCGCCATTAAGTATCACCGAAGGCGACAATGTTCGAGAAGGTCATTGTCAACTCCATCTCTTGATATCCTGGATTTACTTCTAAACAAGCTGTTATTGTGGAGATTGATTGTATTGCTTGAAGGCGTTATCAGGACAAGCAGTGCATTGACGTTAGTTTTACAAAATAGTGTACATATTCAAAGAGGGTTTGTGCAGCGAGGTGAATATAGGTGAGGCGATTATTGATAGAGCACCATGAGAATGTTTGACTTTTAACTTATTATAATAATAGTTGTGATAATAATGTTCGTATTCTATTGTTATTTTATTTTAATTATTATTGTTGGAAAGATAAGGATCAAGCTTGATGTTTTTAAGATGCATGATCACTTTTGCATGATGTTTTATTTGATTCTAAAATGTACCATATTACACAAGGTGATAGTTTGGGGTTATATCTTCTTACTTGGCTTTCATATTCATCCCCCAAAAGCTTAAAGGCGCTGTAGCACGTTTTTTCGCTCAAATAAGTCGATGAAATGTATTTGAAAAACAACGTCAACAATAGTAAAACACCCCTTTCTCTTCGGAAAACCAAGTTTCAAATGAGTGTACATGGTTCCGTAAAGACATGGGAATTTGTTTTGTCATTCGAAACAATAAAATGTGTTCACAATAAAATGGCCGCCAGGCAAATTTGGCTTTATACGCAACACCGTTATTACCACTACGGATAATTGGTTTGTGTAATAAGATGTTTTACCCTCTTAAGTAAATATAAATGACATAAACTATTATTATAAATGAGAACTTTGAACAAATAAAATTTGCAAAAAACGTGCTACAGCGCCTTTAATATATAAAATATATATATGTTTCAATGAAAACCAAGTAACGGTCTCATACATGTGTAGGAGCCGACAATTATGGCTTTATCTCACTTATGTACTTGTTATAAGACTTATTAAACGCTACAGAAGCAAATCTGTCTTCCTATCCACTTAATTTTCAAATTTTTCAAAATTACGTTTAACTTAATGACTGCAGCAAGCCAAGGTCCATGACCACGACTTTGAATGGTTGTATATTCGTTCTATTGAACTGATTGACCGTATACTGGTTATTTTCGGTTAAGGTTGATATTTCTCAATTATATAACACACATTATAACATTTGACATATATATGTGACCTCACCAACATGATTATGCCCCTATAACAATCCCAAAGAAATCACTAACAGAGAGCCATATAACTTTGATCCAAATAGAAAATCGATTCAGTTAAGGGCAACTACAAATCATGCGTTAAAACGCGAGGTTATGCTTTAAAAAACGTAATGCATGTGTTTGAGTATCTTGCTATATATATAGCACTTACTGACAGTATGTTCTTTAAATGATATCTTGGAGATCAATAAACAATTAGGCTGTGAATGTAATCAGTGGAAAGAAATCACTAACAGAGAGTCATATAACTTTGATCCAAATAACCCTCTATTGAGGTATGGTAGAAAATCCTTCAGGGCACTGTTTTGTTTGGCTACAAATCAGGCGTTAAAACAAGAGTTCAGGCTTTAAATACCGTAATGCATATCTTTGCTATATATTTAGCACATACTGACAGTCTATGTTCTTTAAATGATATCTTGAGGATCAATAATCAATGAGACTGTAAATGTATATCGGTGGGCCCCCCTCTTGCAGCTCTTAAAATTAATGCCAGTTAATCAATTACTCATTTAGACTGAAATGTCTGATACGTGTTTTATTGACATATTCGAATTGGTGTCAATAGCCGAGGAGTAATAGTCTTGCATCATTTTTCTATGAAAGAAGTAGGAGTATCAGGCTATTGATAGAATAATATATTAAAAAGAGGTTTTACAGAATAAATCAATGTCTCTCGTCTTCTTAGAATGTCTGTTTTTATGAACTCTTGTCTCTTTAATCGATTAAGTGCAGCATTAAATGTTTGAACCTGTACATGTCACCTTCGATTGGCAATTTTAAGTTATACATGTACATTGATATATAAGTAAGTCGATAAGAAAGTAGGGGACTTACCAAATGATACAAACCATCCCAAGCCCAAGGATAAATAGTATACTCATGAATTAATTTGGAAATACTGTAGGAGAGTGATGTTTTATAATTGATAACTTAACAACAGCACTTTTATTGTAGAACTTAATTTATTGTATATTAGTTTCTTGTTGATCATTAAAACAGTATTTTAAAAAACAAGTGCTGTATTATGGTTTTTCTTCCAGGGACTTCGTGAAACTGTCATACCCATATTTGTTTTCCCCCACCTTTTTGTGTCAATTTAATACCCAAAAGTCAATATCATATTGCGAATGATAAGAACGCTATTAAAACAAATAAGTGTAAAAGCAGAAAACCATCAAATATACATCCTGGATATGTATGTCAGCCATCAAAAAGGGCACAGATTTTTTTTTAGGTTGCATTGTCAAGTTTATCAACTCTACATGCATATTATTACGGCGAACCCTTCTAATGTATCATTAACCTGTTTCCCTTGATGTCACTGTTTGGAGTTCCTTCACAACAAGCATTCAATTGTATCAAAGATTAGAGATTGAGATATTGAACTATGGTCTATATGCAAAAGAGGTTAGAATCGATTACTCTGTGGAGCAGCATCAGTTGAAAGAACATGCATTTCTTGATGATTTGCATTTTTCTGAAAGCAATATTCCGAACTAAAATACACCGTCCTCATATATCACTGATGACTACTTTTTAGTTCTCTCAATACAATGAGTCAACTCCACACCACAAGTTTAAGAATGTAATTATAGCGTATCCCCCTACCGTTTCATTTTAGGACAGTGTTGGAGTTCAGCCGTCTGTAATGATCTATTTTACAAAGGGCTGAAGGAATGTTTTTAAGATATTTTAATCTCCTCCAATAGGAATCGTTTACAATTTACCCCTTGGGGTTTTTATCACTTGAAATGTAGCTTTAGAAGACAGAATTGCCTATAAAATACAATCGATCAGTAAAAGGTAAAGTTATATAGGTATGTATGCCTTTCAAGTCTTTGAGGCGCAATTAGTAGTTGAATACATGAGACAACAATATTTTCCAGTTATCAAATTCATTAAGAAGACATAGAATGTGAATGTGGAATGTTAAAGAAAGTCCCGAAATATACATTCCAAAAAATCAACATGGACTGCAAACAGTTATAGAAAGAGTAGCAAACAGTTCTGAAAACAAAATCAAGTATAAGATGAAATATGTATGTATATAGGTATGTATATTCACTGACATGACGAAAAAAAATACAGTGCAACCTCTCTGAACGGAGATCACATGAGATTGAGCAAAATGTTGGTTGAGAGAGATCTTGGGTTAGGAGTATTTCATATGATAGCGATTGGAGTCAAATTTATGTGGATTTAAAGGGAGTATTGGTAAATGAGGATGCTGGTTTAGGGGAAGTGCAGAGTACGTGTAGACTGATTGTTACAGTAAAGCAGCTTACAGACTGACAACACACTTCTTAAACATGTCGCATGTTTATCACCTACCTATGGCGAGTTGAGCCATATTGATTACAAGATATAGATTATTGTTGGTTAAAACACATCAATTCGTTATAGAGCATTTGTTTCTGTTAATCCTCTTATTGAGTAACTAAATCTGTCTTACTATGAAATCAAACACAGTTGAAATCAATATTAGTGTACGATTGCAGGTTATTAGGGGCTCTAAGCAGAAGTTGAAGAATTAGTGACCCTGTGACCCAAAAATAAGTGTACAGTGAAATGAATGTCATGGATAGAAATGTTCTTCTTTAGTGTGATAAATGACGTCCAGTTATTCTTCTGCTTATTACATTGTAGATATACGACTGAATGGTACCAGGGACTAATATCGATTCATACTTTTGCCTCAAAAATCGATAGTTAAGCTTATTTTACCTTCAATACCCCTCTGATAGACGTAAATTGGCTCAGCTCGATTTTTGTTGAGGCGAAATGGTCGTGTGGTAAGTTGTTAGTACAGTCAATGCTGGCGATAGTTGCCTTCCTCTTAAGGCCCGGGTTCGAATCCCGCAGTATGTTGCAGTCAGGTATAAATGTGGTGGCATTAGTAACGTTAGTTGATTGTTTATTTAAAGTACTCTTTAATCCATAAATGATGCCTTATACCATATTGACTGTTTTTATAAAACAGATATGTATCCCATGATATAAGGAACAATTAAGCCATACATAACTATATACAACTGTAAATGGAAAGCTGTCTACTCCCGTCTCTCCACATTACCATTTCGATAAGAAGACCGACTAGTGCATTAATGTTACTGCGATAATTACTTTTGAATGATGAGATGTTCAATCATTCTGTCTGTAAATGAGAACGTGCAGTAATTTGTATTGCGTTCTAAAAGTTCTCTCTACTGAGAAGTAATTTGTTTTTAATTGTCAACATATATACTGTGATAATAGATCGCAGAACAGAAATGTCTGTGTGAAATGAGCTATCAAGTTTACCATTCACAAATTAATATTAGTCTAGACAGATATTATCAAGGACCAAAGAAAAAAGCTCAAGTCAGCAACTATTATTTTGTCCTTTCCTTAACAACATTTAATCTAGAAAAAAAAGGGGGAGTGATATTTTGTCATTTTACCATCTATTTACAATGTCCCAAAAAGATTATACTTCTTCAATTAATTCCTAATCAAAACATGATACTTTTTTGGTTAATTCCTATTGTTATTCAAACTGCGTTAGTATCGTTATAGAAGATTTATTCGTAACATAGTCATTTGATTATTTTAAAGTAAATTAAAAGTTTAATGATCGCTGGTGTCCTGTATGTTTTTTTCAAATTTCCCAATTATAATGATAGTTTATGTCATTTATATTTACTTTAGAGGGTAAAACATCTAATTACATGAAACATAAAGCAAAATTGCACAGCGGTCATTTCAATGTGAACCCTTTTTAATTTTTTGAAAGGTCAAAAACGATTCCCATGGCTTTACGAAACCATGAACACTCATTTTTAAACTTGATTTTCTAAAGGGAGGTGTTTCACTATAGATGACATTATTTTTCAAATACATTTCATCGAATTATTTCAGCAAAAACACAACTGCCCCTGTAACGAGAAAACAAACGCCACCAAATTAAAAAAAAATGTTCTGATGACATACATGTATGTAGGTGTTTGTAAAATCAATGAGCACTTAATTCTTTCCGAGCATGAGCATTGTGGAAAATAAAAGGAAGAAATATTTTTAAATACTTGATATGTGGTTTGCTTTTGCTTAATTGATATCAGTAATACATAATCAAATACGAATACAGTTATTTTTTCAACTTTGCACATTTAGCCATTTAAAAGTATATAAGTTTAATTTAATTCATTGAAATATCGAAGTTGTCTACAAATTCATGACACACTTTGTTCTTACTGGAAGCAATCGATCCGTCAGTATAGGTATCATTTATCGTTATAAGTCGAGCTTTAATAGACATCTTAATCTTTGTCAATTATAATCATTTGAACACACTTCGTTTATATCTGTCATATAAGTGAGTTATGCATCTCGGTTTTGTTTTTATTTTCTATTGACCAGCTATCGTTGATACTATTGATAGCGTTCTGCAATTTGAGGTTTATTGTTTCATGATCGATATTAATCATGATTAACTATTTTCATAATGCTATTAATAACAATGAAACCTTCCATGTATCAGTTTATCATTGACATATGTTAACAAGTAAATGTGAATATGTATGTCGAAAGTGGTTCATCAATGAATGTAAATATACAGGCTCTACCTCACATTTTGAGATATATGTGTGATATTAAAAAAAGTTAAAGGTTGTCGGCTATGACATCTACTTTGATTGGGTAAAACTTGTTAATTCACTCAGTTAAAACGGTTTTATTACAAATATTGAAACAAAACATTTCACCATGACAAAATTAGCATTAACTAGATGAGCGTTTGCGGGACACCGCAAAAGCAGAGCAGCTCCGAAACTTAGGGTCTCGCCTTTCCCTGTTCCGCCTTCTCGTCAGCATCAATAAAATGGGAATTCTTTTTAACAAAAGTTTGTTCATTATTCGAGTTATTACTAATCATCACTGGGGTCACTTTTCACAAATTTGTTCTTAAAACCTATTTCTTCTTTCAAAATTTGATCAAAGGATTAATGTGGCCTTAACAAATATCTCATGACCTTGACCTTTGACCTTAAAGGTCACAACATCAATGATCACTTTTCATCGCGTATAATAATCATGCAATGACTCAAAGTGTTCATAGTTAAAATACGGCATATTCACAAAAGCATGCTTAAGTTTTGACCTCACTGTGACCTTAACCTTTGACATATTTTAGCGAAAACTTTTTCAAATCTTGGTCTTTCTCCATAGTTCATATATACCAAATAAGAGCTTAATAGCACAAAAAAAGTTTGAAGTTATCATGTTTACAAGGATTGTTGTGGTGATTTCAGAACTCATGACCTTGACCTTTGACCTTGAATGTGAACATGCCAAAATCATTCACCAGGTGTATAAGAAAGAAATTAAGCTATCTATATGAGGTGTTAATATCTTCATGGAAAAAGTTACTTAGTGATTTAAGAACTGGTCAGCATGACCATATCTCGTGACTTTGCCCTTTAAAATTCAAGGTCACACAATCAGTGATCACTTTTCATTGTTTATCACAATCATGTAATGATTCAAAGGGTTAATAGTTAAAATAAGACATTTTCGCAAAAGCATCCTTAGGTTGTGACCTCGCTATGACCTTGACCTTTGACGGATGTTAGCGAAAACCTTTTCAAATCTTGGCCTTTCTCCATAGTTGATATATACCAAATAAGAGCCTGATAGCACAAATATTTTACAAGTTATCGTGTTTACAAGGATTGTTTTAGCAATTTCAGAACTTGTGACCTTGACCTTTGACCTTGAATATGAACATGTCAAAATAATTCCCCAGGGGCATAAGTAAGAAGTTATGTATATGAGGTGTTGATACCTCCTTGGAAAGAAGTTATTTAGTGATTTCAGAACTGGTGACCAAGACCCTATCTCGTGACCTTGACCTTTAAATTTCAAGGTCACATAATCAGTGATCTCTTTTCATTGTGTATCACAATCATGTAATGATTGAAAGTGTTAATAGTTGAAATAAGACATTTTTGCAAAAGCATGCTTAGGTTGTGACCTCACTATGACCTTGACCTTTGACGGATTTTAGCGAAAACCTTTTCAAATCTTGGCCTTTCTCCATAGTTGATATACACCAAAGAAGAGCCTGATAGCACAAATATTTTTCAAGTTTTCGTGTTTACAAGGATTTTTTTAGCGATTTCATAACTCGTGACCTTGACCTTTGACCTTGAATATGAACATGTCAAAAAAATTCCCCAGGGGTATAAGTAAGAAGTTATGTATATGAGTTCTCAAAACCTAATAAGGAAAAAAGTTATAGCGATGGAAACTGCACAAAAACTGATAGGTAGGAGCTGCTAATTACGTTCAATATACTAATTATTTGAACTACGTAGTAATTTCACCGACAGAACATTTTAAAATTATATATTAGCATATAGAGGTCAGTTTAAAATACCATGATATTCATATTCATCACAGCAGTTTTCACACGCAGGAGTTTGTTCGCTCCCGTAGACGTAGGTTCATCTTTCGGACATAAATCAACACGTTTTCAATGGACAAATTCAACCATAAACGATTTTCAAATTATTTTGACTTTGACGAATGGTATATTGGTAGTGTCAATCTGGAATGCATATTGGTTGCCTCTTAGAAATGTTCATGTCATTAAACTCCTATACGTTACGAATGTGAGTGAAAGCTTTGACATGTGTCGCCTCTTTTCGAGAAAGGTTTGTAGAAATACTACTTAAAAGTCAGTAAGCATGTTTAATGTCTTTGATATTTTAAGAGAAGGAACGGTTTGAGTTCAATATCACTATTTTGGTATTCCCCTGAATAGTCTGAATTAAATTATAAGTATTGGCAGAAGACTACGATTGGCGAGATGTTCCTTCAGGATATTCTATGTTATGTTCTGGCTATCAATGAGGTGCAATTTCACCCTTGCTGAATCTTTTAGAAGTATTCCAATGGACAAGTGATACCATTCAACATATTCAACTTTTAGCTAATCAGGACTGCAATTCCTCGTGTTAATGCCCTTATGTGTCGCATGTTTCGAATTCTTCTTTCAAATGATCGTTTCTGGGGAACTGACATCTCGTGCACATGTTACTACAGTCATTGACAGGGGTTTCATTAATAGCCGGGTACAGGGGCAACTTCCCTACCTGTGCGAATGTAATTAATTAATGAAGACACCCTGTCACCATCAACCACATGATATCACAATGCTATGAAATTCATTGAAAATGAAAGTAATGAAGAATGAGTTTGGATGATAAATATGATAAAATAAATAAACCAACGTGTCTTCTGATATCAAATATTTCACATATATGGTATTGATTTATTTGATAACAATAACATAACAATTTAGCCTGACTATCGCAAGGGAATAACATGAAAAGTCCTGAATCCTAATCTTAATTTGCCTAGGTCTTTACTGGATGTTATGGTCACAAAGATAATGACCAAGCTTGGTGTTTGAACAATTCTTACGATAACATCTCTACAGAGGCAATGCTTTGGATCCAAATACCCTTCTATTGCGGTTTGACAGAAAATTGATCAAAGCACAGTTGTGCTTGGCTAAAATACACAATGTCGAATGTTATAACAACTACAAGGCACAGTACTATGCAGACTCTGAAGAAACGTATATCATGTCTTGCATTGAATTGACTTTAGAATAAAGAACAGAGATAACACTTAATATGTCAACTTACATATGTGATCTCCCTTTCGCAGTTCTTAAAGTTCGCCATCAACTATCACCGAAGGTTACAATGTGTGAGAAGGTCACTGTCAACTCAATCTCTTGATATCCTGGATTTACTTCTAAACAAGCTGTCATTGTGGAGATTGCTTGTATTGCTTGAAGGCTTTATTAGGACAAACACTTTATTGACGTTTGTTTTACAAAATAATGAACTATGCTTTGGGCAGCGAGGTGAATATTGATACAGCGCCAGGATACTGTTTGACTTTAAACAATTATAAAAATAGTTTCGATAATACGTTTAGTATTCTATTGTTTTTTTCTTGTAATTATTATTGCAAAAAAGATAGTAATCAAGCTTGGTGTTTTAACAATTCCAAAGAAAACACTTACAGGGAGTTATAAAATTTGGATCCAAATACCCCTCTTTTGAGGTATGAGAGAAATTCGATTGCAGATAAGGACACTGTTGTATTTGGCTGTAATGTCTAGTACAACTACAAATCACACGTTAAACCAAGAGTTCATGCTTTGAAAAAACGTAATGTATGTGTTTGAATATCTTGATATATATTTAGCACATACTGACAGTTTAAGTTCTTAAAATCAATCAATAATCAGAATAACATTAGGCTGTAAATGTATATTAGTGACCCCCCTCTTGCAGCTTTTAAAATTAATGTTAGTAAATCAATTACTCATTTGGATTAAAGAGTCTGATCCGTGTCGTATTGACATATTCGAGCTGGTGTCAATAGCTGAGGAGTAATAGTCTTGCATCATTTTAAAGAAGTAGCCAATTGATTTATCAATAAATTCATAGGAGGTCTTAAAGCCTTTATCAAAGCCCCTGATCTTCGTGAAAAGGATGTTTTTGTGAACTCAGTCGCTTTAATCGTTTAAGTGTGCATTAGATGTTTGAACCTGTCACCATCGATTGTTGATTTGAAGTCAATAAAGAAGTAGAGCAATTACCAAACGATACAAACCAGCCCAAGCTCAAGGCTAAAGAGTATACTCCTTAAGGAAGGATGGGACCCAGGAAAGAAGTAGGATTACCAGCCAAGTGATTGATCAATAAATTCAAAAGAGGTTTTACAGAATAAATCAAAATTTCTGATCTTCTCGGAATGTTTGTTATTGTGAACACATTCACTTTAATTGTATACGTGTAGTATTAGATTTTGAACTTTCGATTGTCAAATTTAAGATTCAAAGTGTTAATCGTTGAAATAAGACATTTTCGCAAAAGCATACTTAAGTTGTGACCTCGCTATGACCTTGACCTTGATGTTAGCGAAAACCTTTTCGAATCTTGGCCTTTCTCCATAGTTGATATACACCAAATAAGAGCCTGAAAGCACACATATTTTTCAAGTTGTTGCGTTTACAAGGATTTTTTTAGCGATTTCAGAACTCGTGACCTTGACCTTTGACCTTAAATGTGAACATGTCAAACAAATTCCCCAGGGGCATAAGTAAGAAGTTATGTATATGAGTTCTCAAAACCACATAGGAAAAAGTTGTAGCAAATACAAAACGCGCCGGCGGCGACGGAAACTGCAAACAAACTGATAGCAGCTCCGACTCAGTCTGAGCTGCTAATACATGTCGACAGCTTTTGCACTTTTGAATTCTCTCAACACAATGAGTCAAATCCACACCACAATCACATCCACCAAATTAAAGAATGTATACGTAATTATAGCTATTCTCCTACTGTTTCACTTGAGAACGGTGTTGGAGTTCTGCCATCTGTAATTGTCTGTTTAGCCAAGGGCTGAGTCAATGTTTTTTGGAGATATTTTAATCTTTTCCAAAAGGAATCGTTTACAATTTACAAGGGTTTGTATCGCTTGAAATATAGATAGAATAACTTATCAACTAAAATGATCTAGTAAAAGGGTAGGTTCTATAGGAATATATGAATTCCAAGTCCTTGAGGGGCAATTAGAAGTCGAATACCCAAGAAACCAAGATTTCCCTGATATAAAATTGATTATTGTGTAGAATCGGAGCATATTGCCACTCATTCGTTTCATGGCATGTGAGGTGGAATGGTAACTTGGTTCTAGAAATCAGTGAAAGTGAACGTGTTATGTGTTGCAACGAATAAAAAACAGTTCCGAAAACAAATTCTAATTTAAGAAGAAACATTTAACATTTAAGATCAAAAGTGTGTATTTTCACTGTCATGACGAAAACATATTCAGTGCAACCTCACTGAACCGAGATCACAGGATATTGGGTAAAATGTCGTTTTAGAGAGATCCTGGATAAGAAGTATTTCTTATGATGGCGATTCGAGTCAGATTTATAATGTCAGTTTAAACTTTACAGGGAGTATTGGATTATGAGGATGCTGGTTTAAAGTAAGTGCGGTATACGAAGTAGATCAATTACAGCAAAGCAGCTTACACGCTTACAACAAACTTCTATTAACATGGTGCATGTTTATCACCTACCTGCGAGTTAAGCCATATTGATTACAAGATTATAGATTATTGTTGGTTAAAACACATCAATTCGTTAAAAGAGCATTTGTTTCCGTTAATCCTCTTATTGAGTAATTAAACCCGTCATACCCTGAAATCCAACACAGTTGAAATCAATATTAGCCTACGATTGCAGATTCTTTGGGGCTCAAAGATACTCTAAGTGGCTGTTTCAGGACGAGCTTCTGTTTCAGGAAAGGAAATTTGGTGAAATAGAGATTTTGTCCAAAATGATATATGATATGGAAACATTATTAGAAAATAATTTAGAAATCGTTTTGTGACATTGACTAACTGTCAGTATATTTTGAGAGGATACTGAAAATAAATCATGAAAGCTTTCATATTATTTTACTATTTCGATTGCAAATTAAAAATAAAATTAACTGTTCATTATTTGTACATTAGATTTAATTTTAAGTTCTTTAATTGATGAATTTCAAAGTTTGTTAAAACGTGTTGGGTCATTTTCAAAATTTGTAGTGGTTTCAAATATAACAAAATAGACAAACTCTTCAAAAATGATTTTATTTTTATTTGAAAAACATTTGAGCCATTTCATTTTTAAAAAAATTAAATATGCAGGCTGAAATGTAATAATGAACAATTCAATTGACACAACAGTAATTAAACATGACAACATTTTCTGATCATTACCAGTTGTTAATCAGAAAAAATATTTCGAAATAATGTTCAGAAAAATATTTCTAAGAGAACAAACACAGCTTATACACTGATATAATCTAACTTGAGGATACAAATATTATCATGAACTTATAAAGCCTTATTTTCCATCGGTCATTTCTAAAACGAGAAATAATGGCATTTATTAAAAACATTATTGTGTTTAAATCTTTCAACAAGTGAAGTTGTCTTTTAAGAAGCTACTGTGACATTGACATTCATTGAGGACACTGACATAAAGAGAAAAGTTTCATGTATCATCTTGAATTAATTAGAGCAGTCAATTAACACCAGTAACCGTGTAGGCAATACTGTTAACGGTTTGGACATCAACTTCAAACAATTTAATTGAACAATGAAGTAATTAACATGAAAGGAAAAAACCATGGCAATAGTTTAGACATTCAAAATAAAACTTATTTCATTGACGTATTCTTCATTTTTAAATAAAGATAAAAATGTGTCTAGAGTACTCTTTACCCTTGATTGGTTTTGGTTCAAGTATACAAGCAATGACACTGGTATTGTCATCATACCAGCACCTGTCTTTGTATTTTGGCTAAATAAAGCAATTTCTAACTCTTGTGATCTGGTGCATGCATTCAACATTTAAGCTCATTCTTCTCATCAAAATCTAAAACTCTGCCTGGGTATGCATTCCCACCATAGACAACAATCACATAATCACTCCCGGGAAGCCGGTTACTGGAGAAATGAGCTTAAACGGAGCCCTGATACTATTTTTAGTAATTGTTACATCTCAGTCGGAGGAAAAACACGTGCCAGACCGAGAGGTAGCTTTTTTTCTCTGACATTGCGTTTATAAATGTATAAATAGTGTTTGATAAAGGTCGAATATAGATATAAGAATACGTTAGACTAGTAGTTCGTCCTTTGTCAGTTTGTATTAATAAGGATTTTGTGATTTGTTTACAAATTTGAGCCAATGTTTCGGTTTTTGTTTCATTTCGGTTGCAGGAAGCCAGCCCGTATTACAAAATTCTTATTAAATTATCGTTCAAATACCAACATAACTTTTGCAAGTCATTGATTTCATTTTTCAAGCTATTTTACAAAAATATCAGTGTACCAAAATTTACAAGTTGTTACGCATTTAGTCGGAGGAAATTTCTGAATGTTACAAAATTTAACGGAGGGTGTTACGCTAAAAAACGGAGGAAAATATTCGTTAATCTCGCTTTAGTTTTCATTTATGACAATAACAATAAGTTATTGGTACGTTTTCAGATGGAATTACTTGAAATTTCGGCCATGGAAGGAAGTGTTCATGATATTACAGGCGAAGGCCTGCAAACTACAATGTCAGAAGAACATGATATAGCTGAAGTTGAAGTTTGATCATCACATTTCTGATCACATCAACTGGAAGGCTATATCCGGAAAGCCCGTAGCAAACAGGTATTGCATGTGGAACCTCACTTCTGGCTATTCTGTCCAGGTCTGACAGCATAACAACAAAAACATCTTTTGCAGCTAGCCGTGTAAGCTGGTGTGCAGTTTTCAAACTATTGAGTGTCTGCAACAAACAGATAGAGTTCATGTCAGACATTACCGATATTGAAAAGTATTAACGAAACCCTTACTACTGCAATCAAAAGGTTTTGGTCATTTATTTTAAATTTTGCACAATAAACATTTTTCATTAAATTTTGTTTGGCTTTAATAATCCAAATAAACATTTTGTCTCTTTTGAATTCAAATATTCATCAACAAATTCCAAATACTAAAACATCCATTCCTTATTCTGTTTGACATTGACAAGTATTTTTAGATCATGAATAAGATAAGGAATTCAAGATTGATATTGTCAGTTACCGATTGAACTTCACATTGTTTTCATCAAAACTTGTCTTACTACCAGATAAAATAACACCATTTATAACGTTTGACATATGTGAATCCAAACCCTCACTCGTTATACCTTAAATTTTAATTTTGTGTTTTATTAATTCTTTACCAAACAAAACACTGATAAGGTGAATCATATGTTACGACATTGACATCAAATGAGCAAAAGGTGTCACAGGACAAAAAGGGGTGGAATCCGACTTGGCGGATCTTGGCGGATCCTGCCGGATCCTCCCTTAATTGGGATACAGGGATCCGACGGCATATACCTTGCCATATCCAGGATCCGGCCGGATCTCACCATATCTCTCACCGGATCCTTGCTGGGTCAAAATATTGGTGTATTCCCCCGGATCCCCCGGATCTCTCGTCGGATCCTCATGAGGTGTGGATACTAGGATCCGCCGCCGGATCCTCAACGGTATCTCAAAAGGCAAGGATACATGGATCCGGCCCCCGGATCCTCACCAGATCCTATTCTTATGACCAAACAATTTATGGTAGAAGAAGAAACACATTTATGATACAATTAGTTAACAAATAACATAAACATTTATGTTTGAAAATTATTTATTTCATTTTATTGCATATCAAGATACATTTTAAATATGGCATTCATCTTTAAAATCATTCACCAAAAGAAAAACTAATTCATATGAATAGATAAACATAGTGTTTCATTAACTCATACTGGGAACTAGAACCTATGCTACTGGGCATCTCTTCAAATCTCTACTTAACTGCAAAATCATCAATAATGCAATGTCTTAACATCTTAAGTTTCAATTAGAAAAGTAAATGGGACACAAAATACGAAGCATGATGATATTACAGAATCATTATTTAAAAACATTTAAATCACAACTTACCAACAATAGTAATAGGTATATTTTGACTTTAAGTTGTTGTATTTGCTGTCACATTAGGTTTGTACATTCACTGCCCAACTAACATGTAAAGCAATTGAAAACTAATAAATACTAAATCTGTATAATCATTTAAAGCGAGTCATCGCAATTGTTGTAAGAATGCATTTAGTTTTGGGGTATTTTTATCACACAGCTAGGGCATCTATATATATAATTTTTCATCTTTCTCACTTATGATAATATAACAAATCTTGGGATTTTTCCAACTTTTTCAACCAAAGACAGTCATTCAAAATCTGTAAGCATGTTGTAATATATGTTTAAATTAATAAAACAGTATTCTTATTAAAATAATTGTCCAAAAGTAAATTATATGAGAATGTGTATTTGTAATTGAGATGATTTTCCAATTTGAACAATATATTCAGAAAGCAATTCTCAAAACAATCTAAATTATTTTTTTTATATTACCCTTTGACCTTTACAGACTGCTCTATGCACATCACTACACTTGATAACAGGGTAACATTTTAACGACTTTAGATTTGACTGTTTAAACAGGAATGTCCCCTCAAATTTCTTTTCCACAAATTATACCCTGACAGAACTCTCCCTGTACTGATCCCGCTCATTGGGTCTGAGACACACAAACCTCCACACCACTATAAGGTACTGGGTAACTTGAAAGAAGACCTTGAAGGTGAAGTGAGTTGTGGTTTAACGCCGCTTTCAAGAGTATTTCACTTATATTGCAGCTGCTAGTATTATGGCAGGGAGAAAGCTGCAACACCATGTGACTATGCATTGTGGTGAAACCTGCGAGCATTGGCTGGAACTAGCAAACCATGGGTGGTACTATGCTGAAATTCAGTGTAGCATTGCACCCAAACCTTACTGCGTGTAGAATAGGTCTCTACTGCAGACAAAGTTGCCGTGCCCCTGGCGGGATTCGAACCTGATCCGAAGCCGAACGCACTGCGCTATCCCGCCCCCCACCTTGAAGGAACACGTTATATAATCTACAATTGTACACTGTGGGACTACATGTAAATAACTCCATTACCGTATTCGATGGAGTTAGCACCCACTGCTAACATAATGTACAAACAGGTTTCAGAAATCATTTGTACCAAATCCTCACATTTGTAAATATATAAGTTCAATCAATTGGATTTTAAATGAATGGTCTTCTATGCCTGCTCTATCGATCTATCATGTATATACAGCTGTACTGTAACTGGAGAACTTAACGTGATATAAAATAAAAAATCCCTGAATGAATATAACTCTAAACATAATAAGCAGCTCCTCTTCAAGCCTTTGTGTGTACTTTTCTCTTACCCCTTTTAATGTTTGAAATTCAATAAAAAAAATAAAAGTGTCATTTTGAAAATCAAGTTTTTGAAACATTTTACTTGTGTGACGGAAATACACACCACATTAGCAAGCGCCCCCTTTTTATAATTTTATTCGTGTCCGGGCGCTTAACGCGTCAAAAAAGTATTTCTGTATTTGTACTGTAGATTGGAGCATTACAATAGAATCATGTTATATTATCCAATATACAATGTTCAGAGGAGAGGGTTCTTCAAGAGATCTTCATGTTGAGGTGCAGTTCCATGCGACTGAAAGGACAAAATGAATAAAACATTAAATAACATTAATACACTGTTATACCTGCAAAGGTAGATGGTTATTTCAAGGTTGATACAGTTTAAACACATAAACTTGGGAAAGCTTTTAGATCATATTTTGAACTAGAATACACAAATTATCTTGATAATAAAAATATAGGTCTTGATATAGAAAGAAACCTTTTATCAGTTTTAGTCACATGTTTTCTTCTCTAGTCTGAAGTTGATGTGTATGTCCTATTCATCATGGATTGAAAATCTTGTCCACCTCAGTAAGTCCACGACTTCCAGCAGTACTTCAACTTCCCAATGCAAGGCATAACTCTTGCCAGTCTCCATTACTGACTGATTTAGTCCTTGCAGTATTTCCTTAAGAAATCTGTGCTTAGAAATCCAGGGCCACTATGCATTTCTGGTGCAGCGATTCACTATCTAGGCACAACACGAGGGAAATACTGAAAGGCTTAAATCAGTCAGTAATGCAGACTGACAAGAGTTATGCCTTGCGTTTGGAAGTTGGCAGTACTTTGTCAAAGAGTTTTGTGAAGCCAATGATGATATGAATTGTTGTTAAATATAGGCAAGTTAGTGACTTTTTGGTAAACTTTGAAATGAATTCAAGCTAAAGTCTGGTACGTCAGTGACCTGGGACTAACATATTTTTTAACCCAGGTTCATTTAATAATCTATTTATTACTCTCTGGCAGTAACCCGTAATCAAACAAAATGCTTTATTTAAGGGGATCTGGCCAAATGGGCCGAAAGATGAAAAGGCCGATAAGAAATGTCAAAAGGGCCGAGTGAAAAAATAAAAAAGGCAGAGGAAAAAGGGCTGAAAATAACAAAATTATATATTCATTGTATTCAACCTACATTTGATAGTTGTAATATGTTTACTAGCCAAGTGATCCCAATCAATTCCAAAATAAATCCTTGGTTTGTGCTATTTTTTTGTTTTAAATGATTGGATATATGTTTTCATAACTAAGTAAGTAGTTTTCGTAACTAAGTAAGTTTGTTTTCCCTGTTTTTAATCTGAACTCAATGTCATGACATATCAACTCAAATTAATACTGTCATGTACATTTCTCCTCAACACACATCTTCACTTCTTCCGTTATGGCTGTCCATTGTGTAGAGTGTGACAAAACTGTTTACAGCGATACATGACAAAGTATGTATTATGATACCAAAGGATTTGACGTAAAATCAGTTCTGTTTGGAAATTCAGGTAAAATGTATCCTATTATTAGTCAGTCTGTGCTAATTAAAAGAGATGATATAACAAAAAAATAGAGCCATTGGCTCTGTAGCTCATCAGACTATATACATTAACTAATTCAAAATGTCAACTTCTACATGAGAGGTATAACACATAGGAAGCACTTTATAATGGAGAAGATGAAATAGGTCTTAAGGTCGTTACCCCTCTGATCTATCTTTGAGGCCAGAGATAAAATCCCCTTCAAATAAAGTCACATTTGAAGATTTAATTCATTACTGTTGTTTCCTTTAAATTACCTCCCTTTAAAGAGCACATACAATCTCTAGCTGAGATCAGGTCATGACGTCTGTGACCTATATTTGGGGTCGAAAGATCACAAAATCTACAATTTAGAATCCTCATTGGCCAAGGAGTCAGCACACAACTTTTCAGCTCTCTAGACCTTTTGGAACTGGAGAAGAAGATGAAAATAGGTTTTTGGGGTTGTGACCCCTTTGACCCCATTTGGGGTCACGGGGTCACTAAACCTACAATTTAAAATCCTCATTAGCCAAGAGGTCTGCACACAACTTTTCAGCTCTCTAGACCTTTTGGACCTTGAGAAGAAGATGAAAATAGGTTTTTAAGGATGTGACCCCTGTGACCCCATTTGGGGTCACGGGGTCACGAAATCTACAATTTAGGATCCCCATTTGCCAAGGAGTCTGCACACAACTTTTCAGCTCTCTAGACCTTTTGGAACTGGAGAAGAAGATGAAAATAGGTTTTTAAGGATGTGACCCCTGTGACCCCATTTGGGGTCACGGGGTCACGAAATCTACAATTTAGGATCCCCATTTGCCAAGGAGTCTGCACACAACTTTTCAGCTCTCTAGACCTTTTGGAACTGGAGAAGAAGATGAATATAAGTTTTTAAGGATGTGACCCCTGTGACCCCATTTGGGGTCATGGGGTCACGAAATCTACAATTTAGAATCCCCATTAGCCAAGGAGTCAGCACATAAAATTTCAGTTCTTTGGAATCATTGGTTCTGGAGAAGAAGTCGAAAAAGCGAAAAGTTTACGGATGGACGGATGGACGGATGGACGGACACCATGCCATGCCATAAGCCCATCGGGCCTTTCAGGCCTGATGAGCTAAAAATTGAAATAATTATTGTCAAGACTTTATGTAGATACCCACACACTAATTACATTGTAAAGAAAATAATCCAGATATATTGATTCATCACTCATTAGTCAGAGTAAGGAATTGGGAAAGCCAGGGGCCATGGGCCATTTTGCACATTGGATGAAAAAATGGCCCATTAAAATTTGAAATTTACTATTGCTACAAAGGCAAATGGCTGATTTGAAATACCAAAAGTGACTAAAGTCATAAAAATGGCCCATTGTCAAAGGTGTCTTTCCCAATTACTGCACAGTATTTTAAAAATACCTATATTTTCACGCTAATCATGTGTTTCATCATCTAAACTTGATGATTGCGCTACATAACAAGTCATCCCCCATCCTTTGTTGTTGAGGGTAAAAAACAAACCAGCCATATATGTATAGGGAATTCCCATCTGAATTTCGTTTCCACAAAAATACCCTGATAGGGCCTACTTCATATAGGTAGAGGATATAGTGTTTAATATCACAATATGTTTATTAAATCATCATGTCGTCATGGTAAATATTTTATAAATAAAATCATAAAAAGCCCAAATTTGTCAAGTTTAGAGGTTCATAATACTACTTTTTAATCATGAGGATATCATATTCCATACATATAACATTTTTACTTACATGATTATCTTCTGTAAAGGTGTCCCATTTGTCAGTCTCCATTTCTTATGTGTCTGCATCTGTAAATATAACAGATAATTTCAGTATGTAATATTTGATGAAGAAGCTTTCTTCTCTATTCATGGCCTGGCTATAGCACACTCTCGGACTACCTCTCTATAGATATAGAATGCCTCAAAATTCAACATAGTAAATACAATGTTTCAGAAATCAGTTATCAACGGACTATAACCCTCGTCTAGGAGATCCCACAGAATTTCTGACACAAATGGTACAAAATGTTCAAAAATGTTTACCAAAGCTTACTCAGCTGTATTTGTTCGAAGTATATATATATACCGGTACATATATGCCTACCAAGAAAATTGGACGAAAATAATATTTTTTGTTTGTTTTTGAGGGCGGGTCTCTTTGAACCAGATATATTCTTTAAATATAAAACATTTCATTGAAAACCAAATTGTGATATTGTATTTGAAACATTGCTTTATACAAACACAACAAATTTGTTTGATTTCAAAATAATGAATATTATCAATTATTATTTTACACTCCATAATTTAAACTTTTTTGGCTTAATTTAAAATGATACATTTTTCAGTCAATTATACATGTGTATCCAAACATTTAAGAGACATGTAAGAAAGGCATCGTGAAGTTTCTTAATGAATATTGTGTGCATATATATTTGTGACCATCCGTGACCTTTTTAACGTCTACTAAACCTCACCTGTGGGCAATATATAAAAATAATAATATAAAACCATGTACATTTGTAAGTAACAAAGATAAACAATCAATGATATTGTTTTCTTGTGTAAATCTGGTTAATTTGATCCTACACAAAAACAGGTTAATGTATGTTAATGTTAAGGTTATGTATTACAGGTAAAAGCATTCAGCTTGGATCCAATAGACTCCCTTTAAGTTGTTAGAGGGTTAACCTTGCTGACAATTTACTGTCAAACATACCATCCACGGTTCGCTAGTTGCAGCCGATGCTCGCAGGTTTCACCGCAAAGCATAGCCACATGGTGTTGCGGGCTTTCTCCCTGCCATAATACTAGCAGCCGCGATATAAGTGAAATACTCTTAAAAGTGGCGTTAAACACCAACTCACCTCACCTCACCGACAAACAAGACGAAAGTCAGCAAAATTCACAACCCCAATGTCAATAAAGGCACATGGTTCTTATTGTTATAGAATTTCCAGACCACAACTTAAGGCAAAAGGTATTTAAGCAGTTTAATAAGCTAATCAAATGAAAATAATAAGACTTCTAAACGCTAAGGTTTTATCTGAACAAATGATATCAAATTCATTGGCCTGAATCACACTGACTCTGTAATGATTTATTGCTACATTGATATTATACAGTGATATTTTAAAGTCTAATACAATGTGCAGTAACTCCAAGGTAGTGTTGCATCAAACAACTGTCAAAAAATACCAACTATCATTAGGGCTGTGAATTCAGAGCTTTTTCCAGGTGTTATTTAGTAATAGTAGTAATGTTCCAGGCTTTTCAAAAGCTAAAATACATATTCCAAAGTTTTTTTTAGGAGAAATGGCTTCATTCCAGGCTTTCAAGGCTTGTGGTAGCAATTACAGGCAATATACAGTATCTTTTGAACAATAAACATAGTCCTGAGGTAAGATCTCTTAACCTACCAAGATTATATGTATTTTAATGGTGAAACAATCATATATAGTCTGTTTCTACTACCCCCACCCCACCACCTCCCCCATGCAACATGTTTTGAGTTCTGTTCAAGGAATGCTATAAAACAACTCAAAATTGACAAAATCATAAACACAAAGTCATAAAAATGCTGCTTTTTCACAGCGTCCCTTTTCCTTCAAGCTGCAGTTCACATTAAAATGGCTTCTCGAAGGTAGTTCAAGTGATATGACCACTGTAACGATGCCTAAACACTCAGAGTAGAGTTTTGAATATGGTAGCATGTATGATGATATAATGTTCAATTATCTTGCCGTCTGAACTCTCAAATTTGTAACTTACAAATCTATGTCTCACACAGAAGAGTTCCACACCAATGTCTAGTCGCAACATTTTCTTTTAATACGGATAACCGTAACTATGGATACAGCTTATCTGGTCATGTAATGAGCTATTTTACCCTCTAACATAACAATATAGCGTATAAACTTTCAGGATAAAAAGCAAACTTGAGAAAACAAAATATGCAATGAAACATGCTACAGCGCCTTTTAAATTTAAAATTAGTAATTTGAATATATGGTATGTGTCTTTAACCTACACTATTTAACCTAATCAAAATTGGGACAGTTGATTACGTTAAGTGCCAATGAATTGATCATTTTTACTTAAACTTTCTGCATTAACCTTATTCATGAAACTTCCATCTTCAGAAAGATTATCATTATTCACAGGTGAAATATTTCACATTATAAATGGTATTTTATCGCTTGGGTGCAAAGCTCCACCTGACAGCACTGCATGTCTCAATATATGCAACGTTATCCAAAATTGGATAACTTGTTCCCAATCTGTTTCATCATGAATTAAAATATGTTTAAATCAATGACATCTGCAATGGATCACTGCTGATTTAGATGTTTTTGATAATGTATTTACTTTAGACATTCTTATATTAAAAACTCAAAGTTCTCTTTGAGAAAACCAAAATAAATAAACTCATTCCAATTACATACCAAGCATTTCAAATCGATGTTTCCTCCTCGCATACTTGGAGAGAGGCTCAGCTGGAACAGTATTCTGAGTCTCTGTCATCGTGTGCTAGTATTTTGTTCCTGAATCACTGGAACGCTCACAAAATACTTTGTCCTGATGTTGTAAATCTATCCTGAAAATTAATATTGAATGAAGTGTGAAAAGAATACATTTATCCAGAAGCAAACTGTCATTTTTTCATTAGCCTTTGCAAGTACTCATTTCAAATGAAAATTTAAAATATATACAAACTCATTCAACACTGTAACAGCCAACAACACTGCATTACACTGTATATTGTATGTCCTCTAATAGATGCTCATGCCATCAATTGTTTCAGACCTCAAATGGGCATTGGGTCTTTTCAAGACCTGTGCATATGGTACCTAAGGCCAGGGTTTGGTAACTTTAACAGGAAAATTAGCTTATTTACAAGTAAAGATAACAAATCTTTGATGAAAAAGGGATCTCAAGTCGCATGAATTTCCACAACCATGTATCATTTTAGAATTCTTTATGTTGATTTAGAAGTATTATCTTTCCATGATTGGTACAATAATTTGTTTGTTTTTATGAATTAATGTAGATTATTAGTATGTGTTGAACTTGTTAATTTCTCAGAAAATTTGACAATTTTAGTCTACCAGACATATTTTATATTGTTGTCTCATACCTGCATAACAAGTTTTATTAACAACTATTCACTATATTTCAATAAGAACGATGTGATACAGTGCCTTTAATACCAGGGTAATAGAAAACATACCCTCAAGTAACCTGTTTTCTTGGTATTACATAATTATATGACCTCATTTCACCCTACCTGGTCAATGAATCAGCACCTATTTTTTCAATCAGTTGGATTGCATCCAGAGGGGGAGGTGCAGGGGTGCGCACCCCACCTACCCCCCTCCCCCCCCCCCCCCCCCCCCCTTTCATTTGAGATTTTAAAACATGACCATTGAAACCAACCTCAAAAGTGTGGTGCACCCCCCTTTTTTGTCCCACAGATGGTACATTTACACAATATTTTTTTTAACTAAGCACCCCCCCCCCCCCCCCAACATTTGGGAGTGAAATGAATTGAATACCTCTTTGTTCTGTAGCCATTACTAGGGTACAAAGTACAAACATTACATTATACTACATATTAAGACTAATTCAGCTCGACAGGCTTATTTTGTACTTACATTTGTAATTTCCAGATTGTCTGCGAATACACCGAATACACTTTTTCGACAATATAAAGCATTTAGCGAAATGTTATTTTTTTTAAATTTACAGCCAAAACATTTTATTTACGATATGACTCTTCCAGTCTCAGGTCTTGTCTTACTCAACACAACAATTGAATTGTTTTACACTACATTGCTCAATGTTAGAAGTGAAGACGTCCTTATACAAAAGTGAAGATTGAAGCAATAACTACGGATACTACTTAGATTTACCTGTTAGTTCTCGTCAGCTTGTTTACTTCGGTCTTGATGATGAAAAGTCAACTCTGTTGCTTCTGATCGGACTTCCGTTTCTCAGGCTCCATGACAGCGCAGGGAACGTATTACGAATGCGCCATATCGATGAAAGGAGCTTACTTGTATGCAATCGAAAATGCTCGTGTCTTTCCGTGTTTTCTCGATGATTTGACAGATAAGATAATCAAGAATAAACTTTTTGATGACAAATGGAAAACTATATACATCGTTTATGAGTGTTTATATTTTTAGCCAGTTTTTTTTTAAAGGAGGTCAGTGATCGGAAACAGATAACGTCTACCAAGAGACAAAAGTTACAAGAACTTTAGTGTTTTTCGTTTAGTATAGTAGGCCTACGTTGGTCTACTTTCTATAGAAGTACCTTTCATTGTGCTGAATTCAAATATGAAATAAATTTGGGAGTCACCGGGCGATTTCAAGAGTTATAACCCATTTGAATTTTTAGCCGAATGAACAAAATATGTCATTGTTTACTAGTAATTTGTTTGTAATGCATATATACTTATATCGGTCTTGAATAATCTCTGATTGACATCGGTGTGTGAAATATTGTATTATTCAAGGATTTATAGGGGATGTCAATCTTACTCAGATATACACAAGATCTGCTATTATAGTTAATACTTCACAATAAATCAAGGTGTCTTCAATAGATCAACTCAAGTCAAGATACTCATGCACTCATACACAGCTTTCCTCAATATGTGTCGCTATATAACACTGTGAGTAATGGTTTTGATCAAGGAAAACTACCATCGTTTAACAATTGAAGCAATTTAATAATGCTGCATGGTAATATTTATATAACCTGACCGTTTAAGTCATATTATAACGTAAAAGGTCGTATGGGCCGATAGCGTCCCAAATATGTTTTCATTTACCTTCGTTATGATACGCTTCTCCAATAGTATTCGTCTGCATGTTACAAATGATGACCTAAAATTGTTTACACTTGATATTTAATATTTTCTTTAAAACTGATGTCAATTTCACCCCCACCCCCTTAATTCCAACCACTTCTTTTCTTTGGAATATCATTTGGTCATGGCTGGTTGACTACAGTGGACTGATCTGTTTATGGACACCGAAATTAGTTATCCTGTCTGCCGCCCGACAATATACAGCGGCACAAGTGTTTTATTGCCCCCTTTGAACTGATTGGATTGGAAATGAGCGGCACGATAACAACAGGTTATGATAGAGGCGGGATCAATTGACATCATAAGAGTAAGCAATTACATATACACAAATGATAAAATAGGTTACGTACGTTTTTCGCATAAATATACCACCATATGCGGCGTTGTCTGAAAGTGTACTCCACATATAGCCTGCTCAAACATATACCACCACATTTTCGAAACAATTCTAACATGTACATTCCATTTCTAAATTCCCTTCAAAGACATGCCTATGTTGCAGCCTATTTGAAACATTTAATTTTTAATTTAATGTTCAAATAAAATCGTGGTCAATATCGAAAACCGGACAATGGATCTAGGTTTGCTGCAGCCATTAAGTCAAACTTAATATTGGAAAGTTTAAATCAAATATATATGAAGACAGAATTGCTTATACAACGTTTAATCGGTCTTAAAACAAATACAAACCTAAGATAGCGATAGGGACCGTTTCTTGGTTTTTCTTTGAAAAAATATATCTATTTATTATATGACTAGTAATGAAATATGTGATTATATAATGAAAAATATATAGGACCTAATCCATATTTGTACATAAGCAGTATAAAATCATATTTTCACTGCGCCACTCGAGAACATATCACTTGCTCACTCCACTCGATGAGATAGAAATGATATTCGGCAAAAACAATGAGATAGTCTCTATTGGGGTGAATATGAAAGCCGAGTAAGAATTAAACAAGCACCTTTTGTAATATGATACATTTAAGAACCGAATAAAATATGCAAAACTGAACATGCATTTTTTTATGAAAAGTATTAACATGCATGTAGGCCTAAGTCATGTTTCAGAAATGTGATTATTAAAATGCCTGACCGAGAGATTGATATCTAAGGCCACGCCTACGGCCTGCAACAGCGACGCCGAAAATTACCGAGAAGTTACGAGAACTACCGTATCTACTGTACTGTACTGAGTACCCATGATTCCGTTGCAATACACAAGTTTGATACAAAAACCAAGGGCTTGCTTCATAGATTCATGATGTCATCAGTAGTTTTTCTACAAGTAAGAACACGAACAATACAATGGAGAATCTCAGAAGACTCAAAATGATGGAAAAAACGATCAGTGACCCAAATTCCATCGTCAAGGATCTACAAGATAACAGCGATAAGTTGGGCCTTCATCCACAGCGACGGTATTTGACAGAAACCGTACTGTACGTGTGTCACCAATGCCAGTAAGTACTGAGTCTACTTGCGTTCACAGTAAAACAACTAATAACGTTAGTTCTTAGAAGAGTTAGTAGAAATTACACCACTTGTTAAACATTTTGGTCTTCATATGTCGCGTGAAACGATTTGTGGAGCTTTATTGAAAAGATTTACCCCCCCTCAAAACTATAATCTAAACTCGTGACGTCAATATGTATCTATTTTTAGCCTAGTGGAATCCCGTTTCGCCTGTATCTTAGTTATGAGTGCGCGCTGCGTTATCGTTACTTGTAAATAAACAAAATAAAGCAAGTGCATCAGATTGATGGTTGTATAAGATATAACTCATTTATTATTTGTTCTTTTTTACTAATTTTGAGGGGTTACGAAAAAATACGTCCTCAAGTTTACAAATGTGAAATATGCACTCTTAATCTTGCTTTTTCAATGTCATACTCATGTCAGTGTTGTGACCATTTTTCTAAGACTTTTATTTTTCAAATAAAAAATATAATTTTATTTACAAGTCAGATTTGTATAGTGAAACATGCATATTTATTCAGGTACTGCAGTAGTTAGCAGATTCATAATAGGAAAAGATTCATAAATACCTGTTTGAGCAAAAAATATAAACAGAGGTATAATATAATTTGTTAAATTTCAATTAATGTAGATAATTTATCAGCAGCCAGGAAGACTTGTTCAAATTATCACTGACTTTTTCATTACTTCATTAATTTAATTGAATTAATCTGTTTGTATGCTAGAAAGTTATGTGTTCCCAAAACCCAATATGAGACTAATGTTTTGATGTTTTATCCGAAATAACAAATTTATGCTAAATATTCAGGTGACTACATAGTCGAACAACGATTATAAAACAGCTTTAGCTTAAATATAGTTGTAACATATCCATCTGTGTTTGGAAATCTGAGTAAAAAGATCTAACATTGTGACATATCTATTGTGTATATCAGACCAAACAAAATACCATGACAAAATGTGACACCAAAATAATGTAAAGTTTTGCATCTGTTAGAATATTGATAATCAAAATCAACATAACTATGAAAGAACTCAATATTTGGTATCAAAAGTTTGAAAAATCATATGTTGTCTATCACTTCATGATGTTTATGATGTTGGTCATAGAAGTTTCATTGAGCTGACAAAATGTTAACTTGACTTTTCATGTTAATGCAACTAGCCTACATACTAATGTCTTGTTCATTGTTTGTTTGTACAATTTGACAACACAACCAAAAGCTAACAAATCCATCTTATTTCCAGAATGCTGTCAAGAACAATTGATGAGACTGTTTAGCAAGCGAAACCAGCCAGTCATACTAAGCTATGAAGCGTAAGTTACCATCTCTTTATTGTAATTATAACTGATCTGTAGAACATTACCTTGTCTCTCACAGTTGTCAAGTAAGCTTCTTTATCTGTTTATTTCTAAAGACTAAATTTCAAATTTGTGTTGCTCAGTGTGACGTCAGTGATAAATCTACAAACATGACTTTTAAAGTACAGAGACTCACTATCACAAGCTTTTATGAGTCCCAGAAAATAAAAGCGAGTCCCTCGGACTCCCTGGTAATCCTATTAGTATAAATAAAAACCTTGCATGTCAGGGACTCGCAGTTTAAATTTTTATGAGTTCTTTTCAATTTTTGTGAGTAAATGAAGCAAGACTCAGACATAAGTAAATGTATCCCTGGTTGCTTAATGTATGATATTTGTCTAAATAATCTTAAAACTATCATTGACAATGAAACCAATGCATTATTGTCTTCCTTTCAAAGTTATTGAAAGTTATGTTGTTATTATTGTTATTGTTGTAAACAGATGCTTCAATCAAATAACATACCGGTAATTAAGAAAAGTGTTCATGCCGGTAATGGAATCTAGTAATTAGTTTCATGACCTTGAAGGAAATACTATGAAAAAAGTAAACCGGCATAAATATAAATGGTAATTGATTTTATATTTCTTTTTAAAATTCTGCTCATATACCGGTACTTACTTTCCGTCTTATTTTAACTTTAAAAATGTATACAATTCCTGCAACAAAGTTATCAAACCTTGCTTTGTTTCTTATGAAAAACTCTAGGACCATCATTGAAAGTCATGGAAAAGTTATTGAAATTGTGTTGCTTCATAGCGTAAGAATGAGGAAGATTCTTATACTGCACTGAAAACCTGACATAAACAGACATGTTCAAAGTGCAAATACACTGTTACCCTATGGTAACCATGATCATTTCTTTTTCTATCCTCAGTCAATTAACTAGGAGTATATATACCTATCCTATCAGCTTCCATTAAAGGTTTTGAAAGTTTATCTTTCAATGTATTGGTATTGAACTAAGGTTTTATGTTTGTTCCAGATATGATGATGATGTGACGGCAGCTCGTGACAACATTGTTAAAGAGATCATCCTCAACAAGAGGGACCAACTTTGGGCAACTGAAGACATTCTTTATGGTAATTATGAATAAATGGAAATATTATTGCAGTGTATGGTCCAAAAATCTGTTCATGTTAAAGTCTACATATAAACTGACAGGCAAACGAAAGTACATACAAAATGTACCTCTTTTGGTTTTGATTTAAGAAATATTTAAAAAAATAAAGAGATTTATTTGATAATTGCATGATACATAACCACTTATCTGTAGTTGTTTTAATGAATTAATTGGCGATTGGTTACTTTTTAGTTAAAATATTGTTTTTTAATAACATGAACCCTACCATGTTTAAAATATTGTAAATGTGTACAGAGTAAAGCAGATTTAATGATTTTTGCGTAGAATATGTCTTATGTGTCGATGAACATTTGTTTTTATCCAATTATTTTTTTTGAAAAATTAAAAACGACATAGTTTTGAGGACTTAAAAGCCTACACTATTCAGTTTAGGAGTACAATGTTGAAAACTCAAAATATTTGTATTTAAAAATCATACATATGATAAAACCAAATAAGGTGAATACTTCTTTTGCCTGGTAGTTTACATTTACTCTGTTGAGAATAGTTAAACATTTGATAGAATGACATTAAGAAATCAAGTATATTACCTAACTAAAAATGGGATGGAATGTCTGTGGCAACAGTGTTGCATATGTTGTTGCTCTGTATCAAATAATGTTCTCAATGTTACAGATATGCTAAGATGTCTTTTTGTTTTACAGAAAATGACAAGAGTTGCAGCCGTTGAGAAGTCGAGACGAACTACTGAAAGGACAACCAGGGCCGTGACAGTATTGACCAGAGAGTGCATGTCACAGATTGTGTGTCTTATATGTGTTTCTCAATGTACCAATAACCCAGTTTACCTACAGTTTAGGAGTTATTTGTGTATTGGTGTCCTCTCTCTATATATATCAGCATTTGAGCTCTTTCATTTGATGAATAAGAAAAGTGAACTTTATTTGACAAAAGTAAGCAATTAAAGGTATTATGATAATGATGAATATTGTTTTGATGTATATAACATGGTAAACACATTACACACTGTATAGCAGACTTGAGTCGCCTATAATCACAGAAGTCTGGCTTGATGACCCCCAGCATTTATTATGTCCCCCGAATTTTTTTTCGGGAGACATAATGTTTTCGCCTCCGTCCGTCATTCCGTCATTCCGTTATTCCGTTATTCCGTTATTCCGTTATTCCGTTATTCCGAAATGCTTTCTTTTCCGGGCCATATCTCAAAAACCGTTCAATATTTTATCACAAAACTTGTTATGTGGTTAGACATAGTGGTGGAGTGGTGCCTTTTGCTATTTTGGTTATTCTGAATTTTTTATTTTTTCTGGTTTTCATGGAAACAATTTGAACTTAGTGCAAATTGGGGGTAGGGACCTTTTCCGGCCTCTATTTCAAAATCTATCTAGTATTTCTTTACGAAACTTGGTATGTGATTAGACCTAGTGGTGGAGTGGTGCCTTTTGCTATTTTGGTTATTCTGAATTTTTTTATTTTTTCTGGTTTCCATGGAAACAATTTGAACTTAGTGCATATTGGGGGTAGGGACGTTTTCCGGCCTCGATTTCAAAATCTATCAAGTATTTCTTTACGAAACTTGGTATGTGGTAAGACCTAGTGGTGGAGTGGTGCCTTTTGCTATTTTGGTTATTTTGAATGTTTAAAATTTTTTCTGGTTTCCATGGAAACAATTTGAACTTAGTGCATATTGGGGGTAGGGACCTTTTCCGGCCTCTATCTCCAAAACCGTTCAATATTTTTTCACCAAACTTTGTATTTGCTTAGACCTAGTGATAGGGTGGTGCCTTTTGCTACTTTGGCTATTCTGAATTTTTTATTTCTCATTATTAATGCAGTATTGAACTTAGTGCTTAGCAATTTAGCATAAGTGAAAAATAAGGGTAATATGACTAGGTTGGATTGAAAGTTGGAGCGGGGGACATCACAGTGCATCACATGCACATATTTCTAGTTTACTACATCATGTTTTCAGTGACAACTTTTCCTCCAACCAGTAACTCTTTGATTTATAAGAAGTAATTAAAGTAAACATGTACTCACCCGTTGAAGATATTGCAGTTTAATAAATTGCGTGCTGCCGATTGACGTGACATCATAATGGCAAAAGTATGACGTCAAAATGTCAGCGCCGCGGCCGCCATTTAGAGTGTCCCATTTATGACCAGTTTGTTGAATTAAGTGCATTTAATTCAGTGAGTAATAAATAAATTACTAAACTTGTTTCCATTTAATAACATATTTATGAAACTCGTGAGATGGTATTTTTATTTAACTCGCTTTTGCTCGTTAAATACAAACCACTTACTCGTTTCATAAATATGTTATTAAACGGAACGTTGTTTAATATTCTCTATATATATTAACTGTCCGTCCGTCACCGGTTATCTCCCTTGACCATTTCTGTCCTATCCTATTGAGCATTCTTTGGTTTCTAACTTCATTAAGGGCAGGTAATTTTAGTACTGATTACTCTGATAGAGTTTCCCAGGGGTGATATAGTGGAGAGTAACGGAGCATATATAAAACCCTGAGTAACCGAGGATGTCTTTTAATTTATTATACATTTTCTTCATTATGAGGAAGTAATGTCTTTTCCCTTCATATCTCTGACATATGTTGAGGCGGTATGGAACCTAACACATTAAATCGGTCAAAAATGTAGATTTCCTTTTTGTATTTGGGTTATGTAACCTTGTAACATAGATTTTTTAACTATGAGTATCTCCCAAAATATACATGTAAGTTAATTTTAACCTGCTGCAATATATCTTACCTTATTATATCACTTTGATAAGAATGGTATGAGAGAGCTATGCTCATTAGTTACCATGTTTTCTTTGTTGATAACATCTTCATTTTCATTATTTGATAACAGATCTCTACATATTCCTGGTATTATTGTCAACTTTCTCAGTAAATAGCATATTATGGTAGCAGGAATATCACTTAGTATCATTATATGGTATTACAACTATGAAATTTGATATTATAACATTATTTCATAAACAGTCAGGCATTTGATACTATCTGCATTCAATGTATCATGATTATGTGTATAGAGATTGACTCAATTAACACGATTATCCACATTTATTATTTATTGGTTTTCAATTGCCTTACATGTTGTTAAATGGGGCACTGAATGTACAAATGTAATGTGACAGCAGATGTGGTAACTGAAAGTAAAAATATACCTTTTAATTGTTGATAAATTGTGATTTTACAGAATTATTTTGAAATATCTTTATACTTCTTATTTTATGTACATTTTCTTTCCTCATTGAAACCTAAGACATTAAGACATTGCATTATTGGTGAATTGCAGAAGAGATTTGTGTGGAACATAGCGCCCAGTAGTACAGGTTCAAGTTTAATGCTCCCAGTATGATTTAATGAAATGCTATGTTTATCTATTCACATGAATTTGTTATTCTTTTGATGAATGACAATGAATGCCTTATTAAAAAATGTATCTTGATATGCAACAAAATGAAATAAATAATTGTTCAAATATAAATGTTTATGTTATTTGTTAAGTTGTTAACTAATTGTATCATAAATGAGTTTAGATGAGTGTTTCTTCTTCTACCATAAATTGTTTGGTCATAAGAATAGGATCTGGTGAGGATCCGGGGGCCGGATCCATGTATCCTTGCCTTTTGAGATACCGTTGAGGATCCGGCGGCGGATCCTAGTATCCACACCTCATGAGGATCCGACGAGAGATCCGGGGGATCCGGGGGAATATACCAATATTTTGACCCAGCAAGGATCCGGTGAGAGATATGGTGAGATCCGGCCGGATCCTGGATATGGCAAGGTATATGCCGCCGGATCCCTGTATCCCAATTAAGGGAGGATCCGGCAGGATCCGGCAAGATCCGCCAAGTCGGATTCCACCCCTTTTTGTCCTGTGTGTGTAAGCAATTGACGCTTGCTGTATTAAACGTATAGAGTACGTTTGGGTAATTCCGCTCACCTTTGGACGCGATACCATGTAGACGTATTTCATTTGAACAGAGATAGTTTGTTTTACTTCAACTATCAAAATATACAATTGAACTTCACTTATACACCTGTTTTACTGAAATTTGTCCATTATATTAAACAGTAAAAGAACGGGAACGGTGTAGTAAGTACGAAGGCTAATTCCGCTCGGTACAGGCTAATTCCACTCACCCATGTGGGTTATTCCGCTCACTCAACAATATGACGTTTTTAGACTATGACTAATATCAGATATTGTTTATTTGTATTTTCAGTGCAGTATATTTAGAAATTCAACCGTAAATAACTATTCTTTTGAATACGAGCATGTGCAGACGTATGGAATTGAGATGTGACGATACTTCTTTAAAAACACAATTGTAACAATGTTGCAAATATTGCTATTCTCCAGTATAGGTACTTGGTCAACTTTTCCATTTGATATAATTTATATTTCATCTATATCACAATTGTATCCATTCCCACAAATTCGTGTCATTTTGGGAACAAATACTGTCATTTGAAACCCTATTATCATTATATAATTTTGTTAATAAACAAAAGAAGTTGCAGGTCAATGCACATTTCATTATCATTCTAATGGATGTACATCAGTATTCTTTTTTCTTTTCTCGCAAACCAAAGCTGCGGCTTACAACTAGAAATTACTTACAGACCTTTCTTTAACTTCACCAAAATTGAATATCACTCTGAAATATAATTTGCCACATTGTCAATGCATGTTAATGTTTGTCAATCCAATAGATTTATAGTTATTGAGTTCTCATTTCATGTGATATAAATGGCAATGGGTTATTTTAATAAAATAATCAATTGAACCCCTTTTTGATTTGTATAAAATAATTAAAATTTAATTGAATGCATGCCTGATAAGTTACCCGTGTCCGTGTTTTTCCTCCGACTGAGATGTAACAGTTACTAAAAATAGTATCAGGGCTCCGTTTAAGCTTATTTCTGCAGTAACCGGCTTCCCGGGAGTGATAATTGTCCAGCAATGTCTGGCATAGATAGCTCTTTCTTCAAAGCCATTGTCATAACCGGAGTAGTTGATACAGATTCCGGAGCAATAGACGGGCCTGACGGATTGATTGACGTCATTGTAGGTTCCAGAGGAATGGTTATTCGCATGGCCAGTTCTGGATAATGGTTGATAGTATGACAGAATCAGGAATGGCTGATGGTATGGCAGAATCAGGAATGGCTGATGGTATGGCTGAATCAGGAACGGCTGATGGTATGGCAGGGGCAAGAGGAATGGTTGATGATGTGGAAGGTTCCGGGGGAATGGTTGATTGCATGGCATAATCAGAATGGATAATTGATGTCATGGAGGAATGGTTGGTGTCATGGCAGGTTTTGGAGAAATGATTGGCGCCATGGCAGGTTCTTGAGGAATGGCTGGTGTCGTGGCAGCTTCTGGAGGAATGAATTGTGGCATGGAAGCTTCTGGAGGAATGGTTGTTGTCATGACAGGTTCTGGAGGAAAGGTTGGTGTCATGGTCGGTTCTTGAGGAATGGCTGATACCAAATCTGCATCTGTGTAAGGCAAGGCAGGTACAAAGTAGTTAGGTACGCAGTGAACATTTGTCATAATTGATGTTCTTGTACTTGTCCACATTATTTGAATTATGTCAGGGCTAGAACACGTGTTTTGTGGTAAGATCAAACGGTGAAGATCTTTTCTCACACTTTTGTTTCAAATTGCGGATAGACTGAGAATATCCTGGCACCGAGGATAGTTGAAAGGGCGTATTCCCATGTAAACTGCCATATTCTCATGTATGTTTTGGATTCTCTAATGGACATTACCTCATTTCCGAACACAGAACGAACAAGCAAAAAAGTGAGCATGGCACTAATTCCCCCGACTGTTACAGTGTGACATTTTTATTTTACTTATAGAGAGAGGTGTCTGCACACCAAAGGATTGATAAGCTATGAAATGTAATTGCTAAGATTAAAGTGTTTGTGAAAAGGGTAGGATAAGTCTCTTCATGTAAAAAAAGGTGGTTTAAGTAAAAGTAGGAATTATAGTCACTTGAAAAGGTAGGGGGAACAAACATTAAGTGACCATGACCACTGATTTCAACTTTATTTTGGAAATTAATCCATCATATTGATTCATTCGAGTGACTTGAAACAACAGGTACATGGAAACACAACCATGTAAGCACAGTGAGTGATATTCAGCAGTTGGCTGAAAGGAAAGAAAATTTAACTTTTAAAAAAACTTTAAAATTCACCAATGCGGTTAAAGAAGATTTGTACCAAATTTGAAAAGGATGAGATGATCGATAAACAAAAATTGTCTTAAGACGAAAGGACGGACGGACGAAATCGTTGGTTTTACTATATACCCCCGACCTTTTTTAGGTCGCGGTAAAATTATAACTTTTGCTGTAAGACGGACACCAGCAATGTAATGTTCTGGATATTGGAAGTAATTTCCAGCAAGAATGTAAGGATTTTTTGTTGTTGATCGGAGGCCTTGTTTCAAATGGTCCTTTGACAAATACAGTTCTTCATTCTTAACTATTCTTGTTCTCTTTCGGCATGTGACGATTCTTCACCAAGGCAAACACACTTCCAGCATGTCACAGAAAGTTTCCATCGGCACCAACTTTCACCGGGCGAACCTGAGCAGGTACATCATCTGGGTGTACAGTTTTAGCTTGTCTATCCACCATTAGACCTTTGCTTGCAATACTTTGTTTTTGACATGGTATTGTGTATTCCATCTTTTCATTTTGAGATCTTGGTAGGTACAACATGCACAAAGTTCCTTACGAATGTTTTCAAAATAATGTCTCCTTGATTACATGACATTTTCTTTAGTTTCCACATCAGATTTCTGTTTCTTACAGGACGTTTCACATGTTGTCATTTTGACCTCTTCACAGGGAATATAAACCATTCATGAAGCTTGCCTGGGGAGATGTGAAGAACAGCCGATATCGCTGTAAATGGTGGTTTGTTGTGACTCTGAAATAACCTGTTGAATTCTCATGGTTCCAGGAACAGGATCGAGATTTGTGGATTTTCTTCAACTTCTCAATAGCTTGTATATCCTTTCCAGTGATGAGGAACAACTTCACACTTGTTTTGGCTTCTTGTAAGTTTGATACAAATGTTGAAGAATCCGAAATTGAGGCCCCCCATCTGACAAATTCATCTGCTCGTCTCTTCAGTGCACCGCCAATCCCATCTGGTGCGCCCTTACAATGTCTTGACTCAAAATAATTCCAATCTAGATGTTGGAAACCCATGTCAAATGGCAGTGAGGAATAATATGGTGATAATTTCCTTTTTGGTGGTACTGGGATTTCGGACAATCACTATAAAAGTGAATAATATCAGCACAAATTGTCAGGTAGAATGGTGCAGAAAATCAAGTCAATTGTGCACTTTGGTTGAAAAGTACTAACTTTTGGACAAAGATAGCTTATGGTATTGTGATTATATTTGGTCTGAGGGCCAAGTCAATTTCGATCCAAGACGGCCCTTGATTTCGATTTCATGTGTCTGCGTATTTAAATGATCCTATTATGCTATTTTTATTGTTATACATGCAAGCTTAGAACCCCAGAAATACAAGGATTGATACTGTATTGATTAATCTATCGTTGACGCCTGTACACATTAAGGCCGAAAAAACAAAATGGCGGCCAATTTTGTCACCTTAGGTGATACATCATATCTTTTTGTTTGTTTCTACGTGTTAATATCACCAAATTTGATTGTGAATCTGGCTTGTTTAGAGTACCATGATTGACAACTGCTAATTCCGTTGTTGACAATAGCAAACATAATCCAAAATGGCGGCCATTTTGTCACTGAAGGGTATCCTTTGAATATCTAGAATTGAATTGTTTTCCTTAAGCTTGTTACTATTCATTTAGGTTGCTATTCTTATTTTATGCTCTTCAAATAAATCTAGTCCAATGAGTCAAATTAATTTTCTTCCAAGATGGCCGTCAAATTCAGAATTGCAGCCACTGTCAACATGTATCATTTTTGGCATGTTAATGCATATTAATACATATTTAAATAATTTAATAACCCAATTTGGTGTTTTGCGGATAATGGTCTATTCTTTATTGTGCAGGGAATTGACTAGGAAAGTTATTTCATAAGTTTGTTGTGAACTGGCACTATATCGTCCAATTCAATCATTTTAAAATACATTTCGTATGCCGTATACTACTACGCAATATTTGAAATTACACACTGTGAATTGGATAGAGCAAAGATACCACAATCACTTTTACTGTATCCTTTGATTCTCCAGGTAAAATTATCCTTCATCTTGTTATCATTATCTTTAGGTTTTCATTCTGTATACAGTATAGATTTCATATCAGCTTAGGTCATCATGTTGCTCATATTTCAAGATAAAAGAGCATTCACTATGACATTCTCTGTTTAAATTACTACAGCCACATTTCAACAGGTCTGTCCTGTCTGGTATACTGCTCTCCTTGTGTGTTGAAACACTATATCTGATGACGCCAATGGATTAATAAGTAAATAACGTTTTATAATGGTTATCAATTGCATGCATACACCAAGATACCACGGTTTTGCCTTCCTTACTGATCAATCAGTAGCAATTGCCGGGGTTTAATGTTGGTAGTCATACGTTATTTCTACTTAAGGCAAGTTGAAAATGCTGATAGTGATATATTACCCATATGGTAAGACGGACACAGGGTAACCTTTTTCTGTAAGTCACATTGGAGTTACACCTTTTTCTGTCTTTTGATTTGCTGTTACAGAAAAAAACGATTTCATTGGTTGCCGGAACTACTTCATTCATCTTTCTAACTTTTCCCCGACTGGTGACTTGAAAAACTGTCTTCTGGATTTAAACTTGTTTTATTTGTTTCCCATAGTTGGGATTAGCGTTTTCTTACATGTTCCGACGCATCAAATGTCAGAGGAAGCAGTTAAATTGTCCTTAATTTAACAAATTAGCGATTGCTGGTTGAGTGTAAACTATGGAAAGCTTCAAGAGCGATGACGATCATTCGAAAGCAATGACGTCATTGGCGCGAGCGGTTGTGACGTCTCAGTGTTGATTGTAAGGTCAAAGGGGTTTTGCTTTGAGCCGACCTGCTTTTGAGCTTCGCCGACCTCTTGATATGAATGTTACAAAACTTATATCGTATAAGTATGGATTTGTAGTAATGGGCAAAAATACAAATACTAAAAGCAAATCTATATTTTATTGTGAAAGACATTTTCACGGGGGTCATTTTAATTGCGCGTTGTAAACAAGGATAGCCACGTAAGGAAATCCACGTCACACGCGTATGGATATGGAGATTCGTCTTCTCCTCGGGTCCTTATGGGGATACTTTTGCCTTTCAATATTCGCGTTTTTACTTTAATTTGTTACATGGTTGAGACTCGAGAATTATGCACTTAATATAACGAGGGAAAGATAATCTGTCATTCCCCGTCACTCTTAAGTTATTGTCTAAATATCCTAGAAGGGACATACGTTGCCAATTATCAGGGACTCGTGAAGAACTTCATAGCAGGCTTCTACTTCATGAATCAATGTCTTGGCCTTCAATGAACTCAGTCAGGAGTCAGAGAAAGCATATTGCTTGTTGGAATCTGGCATGGGAAAGGAAAGTCACCCCTTAGACAGTTCATTCAGTGCTCTGCAAATGAAATGAATTCCTTGTACCATGAAGGAATTTATCTTGACCATGAAACAGGAGTTGTCAATGTCAGATTGGCAATTACATGTGGAATTGCTGATCTTCCTGCCAAGATTAATGGATGAAATGTCTGCATAACTTCTGAGGAACCTGGAGTGCAAGTCAAACAGGGTAAAGGGACATCCAGGTGTTTTCCTTACCATAAAAAAGAGGATCGTCACCCACAGAGAAATTCAGCAGATGTTCTGAATTGCATGAATAATGCCACTGACTGAAATCGAATTAACGATTTTAGAGATGTCCAAGGTATGATTCCAGATTACATGCACGGACTTAGTTATTGTTAAAACCCTTCAAAATAAGTCGTATGCTCAATCTTTAAGTGCCTATTTCTGGGGGAAAGATATTAAGGAAATCTCCCAAAGGCTTCAGAAAATCAAACCTCCCCAGCTAATGAGAGGCTTCGACGAAATCTAGATAAGCATTTCAACAACATTAAAAAACACTGAATTGCAGGCAAGGCTTTTATACTATTCACTGCCATGTTTAAATAGATTCCTTGTCGGAAGGTATATATCGTCTCCTTGGAGACTTCATCACTCAAGTGCTGAAACCCTCCTTGATACGTTCTACTCTACCTTCAAAGATTTGTATGGTTAAGGTGTAGCGCAAACATGTTGCGCAACAGAGATAAACGACCAGTTTTCCCTATGTGCGAACGAAGTGAGCAAAGGCTGGCAACGTCTTTCTCTCGACTCAAATCGAAATAATTTTGTATTGTCAAAGTTCAATGTCCCATAAATTCAAACTCGACATTTGAACACGTTACACGTTTTGAATATGTTACATTGACACACGTAAAATATATACAATTAATTATTTTAAGCGTTCAGAGGGGCTTCAAGGGGAGTTCTTCGGCTCCATTCTCACTCACACTCTCTCAAACTGGTCGTTCATCTCTGTTGCGCAACATGTTTGCGCTACACCTGTGACATAACGTACACAATGCTGGAGCTCACTTAGTGCAGTATGTGCACATGTTGGGTCCTATCTGGTCATGGAGTTGTTTAATTTCGAAGACGCCAATGTTACGTTTCTACAAGTTGTCTATTGTACAGGAGTACAGACAAGCCTAGCCCTATATTCGGCAAACAGTTATACTATCAGGAAGCATTACTTCATTTTCGATCAAGGCTGACCATTGCTCATGTGCCCCGAAGAAGTTCATACCTGGTGATGTAAAGGCAGCCATTACCAAGAACCGTCAACAAGTTCAAGGAGATAAACTTGAAGATATCAGACAGGTTCACTGAGTGGTAATTGATGGTAAAAGGTTCTATGCAAAATGTTCCTCAATAATTCAAAAGAGAGAATGTAGCATGGTGATGTATGAAGAGAACTGTTTTCAGGAAAATCGGATCAATCTCCTACTTCATATATTTGAATAAAACAAATAATGGTTTATGCTTTTATTGCTCCCTATTAATGTGGTCAGGAGGATGGAGCAATTGCAAAGTATTTAATCCCTGTGGAAACAACTGAAGTGCCCAAACTTCTGAATCTACATGCCCGCATTGACCCTCTGGTTTTCAGCAAACAAACTAATCCATCAACAAGTGCATTTGCTGCAAAAGTGCCCAACAAGCATGGTCATTCAGTTTTCAAGTAGTATTTTACCAGTTAAGACCCTTTGCATCAAGTTGAAATGGTTACAGATAATGTTTATAAAGACAGCTATTTGTTTTCATACTTCTAAGGGTTAAAATTGATTAAATAGTCCACTATCTAAAATATTTTGTAAATACTGTGTGCCTCCTCGGATGTGTTCCCCAGGGCACTCAGAATATATGTATTTGGTTTTACTGTTAACTTCCCAGTAAGGAACACAGTTGCAGAGCTTTTCTCTTTCACTCAGAGTTGTTATCTCTGATTGTACGTGTCGGACACAGCTACAGTATTCCAATACATTATCTATTGAAACATGAATACATTTCAAGAGGATTTTAGATACAGTTGATGAACACATCATGAAGTTCATGAAGACGTACTGAAATTATGAAGTGAGGTTCGCAGGGTATTCACTTTGCAATCCAAACGGGTTATAAAATCCTTTTATTGAAGATTGAAGTAACAGTCAAACACGCAAAATTGTCAGTTAACAATCAAAAAAGTGAGCGTGGCGCACCAATACCCCCGACTGTTAAAGTTTGACATATTTTATTTTACTTAAAGAGAGAGGCGTCTGCACACCTAAAGATTGATAAGCTATGAAATGTAATTGCTAATAATAAAGTGTTTGTGAAAAGGGTAGGACAAGTCTCTTCATGTAAAAAAGGTGGTTTAAGTAAATGTAGGAATAATAATAACTTGAAAAGGTATGGGTAACATAATATACTACTGCCATTGCCACTGATTTCAACTTTATTATGGAAATTAATCCATCGTAATGATTCATTCGAGTGAATTGAAACAACTGGTACATGGAAGCACACCTCTGTAGGCACAGTGATGGATATACAGCAGTTTATGGCTGAAAGGAAAGAAAACTGAACTTTTCCCAAAATATAACCAGTGGAAATATAGAATAGGAAAATCAACAAGAACACAGAAGTAACCTTTGTCAACAAATCACAACCCAGAAGTAGCTTCATTCATTCTAGCTCCGCATATGAAGAAGTAAAAAAACATTTTAAAATTGCCCAAAATTCTAAAATTCACCAAATCGTGTTACATTTTGCAATGCACCTCTCTTGGTGTGGTGAAGAAGACATGTTTCAAATGTGAAAAGGATGAGATGAATAGTTTTTCTGTAATCGATTCGATAAAAAATGCTCAGTATATGACTAAGTTAAAAAATCAAAAAAGAATTCCGTTTAAATTTCGAACTGCAACTCTCCTAGTGGTGAAGCAGACATATGCCGATTTTGAAAATGATGAGATGAATAGTTTTTCTGTTATCGATCGGACAAAAATTGAAGTATGTATATGAATTATGTTATGACAAATGCACCTGTAACAACGTGTACTTTGATTACAGTTTCGGGGCGGGTTAGCGCGTTCTTCTCCGGATTAAGAGGTCTGTGTTCGAATCCCGTCAGTGGCTTGGAAACTTTGTCTGCTGAAGAGAACTGTTCTGTGTACGTTTGGGTGCAATTTTACACAGAATTTCAGTGTAGTAGCACCGCTGGTTGGCTAGTTCCAGCAGTTGCTGCAATGCATAGCTACAACAGTGTTGCGGGCTTTCTCCCTGTAATAATAAAAGCAGTCATGATATAAGGGAAATGTTATTGAAAACGTATTTAAATCCCAACACACCTCATCTTACCTCCTCACAGTTACAGTACATTACAGTATTCGATGTAAGCTAGCCTTATCCTACATATTGTTAAACAACCACATACATATGACATTACTTATGTCAACATAATTTTAGCATTAGTCAATTATCAGAGCCTACTTTAGCACACAACACTTTAATTGAATGTGTCACAATTTAGAAGATTACACACTTCTCTGCATCTATAAAATATGAATAATGTTTCTATATCAAATGTACATCGTACATCATCATCTAAAGGATAATATGTTTTTCTAGAAAGATTTTTCATAACAGCTTTTTCACAGGAGTTCGTTCTCTCTTGCTGACACACGTTCATTTTCTTTCATTCATCACCAATGGATAAAATCAGCCATACAAAATTTCTCAATTGATTTCACTTTTGAAAAATGATTTTGGTAGTCTCGAACTAGAATGCATATTGGTTGCCTCTCAGGAATATAGCAAATTAAACCCCTATACTAAAGAACGTGAATGAAAGGTTTGACATATGTCGTCTCTCGTCTTAAGAAAGGTTTGTAGAAAAAAATACTTAAAAGTCAATAGAAACGTCAATATCGTCGAGTTTAATATCTCTATTTTGGTATCTCACAGAAAAAACTGCAGGTTGAAAAAGAAATGCGTATTGGCAGAAGGTTCCGATTTGCGAGTCGTTCCTTCAAGAAATAATATGTCATGATCTGGCTATCCTGGTGGCGTACTTTACACCTTCCTGAATCCTCTGTAAGTATTGAAGTGCACAAATGGATAACTGGTAACATTCACTGTATGCTACTTATAACTAATCAGGAATTCAATTCCCCTTGTGTATGCCTTAATAAGTTTTGTGTCTCGACTTTTTCCTTGAGCGATTGTTTTTTTGGAATGGGTGAGAGAGTTTGTTCACCTCAGCTTGGGCAATATTACATGATGAATAGAGAAGAGATATCTTTAGCACAGGTTACTGTAGTCAATTGTAATTATTAATTGCATCCATGATCCACCGTGGTCAAATGTTCAATCTGACTTTTGCAAGAGTAACCTCGAAATTCCTAAATCCTACCAGTGAGTGCCTTGAATATGATGCATTGTTATAGTTACAAATATAATGACCAAGCTTCTAGAGGGGCAATGCTTTGCGATCCAAATACTCGTCTATTGGGGTTTGACAAACAATCAGTTTCAGATAAGAGCACTGCTGTGCTTAGCTAAAATACACAATGTCGAATGTCTAGTAAAACTACAAATCACTAGTTCAGGCTTTGAAGAAACTTGCATGTTTTGCATGATATCAGTTCATTGACACTTTCCAATAAGTATAGAATAGAGAACCAGTGTTACCATCACCTGATGCAATATCATTTCTGTTTGGCAAATCCTGACAGTGTATGTACTTCAAATGATATCTTGAGAATCAATAAACAATTAAGCTTTGAACTTATATGTGTGTTTTCCCTTCCATGCTCTTTAAAACATTGTCAGTTAATCAATTGCTAATTTGGAATGAAATGCCTGAACCCGGTTTCATTGACATTTGGGGGCTGGTGTCAATAGAAAAGGAGTAATAATGTTGCTATTTGAAGAAGTAAAATTACCAGCCAATTGATTAATCCATAAATTCAAAGAAGGTTTTAAAGAATAAATCGAAGGCTTTGGTCTACTTTGAATGTTTGTTTTTGTGAACTCTGTCGCTTTAATCATTTAAGTGCAGCATTAAATGTTTGAACCTGTCACATTAGATTGTTGATTTGAAGTTAAGTCGATAAGGAAGTAGAGCAATTACCAAACGATACAAAACAGCCCAAGCTCAAGGCTAAAGAGTATACTCCTAAAATGAGATAGAGAATTCTTTCAGATAGTTCCGTTAAGATACTTGATAAATACAGAATGTGCACTCTTATAGAACCTGTTTTTTATTGGTTTCTCTGATCGTACATAAGTTTCCATGTCATGTCATTATTTGTCCAATCAGTATTTTAGAACACTGCGAAAATCATGATTGTTTTATGACATAAGCTCTTGATTTAGAGATACTTGAGTTTGAAAATGGATAATTACAAAAAGTTAATTTCCCGTATATCAGTTATCAGAATTGAACATACGTGTAGATATAAGTTGATTTGAAACATGCTCTGAACCGTTTAACCCGCTTCTTTTCACTTCATTTCACATATCAGACTCGTGCAGACGTACTGATATGAAATTCAAAGTGAAACAAGTTATAAGGCTCTTCTTCCTAAAATGTATTTGTATTATACATACCCAAATGGCAATGGTTTTATTTTTCATAGTCAATTCTATACCCAAAAATCAATATCAAATATATTGAGCATAAGAATGAAAACGATTGAAACTTTAAACATATAAACACTTCATAGCACAGTGTGTATTCAACTCCATGCAGAGTTTACGAATGTAATTATAGCGAATTCTGCTTCTGTACCATTCAGCTGTTTCCCTCAAGGGCATTGTTGAGAATTCCTCCACATTTTACTTTGATCGCTTAATCTTCATTAAAGCACCCTTTAATCTGAAAAAGAACGAAATCGATCTCCCTTAGAAATAAATGAATCATGCCTCAAAATCGCTTTACCATGCATTTTGGAAAATCTAACATTGAATCAAATTTGGAAAATGATATCGCTGGCACTGCAGAGTCTTGAAGTCAAATAAACATACAAAGTTAGTTAGGGTGGGTAACGTGTTGAATTAGAAAAAAAAACCCAGATTATTAAGCTTTAAGCTGTATCGTTTGTTAAATTATGGTGCAGAGATAGCAAATCAGATCATATTCAGCCGACTGGTCATGCAGAGAGGGACATGTATGTTATGCTTGTACACAGAATTTTGAATTGAACCTTTGCTCTTATTGGGAGCCAGAAGGGGACAATTCGAAGCTCGGGATTAATGTGTGACACTATAGATGTAAGAGTGACAATTTGAGCTGTCATAGTTCGCATTTTCATTTTTGTCATTGAAGTATTCAATATATTGTACAGTGTTAGCTTTCGTTCATGATACATAAACAGTTTGTATATAATTTACATATCATAAACAAGTACAATTGGTCATAACGCGCATCATATAAATCTGTCGTCATATAAAAAGAAACCCCTTTATTGCATAATACGTATGTGTATTTGTATGTGAAAGCTGCTACTTTGTTCCAAAAAGGACCAAGTTGGTATAATTTTGTTTGGTATTTCGAGTCTAATGCTGAATTGAGGTTAAAGTGCCATTGAGTATTTTCATAATAGTTTATCCGGCTTTCATACGTGCCGAGAGACCATAGTGCTGATTTAATTTCAAATAATTTAGCTTGACTTGCATATTCATATGTTACACTCGCCGAAACAGGCGTAACTTGACATCTTGGTTCCTGGAATATATAACGTCAAAGTTTCATTTAGTGGATCATGTTTTATTGCTAATGGCATCACGAGATAGAAGGCCGTGACGTCACGATACTGCTTTCTGACAACTGTCAACACTAATGACGCAACTTCCACGCGTCTGCTGGACTATTAGATAAATTCACAAACAAACTATTGTTCAAAGTGGGGTCTCTGTTAAGCAATAAAAATTGAAATATAAACCACAAAATAAACAGTAAAATATTGAAATATAAACCGCTATTTTGTGCCGACTACACATATCCTATCGCAAATTTTATGATAACAGTCTCTTCCATGTGCATAAACCGAAATTACCACGTCTCAGTTGTTAGATGACGTATTAAACTTAACAACCAACATTTACCATTTTGTCTGCTATAGGTAAGCCACCAGAATTGACCAAATAGGCCGCGCCAATGTCAGGTTTTCGATCATAAATATCCTATCACCTAAGCTGTCCCTAATACTGAATGGACTAGTATTAGATTATTTTTTCGGCAACAGTCTGTGCTACTCGATAAAATAACTCCACTTAAGACAAAATGTAACTCAAATATCACACTATATGTTCCTTTTAATCTCCAGTTACTGGGCGTGCATGGACATTGTCTGGATCTGCCTCATATATGTCTAAGAGCTTTCGACAGGATTATACATTTCGGTGACTATCGTTCATGTTAAACCTATATTTCGAAGCCCCCATTGTGAAAACACTTAAACTATTCTTTTAGCAAAGGCTCACGGGAAGATATTCACATGTCAGAACAGAATGAATTGATGAAGTGAACATAAATGTTATTGCCGCCAACGATAAATTCAATCACAATAATATGAAGTTTTTAGGTAACCATTCTCTGAAATTGCCAAATCAGTTACACATTCATTAAAGCTAAGGAATTGACTTGCACGTTAAACTTTCTGGTATACATGCTAATGCTATTTCCAAGCATATTTGAGATTATTTAACACTGTTTTGTACATGTGGTAATCATGATGGGATAACGATAATAACAGGATGAGACTACAATAACGTTATACACATGAATCTTGTATATAAACTGGAAACACTGGAATTGTAGTAAGTCGAGGGATGATAGTATGTCCTTATCAGAAATGTTCGATGGAAAATTTATTATATAAGAACAACTGCCGAAATGTTCACGTTTGATTAACATTACCAAAATGTAATTATAGTTCTGATTTATATTTGACTTAAAGATCTTCTGATGATTTTATTATTTTTCAGATTCAGTATTCCGTTCTTAATATGCACCTACCCAAAAAATCACTGATTACTTCGAGTTCTCTCAACACAATGTGTCAACTCCACATCACGAATTAAAGAATGTAATTATAGCATATCCTCCCCCTGTTTCACCTGAGGGCCGTGCGTGGAGCTCTGTCCTCTGTAATGGTATTTTTAGCCAGGGGCGGTAGGAATGTTTTTAAGATAGTTCAATCTCCTTAAAAACGAATCGTTACAATGTATCCACAGGGATGTGTATGGCTTTGATATCACTTGATAAAGACATGTTTTCCTTAAGACCCAACCTTATTACAGCATAACAAGATATAGCAAAAGGCTAGCGTATATCGGCATATATATCGTTCTTAAAATAGTGTCAAGCAATTATCCCTTGTGACCTTATATACATTTTATCATTAGACATATTCAATGTTGATTGAAAGTGTGTTCCATTTGAAGCATGCAATTCTTTGGTTTTCAACTGAAATATGTATGGAAAATATGTAGTGTACAAGAAAAATAATTTCTGAGTTTTAATAAACAAGACTATCACAATGGTATGAACTGTGACTTTTTATAATGTGACTGTATCTTGTGTTGTTATTTGTTGAATATATCAAACTGCTAACTTGTTTTACACATGAGGTAAGTATTGACCTGATGCTGAGATGACTGTGGAACAAATCTCAGAATATGCACTTCAAAAGTCAATATGGCTGTCAACATAAGATTTAGTGTGAATTTCGTATATTCTTATCAATATCATAATTATTATTATCATCATTCAACATGAAAACAAACAATGCCAATCAACTGGAGGTAAACTGCAAATATCATTGTACTTTTTAAAAAAATATTTTAAACAAATTATGCATGCCACAACAATGAAAACGTTAGTATGGGAAAACTAAATTTTGTATCTGTTTTATTGATAGAAACCGAACATGAGCAGTCAACTGAAAAATACATGAACCGTTATAAATATCAATGGATAGAAAACATGTAAGCACCGTACATATTGCTCTTGGTTGTTGTATTTGTCTCGGAGGAATGACTTTGCTGTAAAGGCATTATCTATATCAGTCAATGCATAGATATGATTCCGTGTTATGTGGGTTTGGATATTGCATAAATCAGAATTGTACTCGTACATACTGTTTATAGTAGGAGAAGACTGTCTTGACGTCTGAAATGTATCATGTGATATAGATTTCTGTTCAGATATAGATTAAGAAGTGCCTCTGTCACGTGACTTGTCTAACTATGAATGGATAACACATGAAAAAGATAAACAAAGTTTATTCAAAGAAAATACTACAAACAACTCCCGCACAAAACAAAATACAAATGAGGAAACATTCAAATACACATATTCACCATACACATGCACTCGTCATACACCACTGTAACTTCACTCACAATCATCACTCACACATGTATGCAAATCACTCATATGCAAATCATTCCAATACATATGCATTTGCTCACATATGCAAACTTGCAAACATATGCACTCATCTTTCAATATTTGTCAATCACTCGAATTCAGATCAATTCAAACACTATTAACACATGAGCAACATATAAATGATTTACACATTCCACAATATCAAATTCACAAATCACATTCCACAATGCAACATATGAAAACATCACTACAGGTTTTAACAAAATACACAACCCCTGCGTTCGTAGGGCCAGGCAAAAGGTCAAGAGTTCTTGGCCTGTAGATCAAGGCACAATCCCTGAAAATGTTAAAGTTTAGTTTCTTAGCATTTTAATGCTAAGACGGCATCACCATGACGTGACTGGCATCACCACAACGGGACCGAGGTATCACCATAACGTGACTGAGGTATCACCACAACGTGACTGAGGTTACATCACCCTTAAGTGACGTCACACCCGACCAAGACGTGGTGGGTTCACTCGTCTCCACACATCCATCATATTCAAGTTCCGTCTGCAACATGACCCTTTTGCCGGAGACTGACGTCCTTCTGACGTCACACTAGAGCATGGACCCGGATGTTGGCTGGCTTCTCCATCCATACATCCCGACTGACAAACAGCACAAAGCACATGTCCTTTGTTCCCAATGCTCAACAGGCTCACACAGCCTGTACTCCCATGAAGTCATTTCATTCATCTGTCCATTCAACAGAAAGGAAACCTTTTATAGGCTCTCTAGCACACATCTCACACTTTGAGCATGCATGCAACACACCAACAACCCAGCGGGTGTGTTTGGGTGTACCGTTCTCTGTTCCCGTTTAGAGCTGACTTGTGACATTTACCCCCAACCCTAGATTTTGCAAAAGTACAAAATCATAGAATCACAACAAGCTTTAAACAAGGGACCACGGTTTCATTCCACTCACCAAAACAACTTCTTACTCACAATCACCACATCAGCTCAACAGATCCGCACCAACGTTCTCCTTACCTCTAATGCTGTGCAACACGAACCTGAATGGTTGCAACATAAGAGCCCATCTCATTATCCGGCTGTTGGTCATCTTCGCGATATTCAAACCACGTCAGCGACTGGTGGTCAGTTTCAAGAACAAATGACCTACCGTACAGATACTGCTTCAGCTTACCTATTGCCCATACACTTGCCAAGCGTCCCTGTATTGCTCTGCTAGTTGCGCCATCTGTTCTGCGTTCTCTGGTGCTCTTTCCCTCAGAAACAACCCTAAATTCCGCTCTGTAGAACTCAACATCTGTTCCTTCAAAAGTAAGTCTTGCAAATCATCAAAAGTTTCCCGACTCTTGCTTAACTGAATCCATCTAGTTAAATAATTTCTCAATCTCTGTAGGAACTGTGGGTAACTCTCATTTTGTTCAACCTGAGCATTCCTGAACTTAAACTTGAATCCTTCCTCGGTTAAGTCATATCGTTTCAGAAGAGAAGTTTTAACCTTATTGTAATCTTGAGCATCCTCTGGGCTTAAGCTGACATAGACATCCAGCGATTTTCCTCTAAGTAGCACACTTAAATGAGTAACCCAGTCACCCCTTGGATATCCCTGACACTCCATTACCCTCTCAAATCGCCTGAGATAAGCATCCATATCATCCTTTTGATCATCAGAGAAAGGTATCTTTAATTTGACCTTAGGCTGAGACACAAACGAAGAGTTGTTTAACTCACCCTCGTGCTGTGAAGTTTCAATTCTCAGTCTAGAAAGAACTGCTTCTGTTTTAAGTCGAGCTGACTCCATCTCTCTATCCTTTTCTTTCTCTAGACTTTCCCTCTCCTTCAGCCTCCATTCCTCTTCTTTAAGTTTCAGCTGGTGTTCACGTTCCAAGGCCCTTTCGTTCCTGTCACTAATCTCTTTCTCCTTCCATAATAAAGACTGCTCAGTTACAAAAGTTTTAAAGTCATCTCCACTCAATCCCATTAATTTAGCACACGAAATACCTTTATCAAGATCCATGGCAATGAATGGCATAAACTGGCTTGAAGCAAAAATAAGAATCCGTTTGTACTGAACCTAATGACTTACAGAGCTTCAACACTTACCTCTTAGGCCAACAGCAATCATCGGTCTGGAACTAACTGAAAAATGTTATTTCACCAAAGGTCTCATTCACATTCAGACACCTACGTAAAGTGTACCTCACTCAAAGTCAAACAAATCACATAACAAATATTTAAGTACCCGGATTCTCCACAAAAATGTCACGTGACTTGTCTAACTATGAATGGATAACGCGTGAAAAAGAATAAACAAAGTTTATTCAAAGAAAATACTACAAACAACTCCCGCACAAAACAAAATACAAATGAGGAAACACTCAAATACACAACCCCTGCGTTCGTAGGGCCAGGCAAAAGGTCAAGAGTTCTTAGCCTGTAGATCAAGGCACAATCCCTGAAAATGTTAAAGTTAAGTTTCTTAGCATTTTAATGCTAAGACGGCATCACCATGACGTGACTGGCATCACCACAACGGAACTGAGGTATCACCATAAGGTGACTGAGGTATCACCACAACGTGACTGAGGTTACATCACCCTTAAGTGACGTCACAACCGACCAAGACGTGGTGGGTTCACTCGTCTCCACACATCCATCATCGAAGCAAGTTCCGTCTGCAACATGACCCTTTTGCCGGAGACTGACGTCCTTCTGACGTCACACTAGAGCATGGACCCGGATGTTGGCTGGCTTCTCCATCCATACATCCCGACTGACAAACAGCACAAAGCACATGTCCTCTGTTCCCAATGCTCAACAGGCTCACACAGCCTGTACTCCCATGAAGTCATTTCATTCATCTGTCCATTCAACAGAAAGGTAACCTTTTATAGGCTCTCTAGCACACATCTCACACTTTGAGCATGCATGCAACACACCAACAACCCAGCAGGTGCGTTTGGGTGTACCGTTCTCTGTTCCCGTTTAGAGCTGACTTGTGACAGCCTCAGACTTGTCAATTATTCGAAAACTTTGATTGAAACCTTTGAAAAATGAAATTTAACATTTTTGTCATCCCAAATATGTTCAGTTTATTTTTAAGTGTGTTGAATTGCGTACTAATTTTAAAGAAATATAACATAACTAAATGCTCACAATCAAAATGGATCGGTATTTTCAACTGTGAGGTTAAATGAAAGTAATGTTTTTGATGATAGGATCTGTATGGATAAATCGAAATGTCTTGCTGACATGGTCAACACATAATATTATAAATAAATCAAATATTGAAGTGTATGCTTTAATAATAGCTTTGTTACTCTAGAACCATTACCACCAATTTTACAATAACCATCAGGAAACGTGGTACTAAAGGCGGATAATAACATTTTACATTTTACTTTTTTCACCCAAGATCTCATATTGATTTGAGCTGTCAGCAAGAACAGATCAGTTCCCTTGTTATAGGAAATCAGCCTTCTACGGAAGATAGAAAACAATTTAAGCGTTTTAACCAAGCAGCAAAAACAGACCCGTTTAAGTACAGCACATCAAATATCACCGAAGGCGAGACTGTGTGAGAAGCCCAGTGTCAACTCCATACCTAGATATTCTGGACGATTTCTAACCAAGCTGTCACTGTTCAAATTGCTTGTATTGCTTGAAGGCATTAGGACAAGCACTGTATTAACTCTCGTGTTTTAAAAATCTTTGCAAAGGGATGTAAATGTGAACTATGAACTTTTAACCAATTATAATGTTTTAGTGTTCTATTGTTACATTTTGTTAGTATTAACTTATTTATCTCCTTCTGTAAATACGAGGTATCTTTGTATATGCTCATACATATATTACTTTTCAGAACTTGTAAGAAGTATAATGTTTCACTAATTCACAACAACTTCACATTTTGAAATCAATATGTTTAAATTAAGGTAAATGAAGAAATTCTCTTACCTAATGGTAGAAGTTATTGTAGCAGGGAGAAAACTCACTTTATCACGTGGCATCACCATATAAACGTTTTTGAGTAATAGAAATATACATGATAATTCATCTACCATTTGTGCCAGTATTATTACTTTTTTTCAGATGTATGCAGTAGTTATCTCACTCGCAGTACTCGCTAGAGATTGTTATAATCTTATTGTATTGACCAATCACAACCCCTTTCTGTCAAGGGAGATAATCGTATGTGTACTTAGGTTCATCAAGTAAATGCCTTTAAAAGACAAAACCGGCATGAATACGTCATTAAGGGTTGGCGGTTGTATTTTAAAACCTCAATCAACCATTAGATGTGCTATTTATATACTTAAATTACGAAAGTGATCTTTGACATTTGTGCGCATGGGATTGTTCAAACTACATGTAACAAACACTGGTTACTGACTCTAAATGAACTGAATCCAAACTGAATATAATGCATCAGTGATTTTTATCTGCTTTTAATTTCCTACAGATGACCATGTTGATGGAGTTATCGCTGAACGTTCCACAACTCCCAGTGGACTGACAAAGAATCATGCTCAGTCTTGTGTACAGTACTTACTCCTCACAGTCGCATGTATATACTATACTATACTGACGAACTAAAGAAACGTTACCACATTTTTAATGGAATAGAGTACGAAATACTCCATTAGATAATGCATATTTGTAATGTTTTGACAAGCATATGCTGTGTGTAGAAGTTCACGCAATCATCAGGGTGTGGTACTTTTATTTTATGCCTTTTCAAAAAGATATATGCTGTGCTGAAATTACTTTTGTTTTCCAAAATAATATTTGTTATTTATAATTTTGTTTTGTAAATCTATGTTACATTTTGATGAAATAGGGAAATTTAGTTGATAGCAAAAACATTTTAGATGTCTCATTCTTGTAGGACGTAGGACGTCATTTACAAGGCGAAAACATCCTTTTTGACTCTCCAATATCTCCTAGATGTGTTTTTCAGGAACATGGACATAAAGTAGTTCAAAATGTTTAGAACAGTTTAATATCCCTTGACACTTTTATGAAAGTAATTTAGTAAGGCAAATCTATCACGTTGGGAAATTGTTTATATTCATAACACGATAAGAAACTCTTGTAACCCGCGCGTCTTTAGCAAATAGTGATTTCTCCTATCATTTGTTTTATATATGTGCTGGATGTAGATTACGATTGCAGGTGCTCTATCAAACTGCAAGTCATATTAAAATTTATATTTACATGATATTGTTTATTCACAAAGTAACACATTAAACTTATCAATAATGCCATAGTAAATACTTAATTCATGATGACAACATAAATGTGTAAAATCGTGATACATGTACCCCTGTTGGCGCACGCCCTGTTTTCAAATCGTCTGTGTGAAACTATTACAATATAATATACAAAAAGACAGTGGCAGTGTAGATCATATACCCAGTAAAAAGAAATAAAATATGGGAAGTGTAATGTCAGCTTTTACACATGCATAAGGCCTTTGTTGGGGTTTAAATTGAAAACGAATTAAATTGAATTTTCAAACAGTTTTCATGCGAGATTGTCCATACATATTGAATATTTGTAAATATTTACATTATGTTTCATTCACGTGTTTATCAGTTGAGTCTGTGGAAACATCTGGTGAAACCATCAAACTGTTATTTATTCCAAACACTTTTATTGAGATAAAACACGTCAAAGGATATCAGTGACATGTACTGTATACAGATCTGACGCGCGATGGTAAGATGATTGAAAAAAATGTTGCTGAATTGGAGAAGTCACATTATTGAATAATTATTAGAAAATGGTAATGAGCTATTGACTTATGACTTCTCAACAAGCTAGGAGACTCATTTACCTATTTAACAGCTATTCTACTACCCTACTAACAAACCATATGTTAAATTCGTTTAGTTTTATTGCAAGTAAGTAATATATAACACAACTGGATTGCTATATACTTGATAACAGACATACTTTAAACCGTGTCAGAAATTTCGATGTTGGATCATATTAAGATGTCTTTTTATCACTGGCATCAGCAATCAAAGTATTATATGAAAGTACATCAAACTAGTAGCGTGTACAACTGTGTAATGTTAACGGCAACTTCACTCATTACAGTGTAAGAATATACCAAAACAGTTTCAGAATCACGTTCTTCAGTTCTATCGGCTAGCTTTACGTCATATATACACACAGAACTTAAATAAGCACCACCTAATATTTTCAGTGATACAGATACAGATAGTAACAGATATGTATTGTTAGATGGTAATTGGTATGGAAGTGCATTTCCTCTCAACAGTGTTCGGGTTTTCTGTGAGGTCAATCGCACTAACACATCCCACAATGCATGTGAAGCACACGACCCGCGAATTTCTGAAATTGCAGTTTTAAATCGTTCTTGAAATCAGTATAAATCTGGGAAAATTTCAAATGATTGTGTCATTACCTCTGAACATGGCTCGATGGAGACTCACTTAAGCAAAAAGATGGCAAATTATTTGAATGAGTTCCACCGGAATGTCTTGTATAGCTATTGGACGACCGTTGGACATTCACCACACTGTGATAAGCCGTCTTGTCCAGAAATATCTTCAAACCACAGCATATGCACAAAAGAACATCCAAGCATTAGTCCCATTCGTTGGTGGATCTATAATGGTCTGGGGATGCATTTCTCACGGTTGTAAGCTCGATTTGGTGACTATGAGAGGTAATCTTAATGGCGATTGCTACATCCGGGAAATTCTGCAGCCTGTTCTTGTGCCACATTTTGACAATCATTTATTGGCTACTTGTCCTGTATTCATGAATGATAACACTCGGCCTCACCGTTCTCGACCTGTGGTTGATTTTCTAAAAAAAACAATTCAGTATCTAAACTTCCATGGTCTGCCACGAGTCCGGATATCAATCCACTGGATCACCAGTACATGATTTAGTCGGTTTAGAAGCAGCTATACATCATGAATGACAGCTGTTACCTCTTCAACGAATCAAGAGACTCACCACAAGAATGTTGAGGATGGTTGAAGCAATCATCCGGGCACGTGGCGGATACACACGTTATTGATAACGTGATGGTCAAAGAAATAACATTGTCAAAGAAATAACATTGTCAAACTGCTTAACAAACACTTTCACCGTTTTTGAAGTTCACAGAGCAATAGTTGTACGAGAGTGAGTTTTCAAGTAAAACCACTGTTCATGTTCATTTGGCAATATAATGAGATACATGTTACACATTGTATTCAGGGTTGTCTTTTTGTTTAGCAAAGATGATGCACTTTCATATAATATAATATAACAGCATTTCTTCGATTAATTTCACAAGATGTTCACAGTGGTTGGGCATAGTCACACAAATCTGAAAATATGAGGTGGTGCTTGATTAAGTTCTTTGTGTATATATTGATATACATACACATCTATATCGTATTACTTATGTCAACATCATTTTAGTATTAGTCAGCCATTGGGACGGCCAACAGATACATTTAAAGTGTCACAAACACTGCACACGTCTTGGCATCTGTAAATATGTATGAATTATGTTCCTCTATTGAACGTTTATCGTATGTCAACATATAAAGGACTTTTTGAAAAAAAAAACATGATATCCATTTTTGTTAACAGCAGTTTTCAATTGCAGGAGTTCGACCTCTACGGTTGATACACGTTCATCTTTCTTTCATCCATCACCAAGATTTCAATGGACAAAATCAGCCATACAAAATTTTCCTAAACTGATTTCACAAATAGGATTTTGATAGTGCCAATCTGGAATGCATATTGGTTGCCTCTCAGAAATATAGCCCCTTAAACCCCGATACGTTAAGAACGGGAATGAAAATTCTGCAGATCTGGCAAATGTCGTCTTCTTTCAAGAACATTTTGTAGAAATACTGCTTTAAGTCAGAAAGGCTGTGAAATTTCTAATTTGTTTGTAAGAGAAAGTCTGATTTCAATATCTAGATCTAATATCCGTCAGAATAAACTGAAGGTTGAAAAAGAAATGGCCATTGGAAAAAGGTTCCCATTGGGGAGTCGTTCCTTCAAGACCAAATCTGTTATATTCTAGCTATCAAGAGGTATGCCAATGGACAACTGATAACTTTCAACATATGCCTTGATGCTTTGCATTTTTTTACTTCTCTTTTGAAACGCACAGGTAATTATTGTCAATGGTTGGAGATTCTATGACACCTTTCGAAATCAATCGTTGCTAGATCATGCATTCATCATCCAAAACTGTAAAATATCTCGTATCACGTATGCCCGGTCAAGCATACATGTATCTCCTAGCTCATCCCCTTTTACAAAATGCCCTGTCACTGTCAACAACATGGCATATTTTACATCATCAAGTAATGAGTGACAAATTCTTTGACAACATAATCGTAATGGTATCACTATGCCATGATGTCATTAACATGATAACGTGACAATGGTATTACATCACCAGACAGCTGGCCTTATGGCAGTGCTTACATGTATGTTCAGAGATGTATAAAATGTCTTAAAGTAATGAAGAATGATTTTGAATGATAGATATAATCTCGCCTTTGTGTCTTCTGATATTAACTTTATAAACACTAATTTGTGACTTTTTTCAGAACACACTTGGGTGCGATAATCTACCTGTCTTAACAGTTCAGACTCTTTGCAAGGGAATAACCTCAAAAGTCCTGAATCCTACTCTTAATTGCCTAGGTCGTTACAGAATGTTCTTTTAATAAAGGTATTAACTCAGCTTTGTGTTTGAACAGATCTTACGATAACACTTCTAGAGAGGCAATGCCTTGAATCCAAATATCCCTCTATTGAGGTTTGACAGAAAATCGATTTCATACAAAGACACTGTTGTGTTTAGCTAAAATACACAATGTCGAATGTGTAGTAAACTACGAATCACTTGTTAGACCAGTTCAGGCACTGGAGAAACGTAATGCATGTTGTGCATTAAACAAGTTCATTGTCACTTTGAACAACGTATCATTCAGGAAGTGATCTCGAAAACACACTTTTTAGACAAATTTGTATTTTTGCATTCGTCACAACAATACAAATATGGCCTTGCTCTGTTCCCGCGTATGCGTGGAACATTCCTTTATTGAAATTGCACATGATAACCTGTATAGTCAAATGTTTGGACATTCCAATTCGTCTTTATGCGAACATATACAAATAAGCCCATGCTTCTTTGAATGAGTATATTAACCACATCCTGACAGTCTAAAAGCTTAAATGATATCCTGAGAATCAATAAACAATTAAGCATTGAACTTATATGTGTGTTTTTTATTTCGATGCTCTTTAGAGGAATGTCAGTTAATCAATTACTCATTTAGAATGAACTGTCTGAGCCCTGTTTTATTGACGTATTCGAACTGGTGTCAACAGTTGAGGAGTAATAGTCTTGCATTTTGCTATGAAAGAAGTAAGATTACCAGCAAATTGATTGATCAATTTAAGAGAGGTTTGAAAGAGTGAATCGATGGCTTTGGTCTTCGTGAAATGTTTGTTTGTGTAAACATCGTTTAATCGTTTAAGTGCAGCATTAGATTGTTTAACCTTCTACCTTCGATTGTTAATTTGAAATTAAGTCAAGAAGGAAGTAGAGCAATTACCAAACGATACTAACCATCTCAATTTGAAGGATAAAGAGTACACTGATACATTCATTCAGTCTGTAAGATAGTTGTGTCAAGAGGTGAGGTGAAGTGAGACGAGTTGGGGTTAACGCCACTTTCAAGACTATTTCACTCATATCGCGGCTGCTGGTATTATGGCAGAGAGAAAGCCCGCAACGCCATGTGGATATGCATTGCGGTGAAATCTGCGAGTTTGAACAAGCGAACCATGGGTGGTACTACACTGAAATTGAAGTATTGCACCCAAACCTTACTGCATGTAGAACAGCTCTCTACTGCAGACAAAGTTGCCTTGCCCCTGGCGGGATTCGAACCCCGGATCTCTTGACCCGAAGCCGAACACGCTAACCACTGTGCTGTCCCGCCCCATTGTGTTAAGATACCTGATAAATACAGAACCTACACTTCTCCTATAGAACCTCATCTTATTAGTTTCTCTGGTCGTACATAAGTTCTCATGTCATGTCATTATCAATCAGAATGTTAGGCACACTGCGAAATCATGATTGTGTTTTATCATAAGTTCTTGATTTAGAGGTCCTTTAAGATAGTTGAGTATGATAACTGATAACTACAAACAGGTTAATTAATCGTATATCAGTTACCGGAGTCGTACAAACGTTTTGACATAAGAACGATGTGAAAGAAGGTCAAAGCCAATTTTCTCGCTCCTTTAATAGAACTTTATTTATTGTATATCACTTTCCGTATCAGAGTTGTACATACGTTTTGACATAACATTCCAAGTGAAACAGGCTCTAAGACGGTTATCCCAATAAAAAGTATTTGTATTCTACATACACAAATGTCAATGGGTTTTGTTTTCACAGCATTGATCAATTCTATACCCAAAAGTCAATATCCAACATCTTGTAATAATCATAAGAATGAAAAGAATTGAAAATCAAAACTGTAAACATTTCATATTTAAGAATATCATATTGTTTTCACAATACAGTGTGAATAAACCCCATGCAGAGTTCACGAATGTAATTACATGTTGTATAGGGAGGGGTTGTGGAATTTTAGGTCGGCCATTTTGTTTTTTAAAATAGCCTTGACATGACCTTTAAGTGACCTTTAATTAAGGTAGAAGGTGACCTTTAGGTCACCTGTACCCTCGCACATGTTATGTAGCTGACCTTTGATTAATGGGGGTTCAAGTGACCTTTAGGTCACCTGTACCTTCACACATGAACTGGTGAATGCTTAGTGTGCTTCTAGACATTGAACTGTTAAGTCATGTTGTTTATTCGCTCTGATACTATGGATGTATGTGGTTATCTTGACAACTCTGTTGTTGCTGATTGTACTGGATCTTCAGTACATTCTGATTGGACTTCTGTTGAGAAAAGACTTGAATCGTTCAAGGACTGGCCTATTCAAATGAAGCAAAATCCTAGAGATTTGGCTCAAGCAGGACTTGTTTATCAGCACCGAGGAGACTCGTGTATTTGTTTCAAATGTGGTATTCGTCTCAAAGAATGGTTGTCTACTGATGACCCCTGGGTGGAACACGAAAAGTGGTCGCCAGACTGTGACTATTTACGTATGGTGGGGATAGTAAGGAGAAAGGACATTTATCAGAAATCAAATAGGGTATAAACTTTTCTGTACATGAACTGGTAATTATTTGTGTAATCCTGATCATAGGAGGCCATTCTACCATTAGACTCAGAAGTGTACAGACGTGTGTTTATTCGCTCTGATACTATGGATGTGTGTGGATGTCCTGATGAGACTTTTTTTACTGATTGCTGTGCATTGCAACCTAAATGTGACTGGAGTTTGTTTGAGGAAAGACTAGATTCATTTAAGAACTGGCCAATTCAAATGAAGCAGAGTGCTGAAGATATGGCTCATGCAGGACTTGTGTACCAGAACAGAGGAGACTTGTGTGTATGTTTCGAATGTCAAGTTCGTCTTAAGGGATGGATGTCTACAGATGATCCCTGGGTAGAACACGGGAAAAGGTCCCCAGATTGTCACTATCTTAGAATGGTAGGAAGACCAAAGTGGTATAATAAGATGAACTCTGATGGAAAAAAGGACTGATGTTACTCTAATCAACTGAATGTAAAGGATCCATTCAAGACCAATGTTATAACTGCTTTTTTAATGCCTTATAAATATTATGGAATAAAAAAATTAAGATATAATGTGTGTTTGTTGTTGTGTATATAAACAATATCATGAGAGTAATATTATCACTTGGCCAATATGGCTCCTTGGGAAGAGTACTTGAGCAAGATTTATGATGATCCTTAACATCAGTTATGCCGGACCAAAGAAGTTATTCGAAGCTGTGGAAGCTGAAGGTTAAGATTCGATTTAATTTCACGTTATCTTTTGGGTCTGTCCACTGCAGTCTACCAAAGGTCAAGAAGTGGTGAAAGCTTTGACAGACTTTTGAAAAACACAAGATCGTATACTTGGTATTTTATCAGACTGATATGGGAACTGAATTCAATATAGATTGACAGAACTTATATAATAGGTCGAGATAATGACTAACCTCATTTGCTTCAGAATATTCAAACTGAACGCATCACCATGAGTCAATACAAATTATTTGTCCCAGACACTGAGAAATGGACTCGTTATTATATGTTACAAGTCCAGGGTAAACTGAAACCATATAATTTTGTCATGAGAGGTGGGGAACAGCAGGGTATAATGTCTGTGGACAGAACATTGGAGCTGTACGATCCCGAGTGGCCTAAAATTTTGGAAGAAAGGAAACGAAAAGAACAGGCAAGGAACATGCCTTATTCTGAACAACCCAAACTCAACTTTATCTCCCCCACACAACACGTCGTTGAGCAAGCCCAAGCTCAGGAAAAAAGAGTACAGGCAAATTTAAAACAGTCAAAGGAAATCAAAGTGAGAGGAGGTCCAAGAAAACGAATGAAAACAATCTTTTAACTACCAACAACACCAAATTATAAAGTTAGTTTGAAATAAACCATTGAACTGTCAACATGGTGATGTGTCCAGTGTGTGGGGAAGTTTTTTCCAGAACTGACAATATGTTGAGACACAGGAGATCTAAACACAAACCTGCTTTTGAAAATTCACAGTCACAGACAAATACACAGCCAACGACAGACAACCACAGGCAGCAACCATTACCGACGCCGTCCCCTCATGGCCCTCCTCATGGCCCTCCTCCTCCTCCTCCTCCTCCTCATGGCCCTCCTCATGGCCCTCCTCCTACTCCTCATGGCCCTCCTCATGGCCCTCCTCCTCCTCATGATGCTACTCATCATTCGACTGAAGAATTCAGGCTATTACATCCCTTTACAATGGTAGTTTCTGGGCCAACTTCGAGTGGTAAAAGTTTATTAGTGAAGCAGTTTCTAGAGAGGATGAAGATTAAACCATATCCAGAACGAATTATCTGGTTATACAAGAGATGGCAGCCTTTGTACAACACAATTCTTACAGACGTTTATCCAAATGTTGAGTTCTTCCAAGGTATTCCTTCTGGCCTTGAAAAGGATGAATTTCTTGATCCTACTATGGTGAATGTCCTCGTTCTTGATGATCTAATGAGTTCAGCGAGTAAGGACCCACGCATAACAGATCTATTTACAGAAGGTTCCCATCATCGCAACCTCTCTGTCATCGCCATCAATCAAAACCTTTTCTATAATAGGGACCCAACACAACGGAGAAATTGTCTCTATTTGATCCTTTTTAACAATCCAGTGGATCAACAACCTATCATGACTTTAGCAAGGCAAATGTATCCAACCCGATCTCAACATTTTATGCAAACATTTCAGTTGGCTACTCAAAAACCGTATGGGTATTTACTTGTCGACCTTAAACCATTTACTCCCAACTCTGATCGGCTCTGTCCTAATGTATTTAGTATTAAAAGAGAACACACACCACAGAAGATTCATTTGGAGCGAAATCTCCATAGAGTGCTGACTTGTGAAAATTACCTCTCAAACATGCCTTCCTGTGATGATTGTGGAATAGTATTTCAGGACCATTCTGATCTGCAAAAACATAGAAAAAATTGGTGTCCAGAGAGTGGAGACTCTAGACAGAGTCCTCCTGGATTACCTGATGGGAGAATGAAAAGAAAATTGGAAGAGGATTTCATTACTGTGAAAAAACCACGTCAAATGGAAGATTGTGTTTATTGTGGACAAATGTTCAGTAATAGTCATAACTTGCAGAGACATCTCCATGATAAACAATGTCCTGAAATGGAAAATGCTACTGATGACGACGATGATGATGATAGTGTTACAAACCATGCTGATAAACCACAGAAAGCAGGTGATCTTGAGGAGCAAGGAATAAGACAAATGTATAAAAGTGTACGTGAGGAAAATAAAGACTTTTTGGAAGAGAAAAGACAACTTTATTTGAAAAGAGGTCTCACTGAAGAAATGATAGATGATAAACTGAAGAAGTTAACATGGAGAGCTTTTAAAGAAATGTATGCACACTTTATTATGTATCTGCACTATTTGCAATGGGGACCAAAGACACAAGGACTTTTGAATCAAGTAGAAGACACCAATGGTATATATCACGCTGTGTTTTCTAAATTGTACAAATATAAATCTTGGATAGAAGATTTAATTGATGATGACGACGAAACGCTATCTGATGACGAGAGTGAGGTATCGGAGGATGAAGATGAAAGCCAATAGACGTTGTAAAGCAGATTTATAGGAGTGCTCCTTATCCTAAAATCTGCTCATTGAAACGGGGCTAATAAAAAATGTTTGATGTTGTATTTTAGTTTATTATTTGTTATTTTCTTATGATACTCATAAGACGTTTTTGAAATGGTCTTGGTTTAAACAACTGTTCTACACACTGCAAAGTTTGCATGAAATACTACACTGAATTTCGGTACAGTGCAAGATTTCAGTTTTACAAACACTTGGATGATGGGATTTTTCTTCCTGTAGTAAAAGTAGCCAACCCTGTTATAAGTGATACATTCACACACTCACTGAACAGATGGTTACTTAGTTATTGTACAATTGAGACAATTTTTAAAATACATGAATGTGTTAACTCTAACATACACTCTGTTTGTATGCGATTTATCAATATTTCATAAAATAATACTACAATAACATACACACATTGTCTTGAAACAATACTTTCAATTTATTCCAATTTATTCCAATTTATTCCAATTTATTCCAATTTATTCCAATTTATTCCAATTTACCCTGTTAAACATTCACCAACTGTCCCAGCATGTAACTATGTTAACTTGCCAAACAAATCGAAACAATCCTTACTTACAAACTTTCACTACTTGAACACTCTTTCAGAGATAATACATCATCTCTCTCTCTCTCATATCCCTTAAAGGGTCCGCTAGATGTAATAGAACCCCCATCAACAGTGAAATATCTTGACCGCCCCCAGTGAGAATCACTCAAGTGTGAAGTATTTGAGTAGTTGTTACTCAAGCAGTTCACCCATACACAGGCTTATGGCCCGGTTACTAATTGGCTCTCATTAACTACTTGACCACTATACTGTTGGTTTGAATAGGATGAACACCTCTTTGAGTGACCACTCGGCTGCCTCATTATCTCCTCAACAAATAAGTCATTAATGATGGCCGGTCATTCTCACACATTTTAATTGTAAGATGAAGATTCATTAAGAAGCTGGCAGCTTCAACTTGTGATGTACACATTAAATAAATATTATATTTGATACTAAATATTTTACACCACTGTGTATTATAAAATATATGGAAACAAATTATTTAACATAATTTATAAAATATGTAGAGTCTGGTAATTAATACAACATTATTAAAAAATCCACGATTTACAAATGAACATTGTGGGAAAGCATGGGCTTTTATAGGTGTTTTTGATAGGGTCTAAAGGTCAACTGACTACATTTTTCTGTGATACAGGATGTGTCTACTTAAGGACATCTGTTGATGACAGGTGAAAAGGTAAGGTGCCTGTCAGAGTTTTACCACAAACAGGATGTGCCTACTTTTAGGTTATTCTATTTTTGTCATTTTTATGACAGGTCAAAAGTCCAGCTGCCTGTCTGCCAGCTGCCTGTCATATTTTTACCCAAAAACAGGATGTTCCTACTTAAATACATAAGTTGAAAATGTTTGTGATGGGCCAAAAGGTCACCTGTCTGAACAATTTACTACAGACAGGATGTGCCTACTTTTAGGTTTATATGTTGATCTCATCTTTGTCTCTCATCTTAATGAAAACATGATAGATGTCTAATGTAAAATGATTGTATTATCATAAATATTTAGACCTTACTCTCATAACAAATCCATAACAATATTGCGTACCCACCCCATAAAGTGACATTTTTCTAGAAATGTTAGAGCAAATCTAGAGCAAGATATATGATAACAAACTAAAATGTATGAAAAAACCATATCGCTAAACACTTGTAAATGACATTTTCAGAAAATGGTATTCAGATGTTTAAGCAAACTTGTGCAAAGTCTAGGGTATTATAAGTATGATCATTTATATGAATCTTGTTCCACATTCTTATCTGGGTGCATAAGAACGCATTATGTAATTAAGGAAATGGCTACTGAGGTTTCAGTGTGTCAGTGTTGCCCTCCCCATGGGTTTGTAAGCAGCTAAATGGCAAATGATAGACTTGATTATTGTCCTTCACTTTGATATTATCGTATTAAGCTTTGTGTCCTTTTCTCCCCCAAAACTCCTTTTGAATGAATATGAATAAAGCTACAAATAAAGCTACAAATAGAGCTACATATGGATTTGTCATATGGTATATTTTATCCTTCATTCATGTCACTAACATAGTTGTAAAAAAAATACATTATTCCACACTTTAAAAACATGTTCTAAGTCACTCTAAGTTTTTAAGACAAATGTTGACTGTTTTATTGTCATATTGTGTTCAGTATGTGTTCCCCAATATGTAGACAGTCTACAACCTCTTTTCTGGAATAGCGCAGACTGAGTGCAAGTCTTTTATTTCAGATTGAATATTGAATCAATGTTGATGTGTATGCACGTACAGAAAGCTCATGCTAACTTCCTGCTCAGTATAGGGACTGGTCAAACTGAAGGAGTACTTGAGATGTTATATCCTGTTCACTTCCGTCGGCATTTCTACAGTTACTGACCACTGGTCAATGACATCTCGGTTATCTTCAGGCAATTTTATACAATTCTGTAAAATGTTGTTGTATGAATTATGAATTAGTATGGATAGAAATCAAAAACCTTAATCAAAACATTAAGTAAGCTCTTAATCAAAATAGTTAAAACTTTGTAAAATATTTTCATTCAAGTTATTGATCACACCTGTCAAATCAAAGTTACCTCAAGTCACACGAGAGGGTACAGGTGACCTAAAGGTCACCTTCATTTCATGTGTGAAGGTACAGGTGACCTAAAGGTCACTTGAACCCCCATTAATCAAAGGTCAGCTACATAACATGTGCGAGGGTACAGGTGACCTAAAGGTCACCTTCTACCTTAATTAAAGGTCACTTAAAGGTCATGTCAAGGCTATTTTAAAAAACAAAATGGCCGACCTAAAATTCCACAACCCCTCCCTATACAACAATTACAGCGAATTCTGCTTCTGTGCCCATTCAGATGTTTCCCTTGAGGGCATTGTTGAAAATTCTTCCACATTTTACTTTGACAGCTTATTCTTCATGAAAGCACCCATTTATAGGAACAAGAACGAATCCTATGATCATTAGAAATAGGTGAATCATGTTTCAAAATATATTTACAATGAATTCTCCAAAATCTAACATTAAATCATATTTGGAAAAAATGATATCGCTGATACTGCAGATTGTTGTCATATAAAAATGCAGAGTTAGTTAAAGTGATCATTATTCGGTAACATTTTTTTGTTAAATAATGAAATTACTCAGATACTATGCAGTCGACTGGTCATGTACATGTATGTTATATTTGTACTGAATTTTGAATTGAATCCTTGCTCTTATTGGAAGCAAGAAGATATTTCTAAGGTCGGGCAATGTGTGATACTTTAGTTGATTTACACTTCAGGAAGTCTTTAATGTTTTGACGGTCTTGGCTGGCAGAACTTTCATGATTTGTATGTCACAGTTGTTGGATTGTTCCAAAAACAACCAAGTTCGTACAATTCTGTTTGGTATCTCAAGTGTAGGGCTGAATTAAGGTTCAAGAGCCATTGAGTATTATCATTATATTTCATTCGGCTTTCATACGTGCTGAGAGACCACAGTGCCGAGTTCAAATAATTTGTCTTGGCTAGAAAATGCATACCCTATCGCAAATACATGATACCTACTTGTTTCCAATGAAAATGGATAACACAGACTATCACAAATTTATAAACGGATGCCTTTTCATAATGTGATTGGTATGGGAAGTTGTTGATTATATCAAATTCTAAATGTGTTGTACACAAGAAGAAAATAGTGACCTGATGCTAAGACGACTAAGATGCTGAATGTGGAATAAATTAATATCATGAAATATGTATCCACAAAGTTATAAATATATAAACAACACACATTCTGAAGATTAGAATCAGTATCACAAACACATTTACTTTGTAGAAAACAACACTCATTGAAACATTTAGAATGTTTAAAAACAAAATATCTCTCCGTATTTCTTTGCACTTTGACATGATACAAAGGTGTTAACATATTACGGTGTTAATCTGGCATGACTAGAACATGTAAGGGAAATGTGTTGCAAATCGATCGTTTAAGTAAAACAGCTTACGACTACCCTGTATACATACGTTATATGTTTATAATGGCGTGCAAGTAAAGGCCATATTAATGGCAAGATGTCCGATTGTTGCTGGTTCACAATCTATTATGATTGTAAAATTGCAGAATATGTTTGGCTTAAAGAAACTAGACCATTGCTTCAGTAACGCTGACTTCCACTCCACACACACTTCATCATTCATTGTATTGGGTCCTCCATTTTCAAGATTGTAATTTCACCTAGTACCCTTGTTCCAAGGATTACATTATAAAAAGAATGAAAATGTTACAATGTCGTTTTCAGGTCAACCGAAAAATTACAACTGCAAAGAGGGTTTGATATTTATGGAGAACAAATTATCATTTATCAAATTATCAATGAAACCATTATTATGGAGAAGACTAACAATTATGCTGTATTGATTGTTGAAAAAAATAAACATGAGCAGTCAAGTAATAAAACCAGGTACATTGAAGATATCAATGGATAGAAAGCAGGTGCTTTGTCAATGTAACAATGAGAGCAACATTGACCAGCATGGAAGCGTCACACACGAATAGTTTTGTTGTTTTATCTGTCCCTAAGGAATGACCGTGCTGCCAATACATTGTCTATATCAGCCAATGCATAGATAGAAATCCATGTTATTGGTGTATTGAATAAATCAGAATTGTACTTGTTCATCCCGTTTATAATCCACAGGGGAGGAGTGACACTATTTCTCTGAACTTCGTATTATTAGCTAGACATTTTACATGATCCAAAGAGATACATTTCTTTTTAAGATACTGAAGAAGCCTCACAATCTCGTTTATTATTCCAATTCTGTATTCAGGCATTGTTGGCATTTGTGACCCACAATTAGTTTAGCAATGTTTAACAGCTAATTGTTCATTGTCCAAATACCTCTGATTTTTAAGTGGTTAGGTATATTTTGAGAGCGTACCAATGTGTCCCATCTTGATTACTATTCTCTGAAGTACAGACTGTTTGTTTTTGTTATGTTAAATATTAAAAATAATTGTGATAAGTATTGAAATCATAATGCTTCTCTCTTAGGTATGGGTATTGTCCCAATGTGCCCCAGGTCATGTTTTTGTTTCTTGTTGATACAAAAAGTTTGTTAATATATTCTGTGTGTTTTATGTTTTCATATTTTGACAATTAAGGTTGCTTTAAATATGCTAAGTTTCATTATGTTTGTGTTCATAAAGTAAGAAGAAAAACAGGAAAATATTGTTTTTTGTCCCAAGGTTGTCCGGTCTCCCCTAAAACTGAAAGCTTTTATGATGACAGGATTTTTATGGAAAAACCTAAATGCCTTCAATTTATTTTTGAGGACCAATGAAATACTCGTACTGGGGTTTATCAAGCTACAGTGAAAAAACTTATATGTTCACTGCGACCAGTGACTGATATAATTTGACTGATATAAGTTGACGTCATAAAACAATGGTCTGACGCAGCGAATTGGTTTACTGTGGTGGCGTAGGAGCCACTCAAGATGATAACTGTCCTGTTTATGGAGTAATTACAAGGATTAAATCATATCATGAATAGAATCTCGTGAGGATGAAAAATAAATATTTTCATGGGTCGCTGTGTCACTTGTGCAAATATAAACTTTCCAACTCACTCAATGAGATAAACATGGTATTTGTCAAGAAAAGACAGATATCCTCAATCAAGTGACCATGACTTTGTCAAGTAGTTTCAGTTTCAGATTGTCAATTGTGATTCATACGCATACTGTTATTTCTTATAAGTTACCATGTTACAAAATAATAAGATATTGAACTGTCTTTATTTTTCATTGCATTTGTATTACTTTTAGAGCCACTACAACATTATCTGTCTACCGGGGCTGAATATTCGATATAATCATCTCTAGAGGTTTTCATGAGGAAAACTTGTGCTAAAGGCGGATAAGAGATTTTTGTGAAATTCTTTATCAATGAAATGACTTTATAAGAGATGAAGGAAACACGGCTGGTTGGTATATGATCGGGTAAACTAACCACCTGTTTGACTGTAAATCACACTAGTAGCCTTAGCTACTTGAAAAGCGTTGACTATCTTAGAATATATCATTCTGATGAAAAGTCTCAGGGTTCAACCCTGGGGGACTGAGGATGCATTTTGCAATAATCAATAAATATTTATCTTAATCGCTAAAACATTTGCTTTTTTCAACCATGATCTCATATTGATTTAAACTGTCAACAAGAACAGATCAGTTCCCTTGTTAAAGGAAATCAACCTTTTACGGAAGATAGAAAACAATTTCAGTGTTTTAACTGAGTAGCAAAAACAGATGTTAACAGGTACATCACATCAAATATCACCGCAGGCGAGAATATGTGAGAAGATCAGTGTCAACTCCATACCAAGACATCCTTGATTTAATTCTAACCAAGCTGTCACTGTTCAAATTGCTCGTATTGCTTGAAGGCATTTTAGGACAAGCACTGTATTGACTCACCCTTTCCAAAGGGGGATTGAAGGCGAAGTGAATTGAGGCGATTCCATTTGTTGTGGAGCCCAACTCTTAACTTTTAACCAATTATAATGGTTTAGTATTCTATAGTTATATCATATTAATATTGACATCAGCACTTGTAAGAAGTATAATGTTTCACAAATTCGCGAAATTTGAATTAATATATTTGAATTCAATTAAGAATTGATCTTAACATAATGGTGGAAGTTATTACAGCAGGGGAAAACTCACAGCATCGCCGTAGAACATAGTTGGATTAATATATTTTCTCATGGTAGTTCATCCACCATTTGAGCCAGGAGTATTACTTTTCCCGAAAATACACACTATATACCTTGCTTGTGGTAATACCTTATAATATTGACCAATCAGAATCGTTTTCTGTCAAGGGAAATAACTCTGTGTTTACTTTGGTTCACTGTATCATGAGTGACGACGATAAACTTGACTAACGTACACCAGGTTAAATTCTAGGATTTAACCCAATGAGTCTTTCTCTTATAGCATGATGACTTGTATTTAAGCCCCCAAACCCACTGTGGATATATATTGACTGCAAATGAATTTAGCAAACAATGAGCACCAATAAACAAAGTTACTTTTAAGTAACCGATGATATGCCATACTCAACCATGATGAAAGAACAATACTTACAACGATCACATGTTTATATTATGACAACGAAAACGTAATGAGTCTAAATCATTGTCTTGCCAATACCTAAGCTTAATGAATCTTTAACAATCAAATCCCTAGACATTTTTATAAAAGTTACTTAGTACGTTTTGGCAAATCGTTCACCTTGGGAAATGTTTTATCGACCTAAAACAATCAGTAACTTTTGTGGCCAAATGACATGCGTGTCTATAACAGATAATGATTTCCCCTACCATATGTTCTATTGATTTGCTTGATGTAGATTACTATTGCAGGTGCTTTATCACGCTTCAAGTCATGCACTTTACATCAACATGGTTTCGTAATCATAATTGTTGCATTTCACAGCTCCTGTGAAGCCATAATCATAAAACTATTAAAATAAATTCCATTCATGAAATGCGGTTAGGGGTTGATTGTTGGAAATCAGCCATTCACCTTTGGTGAAATAAACCCATACACTTTATGTCCTATTCGGATAATGGAAAAAGTCATTATTCAATTTAATGATTTCATGTTAGGGAGATATTGTTGTTACCTCACACTGTGTATATCATATTGTGAACAAATTTCCTCATGTCTCAAGTATACGATTTCTTGTTTTTAAGTCCCACATTGTTTCGGTTTCAAATATATCTAAAGGTAAGGTTGTTCCCGCACCGTGGATACTGAGTATGACATTGTGTTCTTTGTTGAAGTGGAATGAGAAACACTGGATGTTTAGTATTTTTCTTTTTTTATAATAAAATACATATACATGTATTATTAGAATATTCACAAAGTAACAATTCCCTTGCAATTAAACTAATCAATAATGTTGTATCAAAAGTCCACTCTGGTACCGCTGATGAATGGCTTCACTGCAAATTGATCTTATGTTTTAATGAATGTGTTTTAGTCTTATGGTCATTGTCGACTGGGTTGTGTTATAATGATTTAATAGCATGTACAATGTATGAACAGGAATGTCCTTTGAATTTCGTTTCCTCAAAAAAAACCTGATAGAGCCCTTCCTTTAAATAATCTGAATATATTTCACTCGCAAGACAATTGTCTGAATATCATTTTATTATGAATAAGAATCATTTTAGGTTTAAGTATAAGCGAAACTCATTCATCCAAATATTCCACAATATATAATACTTTGTATTCACTCTTTGCATAACATCATATTGTGCACTGTATTCAATATTATATTGATTTTGTAACCATTGGAACTAATAAAAGAAAAGTGAAAAAAATGAAAATGAAAAAAACTTAAGATTTCAACAACAAACAATTCTGTATGGCAGTCTTAATCATAAATATCATTATATATACACATCAATATCGTTTTACTTATATCAATATCATTAAGTATTAGTCAACTAAAGGAACACAACAGATAAATTTAATGTGAAACAAACTAAGCACACTACGCCCTTCTCTTCATCTGTAAAGGCGAGTGAATTATGTTTCTCTATCAAATGTACATTGTGCATGATAATATAATGGACTTTTAAAAAAGCATCCATCCCCACGATTTCAATGGACAAAATCAGCCATACAAAATTTCAAAACTGATTTAACTTTTGACAAATAGGATAAAGATAGCACAAATCGTGAATGCATATTGGTTGAGTCTCGTAAATATATCCCATTAAACTCCAATACATCAAGAATGTGAAACTCTGACATGTCGTCTCGTTTCAAGAAAGGTTTGTAGAAATACTACTGATAAGTCAGAAAGCCTGTTAAATTTCTAATTTGTTTGTAAGAGAAGGTTTAAGTTCAATATATAGTATCCGTCAGAATAAACACATGGTTATGGGAAGAAGATTCCCAATGGTGACATGTTCCTTCAAGAACAAATCCGCTATTTTCTGGCTCAAGAAGGTCCAATTTCACCATTCCTGCATCTTTTGCAATTATGCCGATGGACAACTGTTAACGATCAACATATGCCTTGGTGTGTTGCGTGTTTCGACTTCTTACTATTGTCAGTGGTTATTGAAAATTTTAGACTTGGTGACCCTATGACACTTTTTGAGCTCAATCGTAGTATCAAGTATCGGAGGCACACGTACGTTTTGATATAAAAACACACACAAAGGGTAAACATTTATAAGAATGTTCATGGAAAATGTTTATTCCATACCCAAAAGTCAATATCAAACAGCTTGTAAGCATCAGAATAAATAAGACACTGTTAATTATTCATTTGTTTATCAATATTATCTAAACAATTTACGCATTGAAGAGAGCACACATTTCAGATTCAAGAAAATCAATTCGGTTTTACAGCACAGCGTCTGTCAATTTCACACTGAGAGTTCACAAATGTAATTATAGCGAATTCTGCTTTGGTACCATTCAACTGTTTCACTTGAGGGCATTGTTGAGAATATTAATTCTTCCACTTGAAGTATTTTATTTCGAAATCGCAATCCTCGAGAAAATCATTCTTCTGAAAAAGGACGAAAATGGTTGTGGTTAAAAAATAAAATAAGGATGCATTGGACATGAAACATTAAATCTGATTTTGGAAAATGATATTGCTGTCACGGCTGAATATTGAAGTCTCAAAAACATGCAGACAGAGAAAGTTACAGTGGGTAAAGTGTAATATAAAATTAACAGTGATTATGAACCTTTATCGTTTAATCAATCTTTAATCGTTCATTTTTCTTTTGTTAAATGTTCATGAATTAACAAATTCAAATCATCATCTTCATATTGCTTAAATCAAATTGGAAACAGATATAGGCTGGCCAATCATGTCAATGAAAACTAATACTTTTCAGTGAACATTCTGGAGTTTACCACATTTGTAATTAATGTTGGTTAAACTTTCAGAGTTGAAACCCGTAAAAGGATAAACACCACCATATACATTGTATGTTACTTACATGCCAAATTATAAGTTTCCTAGGACACTTCAAACCCCCTATTCGACCTTGTTTAAATGTACATGATGTATAATTACATGCTATGGATATGGCTTATCATGTCATGTAATGAGATTTTTCACCCGCTATTGTATCAATACAATGTATAAACTTTAATACTAAATAGCAAATTTGAGAAAACAAAATATGCAAAAAAACTTGCTACGAAGCCTTTATAAATCACTAATGTTTATTCACACACCTTGTATTACATGAGTGCTATTTGGGCCTATGCCCTGGAACCTGAAAGAAACAATAAAAAGCATGATATATACCTACTAATTGTTTTGTAACTTCAGGTTAGTAATTTCCGTTACAGGAAGGTTTTTATATGGGTATATGTTTGTGGAAACAAATTAAAGGCACATTCCTGTTTAAAAAAATGTTATTTACTCATGATTATAACACAATCCAGTTGAGATATATTACCAAGAGTTATATTTTAAAAACTTTCGATTTTTCTATTTGAAATTGGCATTGTTGATCAGCTGTGTTCATTAATGACTTAATTGTTGATCTGTAAATATTCTGTTAATATTTATAGTTTATCATTAAAATTAAGAACACAACCTACTTTACTTATTTCACGAATCCACAAAACCAAACAAGCGGATACATCGATAGAATATTCCCTTTAAGTAAATATGGAAACGATAACATTTGGCAACTGAAAAATAATTTTACTTGAGACATGAGAAACAATACGTGAACAATATAACATACATATTCTGAGGCGACACTTCACATCAAATCAATATAATTGTAACATGAAACCAATAAATCCAATAATGACTTATTTTCATTGTCGCAATATGCAATAAAGGGTTTATAGGTTTATTTCATAAATGAGAATAGCTGTTTTTTTCCCACAATCAATTCCGTCCCGCAATACATTAATGGAAAAAATGCTTATACTTTTAGTTTTATGATTATCACTTAACAGGAGCCGTGAAATGCACCACTATTATGATTATGGAACCATGTTGAAGTGGAGTGCATGAATTCTAGCGCGAAAGAGCAACTGCAACAGTAATCTACGTCAAGTACATCAATAAAACATGGCAGGGGAAATCACTTTCTCCTATAGACAAGCGTGTCGGTGGGCCACAGTTGTTTTATGACTGTAAGACATTTCCCAAGGTGACGGATTTGCGAAGCCTTACTAAATTACTTTATAGAAAATGTCAAGGGATTTGATTGAAGAAATTACATTAATCATAGTTATTGTCAAAACAATGCTTTAGATCTAGTTCATGTTTGTTGTCATGCCATTAACTTCGATTTAAACATTGATCCGTTTATCATTATCATTTGCTGGTCTGAGTATAAACTAAAATTGATTTAACATGGCATATTATTATATAATTGACTGATTAAAAGTAAGTTCCGTTGGTTTATCGTACAGCCAACATGTAATAGAATTTCTGGCTTTTCCCCTGCAATAATACAAATCATCGCAATGTGAAGCACTCTTGAAAACGGAATTAAATCAGGATAGAGAGTTGACACTGACCTTCCCAATCATTCTCACCTTCCGTGTACTGTACCTGTAGATGTTTTTGCAACTCAGTTATAAAGTTTATAATGTTTTAACTGCTGTGGAAAGTTGATTTCTTTTAACATACCAGGGTACTGCTCCACTAACCTATCTTAGCCCTAGGATCCATCTTAGCCAATGATAAAAGATGGGCTTAGGATGTATCTTAGGGCTAAGAGGTTATTGGGGCCAGGCCCCCATGCCACTACATTGCTAAGAAATTTGATGAAAATTATGATCATGATCATGTCAAATGCAATGCTCATAACACGACGTACACGATTCAGACAAAAGATAAAATTCGTCCCCTATGAATTATAAACAGTATGCAGCAGAACAACTCTGATCACTCAATAGAAAATCACAAATAATATCGAGTTCTATCTTTGCATGTATACGATGTATTTAGCAAAACCATCCAACCATCAGCAAAAGATATCCGTGTATGATGCTCCAATGCTTGTCAATGTTGCTCTCATTGTTACGTTAACAAAGGAATTGTTTTCTATCCATTGATATCTATAAGGGTACATGGTTTGTTTGTTATATGATTGCACATGTTTAGCATCTATAAACGTCAATATTGCAGAAGTGTGTCTCTCTTCTTAACTCATGTTTTCATTGTTATGACATGAATAATTTGTATTCCATAAATATCAAGCCTCACCAAGTCCTTTGCAGATAACCCCCGTTGAGTGTCATCACTCGGTTTCACTTGATATCTATATTGTAACATATTCATTCTTTTTACAACACTGTCCCAGGACGTATATAACGAAACCATCCTCCGTTAACGAAGCCTGAATGTTGTGATTCGCTACACATCCTTGGCCACAGTTACAATCTTGACAATGTATGCTTGGGACAATACAGGTATATAACATATTATATCCTTATTCCTTTCTTGATGACCCATGTAGTGTAGGATGACCATCTACTTTACTGAAATAGTTGCTTAGTGTTTTCAACCTGCAATAATCTGCAGCCTACAATTATTATAGATTTGCAGTCAGTTTGAATTCGTCATAAGCATTTACAACAGTTTGATGTGTTTGAACCATCAATAACCTGACATTTTTCATTCAATATGGCTTTTACTCGCAGGTACATTATAAACATGTAACATATTTAAGAAACGTTGTGTAAGCTGCTTTACTATGATAATCGAGTTACATATCAGAATGAACTTCATTGACATGTTCTAGCCATGCCAGCTTAACAGAGTAAAACGTTGACGTTTGTATCATGACAACATGCTAAGACGAACGGAGAGATGTTTTTAACTGGCCTGAATCTTTTAATGATGAGTGCTGCTTTCTTTAACGTCAATTTGTTTCCGAACTGCTTCTTTTCTTAGAATTTAGGTTGCAAATACCATATACAGTTTTTAAATGTCTATTTCATGACCTTTCGAAATTTATTAAAAATTTTCCAAAAACTTCTTAGCACCAGGTCACTATATATTTTACAAAAAATTACATTTTGATACCTTCCACAAACATACCACAAAAAATACCTTCAAATTATCAAAAAGCGCGGATTTATAACTATGTGATTTTCTGGGTTGTTAAAATCAAGATGTTAATTTGAAGAACGCTTTTCCTTGTAGACGACACTTACGGGCATTAAAAACCAGTCAAACACAAACTATTCCTGCCAATAAAGTCGATTGTGATTGTGAATGTTTGTCATGAGTCGTAAAGTGATTTATTACCCATATGGTTGAAAATAACTGAGTTAATATTATTGATATGAGCACATGTGCACATATCACGTTTGCCTAGCAACGATTGTTTCACCGCGGCTTCCCGTATTCTGTCGTCTGTGACGTCATAAAACGATTGTTCGTGACGTCACGGTTGCTTGAGAAGTGGGTCACTTTCTGACTTTTTTTTACGCGAAACACATGGAATAGAACGGGTAATAAAGAAATTATTACACTCGAAAGTGTGTCATATGACTTTTACGAAACTCGTGCGAATTTGCGTATAACCCTCGCTCTCGCTCGGGCAATACAAAAAATCACACTCGTTTCGTAAAAGTCATATGACACACTTCCTCGGGTAATAATCTCTATATACAACATTTGTTTCATGAGAGTATGATACTTAATCGTTTATATATGTTCAAACACACGTGGAGGGCTGAAATTGCTATTTAAAAGGTGTTTTTTTCCGCATAAGCTTTGGTATTTGAGGTAATTTGTTCATGAAATGTGGAAACATAATGTATCTTCTTGGACTTTCAATCGATGACACTCTGTTGCTGTATGGTATCATAAAACAAGCCAGAAAGACACGTGCACATTCCTCTTTCCTATATCGCCTGGTTAAGGAGATTCTAAAATAACGATTTTTTAGAATCTGTGTTCTTCAGAAATATGAACAGGTAATGTTTCAAAAATAATAAATTAACTTTATTTGGCGTTTAGAGACATGGCGTAACTATGTTTAAGTCGTGTCGATCACTCCTTGATTAAAATACCTTGCGTTGTTGTACTTATACTTTCTATTGCCCACGAGTGTATATATCTCTTATTATATTTCAATTTCAATTTCTTATATTTTCAATTTCAAGTGAAATTAAGAAATGTATTCTAAATTAATGATGTTTTAATGATCAAAATGTAAATAGGATTACAGGGGCTCATCGCTAAGAGATAATGCTAGATAAACCTATATACCTATAGACACTACCCTATTTCTGTATCCTTTTATTTACTTATAGGGTTCTGTCTTTAAGCATATGTGATATCTAAGTGATACAATCCCCTGGATGAAGTGTAGATAATTCCTTCCGCCCGTGGCAAAATAGACCATTACAGATGGCAGAACTTAAAATACTGCCCTTAAGTGAAACAGTAGGAGGATACGCTATAATTAGTCTTGAGCTCGTGGTGTGCATTTGACACATCAATATTGTGTTGACAGAACTCAAACAAGAAAAAGAGATGTGAAGGTGTATTTTTAGTTTGTGACTAACCAAATCAGAAGATGATATATACCACTGTCAAATATAAAGCACAGTAAACATTTGAACACTACATGTATGCAACAAAATTATTTGTGGTAGCATAAGTGGAGAGTGAACTTCTTGACAGTTGTTTTCAAATAATATCCGTCACTTTAATAAGTGCAGCAATATATGTTTGATTGTCGATTTGAAAAATATCAAACATCTTATATCTTGAATACAAATTATTTTACTGCATAATCCCCAACATGCTTGACAAGGCTTAAGGCTCTAAACAGAAACGTACCTGCTCAGTAGTTAACACATTGTGGCCTTCAGTTGTTTTCATTCTTATAAAGTGATATTTTATGTTGACTTTTGTGTATGACATTAATATGTGCTATGACAATATAAATCATTGTCCTTTGTTTATGCTAAATACAATGGAACCAATTAAGGGAAAAGCATGTTTTAACTTCTTTCACATCGAACTACAGAAATAGTATACGAAAAATTAAGTTCTATAAGGGAAGTGCAGTTTTTGTAGTTATCAATAATCATACACGACTTTCTCAAAGATATCTCCAAATCAATTAAGGAGTATACTATTTAGCCTTAAGCTTGGGATGGTTTGTATCATTTGGTAATTGCTCTACTTCCTTATCGACTTAAATTCAAATCGACAATCTAATGTGGCAGGTTCAAACATCTAATGCTGCACTTAAACCATTAAAGCGACTGAGTTCACAAAAACAAACTTTTCAGGAGGATCATAGGCTTTGATATAGGCTTTAAGACCTCCTATGAATTTATTGATAAATCAATTGGCTGGTAATTCTACTTCCTAAAATGATGCAAGACTAATACTCCTCGGCTGTTGACATCAGCTCCAATATGTCAATAAACCTGGGCTCAGACATTTCATTCTAAATGAGAAATTGATTAATGGACATTCACTTAAAAAGGATCGAAAGAGAGAACACATGCATATAAGTTCAAAGCTTAATTGTTTATTGATTCTCAAGATATCATTTAAAGGGGCAGTAGCACATTTTTTGCAAATTATATTTTTTCAAATTTCCCATTTATAATGATATTTACTTTAGAGAGTAAAACATTGTATCGCACAAACCAATAATCTGTAGTTGTAATAACGGTGTTGCGTATAAAGTAAAAATTGCATCGTGGCTATTTTATTTTGAACACATTTTATTATGTTTTCAATGACAAAAACGATTCCCATGACTTTATGGAATCACGTACACTCATTTTTAACTTGATTTTTTTTAAGAGAGAGGGGAGTTTGATTATTGGTAACATTATTTTTCAAATACATTTTATCGACTTATTTCAGCGAAAAAACGTGCTACTGCCCCTTTAAGCATTTACGCTGTCAGGATGAGCTGAATATATGAAGTATGGGAAGACCTCACTATTTGTTTATGTTGGGGGATAGATGAATTTGAGCAGCCAAACATCAGACTACACCTGGCATGGACAATATCAATAAAAGGATGTTCCAAGCATTAATAATATTTCATCAAATGACACGAGTACTCTATGAGTACACTATATAGGTAATTAATATAATTAATATAATTTATATATGTAAAACTTGCATTACGATTCTTTAAAGCCTGGTCAGAACTGTTGGTTCAACAGTGGTAAATCTTTACTTAGAATTTGGCATTGTGTATTTTAGCTAAACATAACAAGGCTCTATCTGAAATCAATCTTTTTGTCAAACGTTAATAGAGGAGTATTTGGATCCAAGTGCATGCCTCTCTGTCAGTGTTATCATTGGAATTATTTTACACCATGCTGGGTCATTATCTCTGTAACAATAACAACCAATCATGACCCAATGGAGGGTAGGATTCAGGATCTAGTTTAAGGTTACTCTTCTTGTAGCGACCAAGCTGAACTGTTATGACATTTAACTGTTCTAGCCACGGTGCCAAAGTCTACAATTTATAATCACCATCTGCAATAGGAACGTGATCATAAGGTTCTGTTCTCCATAAACATTTTGGACATGGACAAGGGGAATTGTCGTCCTGATTAGTTGAAAGTAGAATGTTTTGAATGTTATTAGTTGTCCATTGAAATACTTATAATAAACTAATAGATATATAAGAGATAGCCAGAACATAACATATTATTTCTTGAAGGATCAGCTCCATAATCCCAATCCTCTGCCATACTCATTTCTTTTTCAAGCTTCAGTTTATTCTGAGGGATACTAACACACACATATATATATATGTGTATATATATTGAACTCAAACCTTACATTCCCGTACAAATATTAAAAAAATAATTAAACATGCTCACTGCCTTTTAAATAGTATTTCTATAAACCTTTCTTGAACGAGACAACATATGTCAATTTCATGTTCTAAACCTACAGGAGTTTAATGGGCCATTTATAAGAGGACACCAATAGGTCTTCACGATTTGCACGACAAGAAACGTATTCGTCAAAGTTGAAATACATTTTCAAATTGTGTATGGTTGAATTTCTTTATTGAAATCTGTTAGATTTATCTAACAAAGATGAACGTGTGTCTACAAAAGGGAACAAACTCCTGCATGTTTAAACTGCTGTGAATATCACATATTTCAAACTTTCATCTGTATGTTGCAATTGATTTACGATTAACCTTTAATAGAGAAAGATAATTCATATTTCCTTACAGGTGCGCAGAGGTATGTGGTGTCTTAGTTTACGACACATTAAATCAATCTGGTGTGTGCCAAACCTGTTCTGATAAACTGATGTTGCCATAAGAAATACGATGTTTATGGTAGGTATATTGATATTTAGACGTACAACTAGCCCAAATAAGTGTACTATGAAAACAGAACAATGAGATATTTCTGAACTTATTTGATGTAGTTATATATATATTAACATCCGAAGACAATATCCTGCATAGAACGTTCTGACATGTTTTCATGTATATTTCCCATGAAATAAAGAAATTCAGTTTCTGTTATCATTATGAAAGTTTTCAAATAGTACTTAGCAATAAACATAAATCATACAACTATTATTCTGTATGGACAAGATATCTCAAATGACTCTTATTATGAATATTAGTTCTCCAACCGATCGTCTACAGATGGTACCAAAAAAACACACAAAAAACAGAATAACATTTAACAACAGCAGAAGTTAATTGAAGACTTATCATGATTGAGAACATTGAAAATAGTTGTTAAAAAACAGACCATAATTACACTTTGTTTTCTCTAGATATTATGTCATAAGGGAAAGGTAGAATAGCTGTTCCTATCTCTGAGCAAAATATGAAATACGTTATGTAAGCTGAAACGTTTGTATAGATGTGCTGTTATGTATATCTTTGAGTGTTTGTATTCAATATTGTTATCAAGGACATCCCTACAACCTATTTGAATTTCTACGAGACAAGATGAAACCTTCCTAAAGTAGTAAACTCAATGGCCATACATGTTATGGTTTCATATGCAGGGTCGTTGGGGGAAACATCATGACGTTAATTACTAGAAGATAATAATAAAACAATGGCTCTCGAGAGAGAGCGGGGGTGATACCTATATACCTCTATATATAACTCCGCACAAATCCTGAAAGCAGCAGTTTAAGACATTTTAAATTTCATAGAATTAAGTATCTAAATATGGTAATAATACATCATAATCAATTATCCATAAACCGATGTACAATTCAGTTCCTTTAATTGCATTTGAGGAAAGCAAACAATATGAAAGTTGAAAAAGTAAAATTAATTTGTCATGATTCATACTTAAATGCCTTTTCAAAATAAACTGACAGTTGGTCAATAGCACATAACAGTTTTTAAATTATGTTCTAATAATGTTTCCAAATCATATGTCACTTTTTGACGAAATCTCCATTTTCTTCAAATGTCCTTTCAATCATCTTTTCAGCATGCGTTAAATATGTATGCACTCGTATTTTCATCGCATGAAGACTGTCAACAGAGTCATATCCTCCGTCGTGGTTTTTCAAAATAAGATATTTGGAATAAATAACAGGTTAATGTCAACAGATGTTCCAAGATACTGAACTGATAATCACGTAAATGGAAATTAATGTATATGTTTAAATGTACCACATATCTATTGATCATCTCACATACATGTAACCACTGACATTCACATGCCACATACTTGTTCTCATTTCAAACATGAACAGAAACCGACAGTACACGCGAGACAGCGCAAGTCAGCTGGGGTACACAGTCAGGTTCTGGGTAAAACGTTCTTGGTTAAGAGTTTCCATATGTATATTGTCACTATACTGAACTGCTAAGGCTTAAACCGTTTGGGTAAGGTCGATTAGTGAGGTGAGATGAGTTCACAGGGGCTTGTATTGTCGAAACTAACGATTACAACGAATAGGGCCTCAAATAGCTCAATGACATCATTTCGTTTCCAAAAATAGACCAATGCCAAGGTCATTCAATATGGACGTCTCACTATCAAACGATGTTTCGAAACACACTTGAGATTATCTAAAATCCCTGGTACGTCAATTACAGTGCACCCCGTGTTATAATGTTTGCGCGATCTGATGCACCAAATACTGGGCTTTGTAACTGGGTCACTATTAGCTGACAGGATATTATAAAGTATTTTATAATAATTTTTTCAAGCGAATATTTAATCATTTTGGTGGGCTAGGCAAATGGCTCACATGAGCAATGTGCTAATATTTTTGGCTTTGAAAAATCATATCCTTGTTATTATCGGTTCGATTTTTACGTTTGATGGCTTGTTTTAAAGACAAATGTATTGGCTTTGCCGTGGTATATAACATTGAATGATGATATGATGACAACATTCTGAAATATAATTTCAAACGGACATGGGGTGTTGACCCCGTTACATCCCTTTACTTTTTTATAGTATATGGGGCTGGATCGTCGACTTCATATTCGTTGTAATCGTTAGTTTCGACAATACAAGCCCCTGTGGTTAAAGCCGCTTTCAAGAGTATTTCACTTATATCGCGGCTGCTAATATTATGGCAGGGAGAAAGCCCGCAACGCCATGTGGCTATGCATTGCTGTGAAACCTGCGATCATCGGCTGGAACTAGCGAACCATGGCTACGCTGAAATTGAGTGTAGCATTGCACCCAAACCTAACTGCGTGTATAACAGTTCTCTACTGCAGGCAAAGTTGCCGTGCCCCTGGCGGGATTCGAACCCAGGACCCCTTGATCCGAAGCCGAACGCGCTAACCACTGCGCTATCCCGCCCCCTCGATTAGTGAAGCAGCATCCGTGGAAGTCTGTCAGCCCAATACTACGTTTCATCCGACTCGTCTGGAATTAGTTCCACGAACCTCCTTTCCTCATAATAAATAATTTGAGTGTCAAAATAGAGTCCTTTGTATGGTAAAATAAACGGTATCTGTTGAAACATTTTTGTGGTAAATACACTTCATTCTCTTTGTCTTACACGAGTTTACTCCTTCTGATTAAATATACTACTACAATACACAGTATTACACTAAATTTAAGGTTGGTCAGAATCTTCGCATGCATTTGGAAACCTTAAAATGTGAGGCAATCGTTACATTTTACACATGAAAAACTTGTAAACAATATGGCATACACAATCTGAAGTGGCATTTCGCATAACAGGAATATCACTGAAACATGAAACCATAAAATCGAATAATGACTTCTTTCTATTGTCCCAATATAAACATAAAGGTGTTCTATTGGCTTATTAATCAATGAAAATTGGCTGACGTTCCCACCATTACACTCTGCCATCAATACCTGGATGCAAGGAATTATATGTACTTTTAGTATGATGATTATTGCTTCACAGGCGCCGTGAAATGCAACGGACCCACAATTATGATAACGGAACCATGTTGAAATAGAGTGCACGACTTATAACTGCCGTGAGAGATCAACTGCAATTGTAATCTACGTCAATTACATCAATAAAATATGGTAGGGGAAATCACTTTCTGCTACAGATACTCATGTTGCATGTCGTAGGGCCTCAGGAGTTCCTGAATGTTTTATGTCTGTAAGACATTTCCCTAAGTGACTGATTTGCCAAACCTTACTAAATTACTTTTATAAAAAAAAGTCGAGGTATCTAATTGCAGAAATAACATTAATCATAGTAATTGTCAAAAATGTCAAGGGATTTGATTCTGGCAATTATTTTAATCAGAGCATTGTCAAAACATTGCTTTAGACTTATTTCATGTTTGTTGTCATGACATTTACATATGATCGCTGTAAGCATTGATTCGTTCATCATTATCATGTTAGTTGTCTGAGTATAAACTAAAATTGATCAAACATGGCATATCTTAGTTTATTGATTAAGGGTAATTCGGTTAGTTTATCAGAAAAGCACTGCTCTTGTTTCGCTGATTGCAGTCAAAGCTGTATTGCAATGCATAGCCACAATGGTTTTCTCCCTGCAATAATACAAGTAATCGTGATATACGAAATACTTTTGAAATGCGGGTTCAATCCTAGATCCAACTTTACCTGGCTTAGCTCAGATATAAACATGTTTCAATTAATAACCGAACCCTGAATGTCGTACATCTGTGTGTAATTCGAGATGAAATTATATATATATTTTTAAAAACATTTTGTTGCATAAACACAATAATTGTGAAATGCAGAAACATAATTAACTAATTTCGCTGCTGATTGAAAATGGTTCGCCTGCGTTTAAGCCCCACAATTTAACAATACCAAAGTCGTAGTTTGCAGTTGAAGTATATAAACTGCTTATTCACATTTATGAGGAACACTGAAGTGTGCCTGAAGTGGCTTCTGTTGTCACACGCTACTTCAAATGGTCCTTATCTACAATAATTGACAAAGCAGTGGTAACGTTGCTAACACACAAACCTTTATGACAGTGACTATGCAGTTCGGCCACATGATATACAGTTGTATCCCGAAGAGTGTTCACCTACTTGTGTACTATAATGCAAATATCACGCATTTCGGAGAGTCCTTGATGCCTCGTAAGAATATCATACACAATCTTAACCCACCAATTGTGTCTTCGCTTCAGGTGAAATGCTTGAACATGCCATAATATCGTGCGATGTCACGACTCACATTTCAGTGTAACACGACCTGTTATGTAGATAACGGGGGTCAGCATTCGTAGAGAATACCAAACGATGTTATGTTTTATAACATATTTATGAAACGAGTGAGTGATTTGGTATCTAACGAGCGAAAGCGAGTTAAATATCAATACCATCTCACGAGTTTCATAAATATGTTATTAAACGGAACCGAGTCTAGTATTTTATTTATTCCTCGCTGATTTAAATGCCAATCAATTCCACGAACTCGTCGCAGCCCTAATATTGTGACGTCATATTTATGCGATTATAACGGCACGTACAGTACGACAGTACGCGATGTTATTACACAATGTGTAATAACATTGTAGATATATTAAACAGCGATATCTTCAACGGCGAGTAATAAAAGTCAAACATCATCAACAAATTGCAAGATATTTTAATCTACGAGGGACAGATACGACTGAAAGAGTTACAACATGTATCCAGAAGAACACTTAACTAAATCTAAGTAAGCAGCCCAATAATACCAAGAGCACGATAGAGTCAAAAGGGATGTTTTGCTTTAGTATGACACCCTACAATAATGATGTGTCAAAATGTGCTTTTTAATATCGACAACGTCTCTTATTAATTTTGTTTCCTTTTTTCATCGATTTCAAACTTATATGCAACATTTTCCGATCAGAAACCTCTATGAAAGAGAACGATTTCAGTAGCGCATGTGCGTTTGAAAAACAAAACCAGTATACCCTTATGTATATGATATTGTGAGTACTTCTTAACATAACATAGTCTTATCAAAGACATTCAAAATATACTTTCTCTCGCAGTTGATTTTCGCGCCAGTATATAAACATATGATTCAATCAAGGGTAAGCACCATGTATACACAATACTTACCATGATTCTTTGTCAGTACACTGAGAGCAGTGGAACTAACTCCCTGCGATAACTCAATGAACATGGTCATTTGTAGGAAATTGAAAGTAGGTAACTATACGTAACTGGTGAAATTACATTATTCTACATGAAGTTGGGACTATGTTCATTGGGAGTGATCAGAGATATCAGAGATCAAGTCACATATCATAGATCATAGCGTAAGCTAATTCACAAACCATTCAACACTTTTTTTAATTACAATTCGTTGAGAATGGTTGATTGAGGTTTTATAATACAACCACCAACCTTTGTGTTGTATGCATGTCTGTGACGAGTGACAAAGAGTAGGACAAGAAATGATTCTGGTGCAAATTGGTGGATGAATTACCATGTGTATATTACTCTGACACAGTTCTACGGTGTTGACATGCAACACTGTGGGCCATCTCCCTACTACAATAACTTCCATCATTATATGAGAGAAAATTAATTCAAAGTGAAATTATTCGGATCAGCGAATTACTACTTACAACTTATTTGCTGACTTGTAGGTATGATGAGTAATAAATATACACTGATATGGAGATACATGTATTTATTACAGAGGTGAAATATGGCATTAATAATTATATGAAAATATCAATATAATGCTAAAAACAACAGTATATAAATATTATTCTAATTTGTTAAAAGTTAAACATTTTTCATTACAAATCACATCTTCTCAATTCACTCCGCCCTACAAACACCCTAACCTTAAATTTCTTTCTGAACAGAAGTCAATACAGTACGTGTCCTAAAAACGCCTTCAAGCAATACAAGCAATATGAACAATGACAGGTTGGTTGGAATTAGATCCAGGATATCTAGGTATGGAGTTGACACTGAGCTTCTCACACAGTCTCGCCTTCGGTGGTATTTGATGTGCTGTACCCGTAAGCGTCTGTTATAGCTGCTCAGTTAAAACGCTTTAATTGTTTTTATTTGCAGTGGAAGATTGAGTTCCTTTAACACGGAACTTGATATATTCTTGTTGACAGGTTAAAGATACTATCACAACGAGACATTTGTTGAAAACAAATTTGTGTTACCGGTCAAGAGGAATACTGCATTATTATCGCATCGGTGCCGAGCGGTTATGGCATATAAACTCGCGAGGGCGTCAGTCCGAGCAGACTTTATTGCCATAACGCGAGGCAATCGGGTCATTATTTGCCTTACACTCCCGCGGAACCCTCCATTTATAAAATAATTGTATATATGCATTTTAAAGTGTTATTTTGTTGATTTATACGACATGATCAAAATATATCGGTGAAATATTCTCAATACACTCATTACTGACTTGAAAGGAAGGTTTCAAACTTAAGCATTAATTCCATATACAAAGTAGACATAAATAGTTATACATACATATATATAATACTAGAAAAATTTCAATACAGCCATGACGCTGCTCGACGATATGGAGGTCCAGGGTTCGAGTCCCACTTTTGTTACTAACAAAATTTTCAAATTTTACAAGTCCATTTGTTTCCGTAGGTTAAATTTCTCATAACCGAACATGGTGGTTATGAGATAACCAACCTGCGCAGATGATGGTTATGGCATATAACCTGCAACACAAACAAAAGAAATAACTTCCCAAGGGGTGTAAGAATCCTCGGTTCCCTAGGACTGAATGCTTCAATACTCAACACATATTCATCATTTCACAGCATAGTGTAACTGATAACTTGAGTTTAAAGAGAGACTTATGTCGTGGTATTTTTCAGGAACCGAAATTCATTCCTGTTTGCAGATGTACGTTATTAAAATTGGGGATATCGCAAACCGGTTACAACATATTAAAGGTACATCCATTGTGTTTCATAAAATCTGATTTGGCTTTAATACGTTCCAACTCACCACATGTGCTGTCTACAATACACATAAATTCACTCAACTTGCATGTTTATCCCCAATCGCCAAATATATTATAATTACTAGTTTCCAATTAAACTTGAGTAACATCATTATGCATGGGTGTATATTGGACTATTACATTTGACGAACTAACGCACATCCGTTAGAAAACAAAGACAAGCTGAAGTAAAACCATTCATCAGCGTTACGCATGTTGAATACTTCACTGCTGCATGACATAACATTGTTGATAAGTCTAAGTATACATTATTTGTTTTGTGTGGATATGTTTTTGTTTAATATTTAATATCTTGTAAAGATTATTCAAAATACAACGTGTATCACATTTCATGTAAAGCACGAAAACAAGATGTCACATTAGCCTATAGAACCATCGCTTTAAGACCCTTTTCACCACTTTACTAAAAACCATGCTTTCTTTGCAATTATTGAACACATTTCACTAGCTTGTTAGTGCAGCAAGAGAACATTCTTTCTCATGAAAAGGACAAATGAACCGTCTTACAATCGCCAAGGTACTTTTCATCATTCTGCACGTGCAGCACGTAATTCACTTGCAATGTGTCCCTACTTATCACGTCACGCGTTTCGTAGTTTGCACGTGCTGCACGCATTTTCATCAAGTTTTACTGTTTCGTCGACCCTCGTATTTGTAGTTACAGGTAAAAGCAGTTTCCATTAAAATAGCTGGTATAACATATGATGCACTTCATAACAGTAATAAAGATATCAATGCCTCATTAAAGTGAAGTTATCATATCTTTAGATAAACAAAGTAATGATAGCTGACGAATAGTCCTTGGATAAACTAATATTTCTACATGTCTTGAATATTTCAAATTGCAGCAAAGTTCAGGTTTACCTTATGCATAGGTTATACATGTATGGGTGTTTAAACATAGGGTTGCTATCACGAAAAAAAAAGGCCAAGAAGTAGCCTTAAAACGTTGTGAAAAACAAATAAAGAAGTTTTTATCCATAATAGTTGTTTTGCATCATGTGTTTTCATTTTATTAACAGTAAGGCAAAATGAAATAAAATATTTATTTATTTTTGCCCTTTAGAGAGTGAAAGATATAAAAGACGTTATTCGATGTCACGAATTATTCAACATTATGATTGCACCTTTAAATCACTTTAAAAAGACATGGTTTCGTAACCATAACATTTATGGATTGAAAAAAGATATATTTCAATATAAAAAGAAATGATAGATTATGTAAATCATCTTGCAATATCAACGTATTAGAAAGTGAATACCATGTTTTTATTAGTGTATCCATTACATGATAAATTCGTAGAACATACATGTACCTTAAATAATTCTATCAAGTCCATCCTTCTACAGAGAAATTTTCATCTTTATTAAACTGTAAAAATCAGGATGTAATTGAAAACCTTGCCGTGTTTGTACACGTATATGTACCATGCTATGAAAATCAGAAATGACCAGTTAGAGAGAAGCGCAATATGTTATAGTCTTTTAAGCAATATAATATCATGTACATTGTATATTCAAGTGTATCGTGTATTTGAGTATGGAATAGAAATGTATTAAACATTGAAATAACTATATGTACAGTAAGTCACAGCCAAACGTGTATTTACGCAAAGCCGAAATTTTCATTCATGACAATGATATTTATCCACGATTTTACAGATGTCTTTACTCATATGGTTCTAATTAACCGAGAAAATATGTTCGATACGAGTACATGTGCACATACAGCGCGACTTTCCTTATTTTAACGTCTGTGACGTCATAAAACAATTCCTCCTGACGTCACTGTAGCTGACTTTCGCAAGGGAAGCGTACCCTTTCCTCGCTAATTTTACGCGATATAAATAGAATAAAATGGTAATAAAGAAATTATAACACTCGAAAGTAGCTCGGACAATACAGACATTCACACTCGTTTGATAAAAATCTCATGACACATTTCCACTGGTATAACTGGTATACACAGCCGTTTTCTTCTTGAGTGCCGTTTACTTCGCAGTTCATTGTTAATATATCAAACATGTTAATAACATCACCCTCTTGAAATAGAATCTATAAATTCATTAGATTAATGTTGATATAGAATTGGAGTAGTTCATTGTTCAGTGGACCTAATATAAATCATTCAAAGACAAACCACTCTAGAATAAGGATCTCCACCCAATGATAAAACAATTATCTCCCCACTTGATACTATATAGTACCTTTGAGGAGGAAATAAATTTACAACCTCTCTTAAAAAGCGAGTCATTCTAGTACATAAGAACTGAACCGAGTTTAAGTAATTGCTATCGAACGAAACACTCAAACTGTAATTTACTAAATTCAAATCACAGTTTAATATCATCCTTCTTATCAGAATCCATTTGCCAGTAATGGATACACATGACGTGAGTATTGTCCCTTGAGATTAGATTTCCTCGGCCCTACAGGCTTCGACTCCGTTATAATTTTGGAACAGAGAATGACTCATACCTATACGTGGTCGTATAATGAAAAGCATTAAGTGAAATATATATTAGAGAAGCCATAATGTCTAGACAACAACTTTCATACCCATACATACATTTTTTGTACAAATACATACATTTTGTACACGACAATGCGACATTGCAAAGTAGGCATATATATATATACACACACAAAGTTCACAATCAGAAGATTGTCAAACTCTCAGGCATGAAATATATAAATAATGATGGAGTCAGAAGTAGTAAACATTCATTTTATGGCTAGCGCTTTCAGCTGTACTCAGCTTCTTCAGGCCATTACATATATATATATAGGTATATATAGGTAGATATAGGTACGCCTCCTTGATGTGAATTTTACCTGTATAGAATTTGTGTTGTATTAAGACACCACCTTCTCGATGCGTTTTGGAGAATATTAAATGGATCTCAATATTAACGTTGGATACATCATTATTGACGATAGGGCCAAGTGTTAACGTTGTGTGGTTAAGAATTTATGCAGTAAGGCCTAGGTACAATACCACATTGCATTTCATTGCAGTTCCACCTTAGGCTAGTTCCAGATGCTGCTCACAGTTTCACCGCACGACCATTGTGGCATTACCCTTGCAGTAATAACCGTAATAATATATGATAAAAGAAACTAAACCTAAACCAATTTTAACTTGAAACGAACTCAATCCCAATTGGGAACAAGAGGTCCGAGGTTTGAATCCCGCCAGTGGCTCACCAACTAGTACTGTTGTAAAGAACACTGGATTCCACCGCAGTACCACCCATGGTTTCCTTAGGATTTCACCCTCCCGAAAAAGTGCAAGAATTGGTATTTTGTTGGCTGGAGTGATCCTTGATATATGCTTACTTACCTTTCTGCACTATCTAAGGTGCATTTATTTCGTATGCTGTAAAACACTATGTTGTAAGTGCGACCTTTGGATGGAGGAATTCATATTATCAGTTAAGGCTGATGCACTTTACGATATCATACAAGTACGTTGTTAATTCTTAATTATAATGCAATGGTAATATCGTTTAATTTGTTAGATATAATTTATTGAATTTTGAAAGTAAAATCATTTTTTTGACACGTTGATATAATTCCCAAACCTTTCATGGAAATCATAAATTTTCGTAAAATAAAACCCATTATAACCCCTCTCTCTTTCAATGAAGCATGTCAAGTGTGTTTCAAAGGTTTCTGGCAGTACAATCAAAAGCAATGATCCTTGATCTATCTACTAAAGCATAATATAACATCATTTCATCTGAACTCCTTCACACTCTGATAAGCCATCAAAGTATACTGTTTATTCTGTCATGCGATTTTAATGGTATAATCAGTATCATATGTAACACCTATGTATTGATTCAAATAGACGTAAAAGTCATTTCACTTCACTTCAGTCAACGGTAAAATCACTCTAATGTTCTCCCAAATGTAACCATGTTATATTTGTTCACAATCTAAATAGCATGTATTTCTATAACCCATACATGTATATTTTAAAACTTATAACTGGTGATTTAAGGTTTATAAAAATGTGACATATCATGTTAACACATACTTGAACCGTATTAATTTTCAAAAATTCCAGCCAATGGTAGCCTCGCCACGGCGTGATAGGCTGTTAAGTATACCGTATGCACGGTCGACGTATGAGCGATTGCTTTAAGCCCGAGCAAGCGTTACAGGTTGATCAATATATGCTGGTCGCTGCCAGTTGGCGCTCTGACTTGGTGGAGCAATTCACAGTGTGGACTCGCTCAGTGTAGACCAATTTACCTCGTGGAGGACTTGACTCTTAAGGATGTACCCAGAACATCATAACACCTGAGTGCTGATTGCAGGTAAGACTAAGATCAAAGAAACACCTGTATAACCTCTAGTACCTGTATTCTATAACCATCGCCCTATTGATCCTTATGTTATATAATATACTGATTCACCTAACCCTGTTTCGTCATGATTCAAGGTAAGGAGTAGATCAATGAGACACACCTGTCTTACCTGTATCACCTGTCTTACCTTTTATTGTTATACCATCATCCTGTGACACCCTATTGATATCCGAGTTATATAATGTACTGATTCACCGAACTCTGCTTCTTCTTCTTCCCTATTGAAGGGGGTTTGATCGATGCAGCGACTCCGTGTCATGGTGTGAGTCTGGGGTTCTTTATCAATTTTCTCTCGTAGCGTTAATTGTTAATGCTTTGTCCGTGTTATTCGTCACCTTTCCCTCGCATATTGAGTCATTTCTTTGAGATATGAAATAAGAAATATCGCTATTGAATCGCTCTCTGGATATATGGCGAGTCTGTCATCTTTCAAATATCCAATGGAGTAACTTTTGACAGCCGACTCAAAACGTAAACATTAATGGAAACGTAAATCAAATTGAGGTTTATATTTAGTCTACAGTGTATTGAGCCATTCTATTACATGTCAACAAGTCATTTCATCATTTGCTTTGGTTCGTATCGATGACGTACACAGTCATTTCTATTAATGTATATTGGCATATTTATTGAAAATAAAATCCCATTTGCAGTTATTTATCTTCTCCAACGAATCTTTAGACCTCGACATTCCGTTGTTCTTAAGTATTGAATAGTTCTTGGATTTTCTTCTTGCACATGCTACGAGTTCTGACAAGTCTGGCAATACTGACATCAGTTTTGGCACTTACATTTAAGCATCAAATCATTACCTCACTTGGTAATTTCCGTTTTCTTTACTGTAGAAATGTTGGTTCTTTTGAGTTGTTTTTATAACACTGATTCATTATTTCACATGATTAGGTACTTGCCTATTGGACATTTACGTTTCTTAAAACATGTTCAGATTTTACCTATTGGATCTTTTATGAACGTTTCACTCCGTCTGATCTACAACAGGCAAATCAAGTACCAGTGATTGTCTCTTTGACATTTATATCCAAAGTCATCATTCTCATTAACACCTTTGTCGTATTTGTAACAACAGTAATGCATATATTGTTCAAAGGTTTCCAAGGAGAAGACATTGTTTCAACGAAACAATGACGTGACGTCTGCTTTTATTCAGATAGTAAGATGTATTGCTCCCAATACTAGCCTATCAATGTATATCAATCTTATACCTATTCTTGGCAGGTGTTGTGTTAGGGTTTATGGGTTGTTCTCTGATTTTTTAAAAATCTGCCATGAAAATTAATAATACATAATCTCAGAGATACCTGTGTTCTCTATATTACCCGTATTCTAATACCATCGCTAATTAATTGAGTTGTATGTCACGATTGCAGGTAAGAATATCAAAGAGACACACCTGTGTTACCTGTAAAACCTGCATTACTTATTCTCGTTATATCACCTTCCTGTGACGCTCATTTATCTCCGAGTTATATCATGTACCGATGCACCAAATACTGCTTCTTTGTGTTATGTTTGGTGTTATGCAATGTTTAATTGTGAGTTTAATCTTATTTAAGATTATCATAGACAAACACTTAGTCTCTCAGGAAGCTTTGAGCTTTAATGTATTCATATAGTTCGTGTATTTACATAGTTCGTTTATTGGAGAGTGACTGTCTTACTTAATATTAACGAGCTTCAAAGATATTCGAATTCCAGTGTCTTTTTCAGCCAAGATGTCGACTTTCTGGAAAATAACGCGTCCCGGCATTTGGTAACGTTTTGGTTGAATAGTAAAGACAAGCTATGAGATAGACTCTGGTAATCCGTACCTTATATGTACATCGTATATATGTTGAGTGTGATGTTATTGTATGACCCATATCATAACATATAACTTTATTGTTTCACAAGGGGCTTGGCAACATTATCTGGTGTAGAAAATGTTCTGCATGCTGTAACATTTGGTTGCAATTCTACTAGTTTAATAGATAATCACAGGTTTCAGCACATCGCGAGGGGATCGTTCAGTCACACCAGTGTATAAGATGGTCTTAAAGGCGCTGTAGCACTTTTATTGCAAATTTTGTTTTCTCTAAATGTTCCCTTTATTATTAAAGTTTATACAATATATGGTTACGTTAGAGAGTAAAACATCTCATTACATGACCCGATAAACCGTAACAATAGAAAACGACTGTCCGGATTGTCCGTGCCGGAAACAAATTTTTGCAACGTATAAATCGACAGTGGTGTGTAATTCTTCAAAGTGAGAGGTAGATTTGTATTTCCGGTACAGTTTGAGAGTTCAGACAGCAAGATGAATGACCATTCCATCATGGTGCCACAAATTGTACTCTGAGTGTTTAGATATCACTTTTATCAGTTCGATCATTTGAACTACCTTCGAGCGGCCATTGTAATGTGAACATCTTAAAATGGCCACTCAAAGGGAAATAGACTCGCATGGCTTGACCGAACCATGTACATTCGTGTTAGAACTGTATTGTTTGAGGAGTATTATCTAGCCATTGGTATCACCTTTTCGTGAGGTCACTTTATTCAAGTAAGCAGAACGTGCTACATCACCTTTAACAGGCCGACTGAATATGGGCCTTGGTATAAGTTCATCACCGACCGCTTTCACTATATTGTAATCACCATGATCATCAGGGTAGTTTATACACTATGTTGCTACCCTCATGCAAGGGTTATAAAGTGTTACAAGTAAATACTTAAAAACGGCTTTCATCCCGATATAATCTCACCTCGATTCACTTATTATCTTGAGATGTTATAATTGATGTCTTTGTCTAAAAACAGTTGGGATTGGTTCGTTTTTATCAAAGTTGAAACTATACGTTAGTACTATATGTTTTCGAGCAATGGTACGTGTATGAATCTCCAGTAGTTTTGTTCTGTGATTGTATAAAATAATCGCCTTTACTTTAATTTTTTTTGGATATAGTCAATATAGGTGTTCATTAAGTGTGAATAAGCTTAATTTCTATACACTTATATATGAATAGGAAAGATCAAGAAAAGACATTTAGAAAAGCGTTGCATTATTTAAACTAATTTCAACATATCTCGTACTCCTCCCACTCTAGCTATTAAAACGTCTCCTTGCACTACCACTGTTATCATTGTGATATCTTTATTTGTACAGTTATACTTAGTACTCATAACAAAGGCTTTCAAGTAGATCATGCATAACCTTATTGGAAAATATCCATGTGACTGTTACATGACAACACTTTTGAATCTTTTTATAAAGTTATATTGAGTATTCTTAATAAGGCTTTCAAGTAGATCATTCGTGACGTTATTGAAAATTACTCATATAACAATCTTGATCCTTTTCCTGAAAATGGAATTAGTACCATTGTCGAAACATCGTTTGTACAGAATGAGGAAGTTATATTTCATGTAATTATCTCAATGTTACATGGCCTCAACTTCTAGAATACCAATATAGAATATTCATATGAAATTAAACAAAACGTTTGAATATCAGTAATATTTGATCTTTACACTTACATTTGACATTTAACTGTTCGAAAGTCAGTCAATTCCAGTTACGTAAATTGAACATAACAAACATAGAGTTGTAGAAGAATCCATTTAACAACCCACATCCTAAAAGGAAAATTATCAGTCTCTCAAATCAAAAATCACTTTATTTACAAGTTTGCTGTTATCAAACTAAGACTTATAAGAATACTAAAAGGCCTATACCATTGTGAATATTCACTAAATGTATATTTATTAAACCATACTCTTCAGCGCTCAGTTAAAGTAGTATTTTTCGTCCATAACAAATATACCTTTGTAAACACTGATTGACAAAGTCCATCGAGATTGCATTTCACTTGTATACTCTACAGTGGCTGTGTTTTATCATGCATTAAACTCGTTAATCCATTAATGAACTATACGTCCTAATTTCATTTTTAAAAGCATGGCTTTGGGCGTACTCTACCTTCAAATTATCATGGATGATCTTCAGTGTTTCAAATCACTAGTAGATGACATGTAATAACGTGCGCCTACTCAAATGACATTAACCCTTCTTCTCCCTGTGCAAACCTAGTATCAATTGCATGTTACTGCTTTAAAGTAACTTCTACTACTATTATTATTGAATAGTTAGTACTACTATTACTGCTGCTAATACTACTTATAATAACACTGTTGATAATATTACTATCATTAATATTAATATTACTACTATTACTGCGACAATTTATACTATGATCATTACAATTACTACTGCATTTACTATTATTATTATTCATAATTATACGACACTATTACTACTACTTTTATTGTTACAACTACTACTACTACTACTACTTCTACTACTACTACTAGTATTACTACTACTACTACTACTACTACTTACACTACTACCACTACTACTACTACTACTACTGCTGCTGCTGCTACTACTACCACTACAACAACTACTACTACTACTACGCTTTCTATTACTACTAACAATAAAAAGATGGCGAACCCAAGTAATAGTACTGCAACAAATACGCCTACGACATTAATTCTGATAAAACGATTGTCTATAAAGCTCTAATTTCTACTTGTACTACATTGTATTACCACACTTTTATAGGCCCTATAGCACGTTTTTTGCATATAATTGTTTTCTCAAATTTGACATTTAGTATTAAAGTTTATATAATTTATTGCTATGTCAGAGGGTAAAACATATCATTACACGACCCAATAAGCCGTTCTCATATAAAACGACACTTATTTAGCCATCGCTAGCACTTATAAACATTTTCGTGCTACGTGCTACAGCGCTTTTAACACTGACTACTGTAAAAGTTAACACACTTACTGCTATAACAACTCATGACATATACTACTCTTCTTCTCTGCAACACAATACGTTACAAGCAATGCGTCAGTCTTACTCACTTTACAATATCACTAGAAATAAATCTATATGTCAACAGATACTTACTTCTCGTGATGAAAACCCATAACACATTGTTAAGAAGCTCTCTTACTGTCATCTAATAAATCTTGAATATAATGTTGATAGATATCGTATGGCAGTATCTGACTAATAGCGAAACGAAGTACGAGAGGATATTCCCGTTAACAGTTATATACATGATTAAAACAGTCAAATTGGAAGATTGTAATGAAGGTAATACAATAATGACTTTATATTTCATAACTTGATAAAGACATGCGCACCTTTGTTGAAAAAAAAATTAGAACTGAAGCAATTCATCGGCACTGAGAGTCGGGAAATTCTTTTTATGGCATAACAGCAAATTGTTCATTAGTTACGTTATGTGTTACTATGTGACTATTCCATCAGTGTATATCTTTTATCATGAACACGTTGCCAAATAAGGTACACTATAGCATGTTTTCATTTGAAGTAATGCGGAGTTTGCCTACATGACAGCCACATATTGTTGAAAAACAATGTCAGACCGCTTTCTTGATGTGTAAACTATCCCATGATGTATGTTTAAATAGCCCACGGTATGTATTGTTCAGGGTAATCATCAGGCATATATAATGGAACCTGATACTGTCAATATCCCGAGACAAATTGCTAGTAGCATATGTCTCCTAATATGTGCATATTAACTAGGTGAAGCCTGGGTTGTAAGTTTAAAGGGGCAGTAGCACGTTTTTTCGCTCAAATAAGTCGATGACATGTATTTGAAAAATAATTTCACCAATCGAAAAACACCCTTCTCTCTTCGGAAAATGAAATTAAAATTGAATGTACATGGCTCAGTAAAACCATGGGGATCCGTTTTGTCATTCAAAATTCAAAGTATCATTATAAATAGGAAATTTGAAAAAAATAAATTTTGCAAAAAACGTGCTACTGCCCCTTTAAATTTGTTATTGAATATTTACAAAATTACTTGATATATCAACACAACACATCAGTATGTTCATTAAATAGATACATTTCATTAAAAATACGATACAGCAATATTTTATGATATTTCTATATTAATTTCTGTCAACGGATTATAATAATATACAATGTCATACATGTACAAATACTGACTAGATGAACGTATACATGCTATCAATCCGATAATATCACGTAAGAAATACTGCTATTGCTGCAATAACGTCTACGCAAGCATCAACATAACCATCACCATCATCACTTCCTCTACTACTACTACTACTACTACTACTACTACTACTACTACTACTACTACTACTACTACAACCACCACCAATATTCCTTAGCTGTTACAACTACATACATTCAAGTCTTGCAATCAGTCATATTTTTACATATTAGAACATGTAGACTGGGACAGTTGCAATTTCAACTACTGAAGCATATCGTCACCATTGGTCTCCATTTTTGCTCAAATATAAAGCCTTGGTTGTTCTTTGTTGCAATATATTTCTCTATTTTCATCATAACAACAGTAACTGCTGCTGCCACAGGTTGATTACAAACAATCAGTCATTATCCGGATCTCATCCATACACTGTGATCATTGGTATCTCTCTTATTGCTGCCACTAACATGAGCACCATGGCGTCCTCCAATACTATTAATACACTAATTGCCACTAATCATTGTAGTATGTTTGACAGCTTCAGTGTGTAACATTGGCGCCAGGTGTCACTGAAAATGGACAATCAAATGTACCGACTACTACTGCAAAACTAACCTGTAACAGTTGTAGCTGACGATAATTTGACGATGTTCCAGATTTGAGTTAGAAATGTTTTAGCAGCTTCCGTTTCAGTATAAAAATGTTACAGTGACTTGATGTACTGGAACAATGTTATTCAGTCCAATTTAATAATTGCTCTCTGCAGCAAACTTTTCAGGTTTTCCTGCAATTCAAAACTCACATATGATTGGACTATTTGTTTTACCGATAGCCTAATGACGCTTGTGACAGATCTTTGTGGGTACATGCGACAGGGCCCACTATGATGTTTCTATTTAATATACTTAATTAATCACCTCACCTCACCGCACCTCACCTCACCTCACCTAAACTAACCCCACCTCGCCTAAACTCATCTAAACCCACCCCATCTTACCTCACCTCACCTCACCATACCAGTCCACCCCACCCAACCTTAGCACATTTCATCCCATCTCACCTCATCTAACCCCACCCCACCTCATCTCACCTCTGTTTACCTTATTTCATCAAATCTCATTTAGTCTCATCTCATCACAATTTTCTTAAGAAATATTAGTGGCTTTCATTCGATACTGCATTTCTAAATCTCCAAATCGAATTTTATTATGACAAATCAAGTCTCAAATCCGAAATCTCAAATCTCAAATCTCAAATATCAAAACTCAATCTCAAATTGTTAAAATTTCTGTTATTTATCGAAAATAAATGTGAATAGGCTAATTATATCCTTAATTGCGTATTAATTCGTGACATTTACAAGTAACATTATGATGTTAATTTAAATTGAAAACTTAGTTTGAAAAAATATGCAATATTTCATTTAGATTTATCGTAGTTAATATTTTTTTCTTTAACTATACTGCTCCTGTTTTTGTGCTTATCATATTCACAACGTATCAGAACTACGTGTACATTGTACATATCAGATTTGACATTTAATTTCCAGCGTCGATGGCGTTGTTTCCCCCAATTCCGACTATGCATTACATGTTGTGATGGTAATTTTGTTAATTTCTATCTCGTTCTCGAAGTAATCCCACGTGTACCGTTACCTATATGCTGTAATGGTCTGTTGCCCATTTCACTTAGTGACATATGGTAAACGTAAATTACATCTCAGTGTCATTGTATCTGTTGTCTGCTATAACCCTCCAGTGATACTGAATGTAGGTGCAATGAGATGACGGTTGGTAAAGGGCAGTCATGTTAAGTGCAATGTAGGTTTAACGCAAGTCTCATGGGTTTGTAAGAACGACATTAAGGTGTTGTTAATTTGGTGATTATTGCATAATGAGGGGAGATAAGTGAAACGAAACTGCTGTGAAACAGACATCATACCGCGAGAGCCTATATTTTGTGAGTAGAATGTAGATTCGACACCTTCGAGCTGAGTGCATAAGCATAAGGATTCACATTTGATATTGACCCTATCGTACGTCCGGATCTGTGGTTTATTATATATGCTAAGCGATGTGAGACTGAGTTTTCTCAGTTTGAGAAAATGTATTCTCATCACTGCCGTTTGATATCACTTTCTCAACACAGTGAAATATCACAGAAACAGCATGTTTCCGAGAGAAATAAGTGATATCACCCTGAAAACACAAAATATCCTCTATATATCTCCATTATACATGTTTATTACTTTTTACTTACATTTCCTTCATCTCGTCGATGTGGTCATTGACTTATTCATTAAATTTTAATGAATTTACATATTTCGTGTATGGCAAATTGTCAGTCATATATTTTGAGATAAATTCGAATGTCACTGTCTTTTCAGCGAAGATGTAGACTTTTGGGAGATAACGTGTCTCTGTTTTGGGTAACGATTAAATAGTAAAAGACAACTATGAGTTAGACCACCGTTAATCCGCACCTCATATGTACACTTGTGCATTGTGTATCTGTTGACTGAAACCTTATGTCATTACCCGTTTTATCATTGTCTTGGTTCAGTAAAGCTGACTCGTGGTGTCCTGCATGTAGTAAGGTACCCTGAATTCACTGTTTCAGCCGATGCTGACAGGTTTCAGCACTACGCTTAGACACATAGGTGTTGTGGGATTTTGTTCCTGCAATGATACCAGTCATCATGATAGAAGTAAAATACTCGAACAGCTTCCTATGTATTAACTTGCAAGGCCAAGAAAAGACATTTGGAAAAGCGTTGCATTATTTAAACATATTCCATATACTTATTTTAGTTTATCTAATACTACTCCTACTCGAGCTATTAAAAGGTCTCATTACACCACCAAGTTTACCATTTCTACTTAAGTTGACATTAACCTTTTTCCTCATAGTAGATAAATCAGTTAGATAAGTGATCATGATTTTCTATTAACAATACTTCTTAACATTGTACAGTTATACTAAGTACTCTTAACAAAGGCGTTCAAGTAGATCGTGACGCTATTGCAAAATATCCATATGACTTCTGTTTGACAATAGTGTTGAACCTATTTGTAAAGTTATATTGAGTTTTCTTTAAAAAGGCTTTTAAGTAGATCATTCGTGACGACATTGTGAAATATCCACATAACAAGTGTAATCCTTAGCTTTACAACGAAATGAGTGTTGTCGTCTATACAGAATAAGGAAGTTGTATATAATACAATTGTCTTAATCCTTCATCTCATCAACTGCTGGAATACCAATATAGAATAGTCATACGAATTAAACAAAACGAAAAACAATTACGTTTGAATAACATTAATATTTGATCTTTACACTTACATTTGACATTCAACTGTTCGAACGTCAGTCAATTCCAGTTACGTAAACCGGTCATATCAAACATAGAGTTGTCGAATAATTCATTAAATGGCCTACTTCCTAAAAGGAAAATTGTTAATCTCTCAATTCGAAAAGCACTTAGAGGTTTTGCTATTGTCAAACAAGAACATTTCACATGGTAGTACTAAATGGCTATACCAACGGGAATATGCTATAAATGTATATTTATTAAACCACACCCTTAAGTGTCATTTATGGGTATTTTCGTCGACAAGAAA